>SJYX01001161.1:0-12376 GCA_006410675.1 Oreotragus oreotragus | reverse complement strand
AAAAAGTAAACACCTAGGGATGTCACAGAGCAAGGCTTTGCTCTCCTTGAGCATTTTATTCACAGTATTCTACGTCCCTGTGGGATGACAACCGCACCAGAGCGACTAGGAAATCCCCCATCACAAAGAAGCCTGATTCTCAGCTGGACACAAATGCAAAGTCAGAGAAAACCATTGGCAAATTTTCCCACTGTGAGTCAAGATGCTGCAGTTTCATATCTAGCCGACAATTTATAAAAGCCTCTTTAATCCCTATAGTGTCATTTTAAAACGTGTGAAGACAGCAGAGGTCAGGTTTCAGACCTCTTCCTCGGTGACACTGGGCTAAGGCGAGGTGGGGATGGGAGGAGCTCCCTGGGCTTAGAAGGGAAGCAGGTGTGTGGCCACCAGGGTGGAGGTCAGCCCCACTCCCGGAGTACAGCTCAGTTAGAGCTCCAGCCCCCTCGTCATCAGCGTCCTTCCCTGACCAGCTTCAACAGGATTTCCACAGCCTCTGCCTGCATCCTCAGTCCTTTTACAGGCTCTGCATGTAAACAGAATGAATAAACAAAAAAACCCCAAACCCTCTGCCATTCATGACGGAGAAATGAGGATTAAAAGGCACTCCCCTCATTTCTAAGATCAGAATTAAAGGTGTCCATTTTCACCACTTCTATTCAGCACAGTACTGGAAGCCCTAGTCAAAGCAACCAGGCAAGGAAAAAAACCAAAGGCATCCACTGGAAAGAAAAGAGCAATCTCTATTCAGAGATCACATAATCTTATGTTAGATAATCCTGAATATTCTGCAAACAATTAGAACTAAGAAAGCATCCAGCAAAGCTGCAGTGTACAAAGTCAACACACAAAAATCAGTTGTGTTTCTATACCTTTAAAATGAATACAAAAAGTAAATTAAGAAAATAATTCCACTTACAATCACATTAAAAAGAATATAATATGTACGAGAAAATTTAAATTTTGCCAAGGGGGCAAAAGACATACACTAAAAACTAGACAATGTTGCTGAAAGAAATTAAGATGCCAATAAAGGGGAAGACATCCAGTGTTTACGGACTGGGAGATTTCATATTGTTAAGACATCAAAACTAACCAGATGAAATGCAATCCCTAAGAAAATACCAATGCCATTTTTTTTTGCAAAAGTCAAAAAATTCATCCTAGAATTCATATAGAATCTCCAGAAACCCTGAATAGCCAAAATAACCTTGAAAAAGAAGAACAAAGTTGGAAGACTCGCACTTTCTGATTTTAAACCTTACTATAAAGCTACAGCAATCGAAACAATGTGAAACTGGCATAAAGACAGACATGAAAAACAACAGATTAGAACAGAAAGCCCCCAAATAAACCCATGCATATATGGTGAAATAATTTTCAATATGGGTGCCAGGATGGTTCAATGAGGAAAGTCCTCACAACAAAGATCTTTGACTTTCCTAGCACAGAGACTCAGTGCTAGGAAAACTGGATATCCACATGCAAAAGAACGCAGTTGGCCCCTTAACTTACACCATATACAAAAATTAACTCAAAGCTAAAATTATTAAACTCTTGGAAGAAAATATAGGAGAAAAACTTCAAGATACTGAGTCTGGCAATGATTTCTTGGTATGACACCAAAAGCACAGACAACAGGAAAAAAAATAGATAAATTGGACTACATCAAAATTAAAAACATGTGTGCCTGAAAGGACACAAGCAATTAAGTGAAAAAGCAACCCACAGAATGGGAGGAAATATTTACAAAGCATGTATCTGACAAAGGATTAATATCCAGAATACAGAGAGAACTTCTACAACTCAATGACAAAAACAAACAACTAGGTTTAAAAATGGCAAAAGGCTTGAGTAAATATTTCTCCAAAGGAGACATACAAGTGGCTAACAAGCGAATAAAAAGATGCTCCATGTAACTAACCATTAGAGAAAGTTTTACAAAGCATGTATCTGACAAAGGATTAATATCCAGAATACAGAGAGAACTTCTACAACTCAATGACAAAAACAAACAACTAGGTTTAAAAATGGCAAAAGGCTTGAGTAAATATTTCTCCAAAGGAGACATACAAGTGGCTAACAAGCGAATAAAAAGATGCTCCATGTAACTAACCATTAGAGAAAGGCAAATCAAAACCACGAAGAGACACTATGTCATCTGTTAGAATGACTATTATCCCCCTCCCCCAAAAAAACCCCACAAAAAACAAAATAACAAGTGTTAGCGAAGATGTGGAAAAACTGGAACCCTTGTGAACTCTTGGTAGGAATGCAAAATGGTACAGCTGCTATGGAAAACAGTATGGCAGTTCCTCAAGAAATTAAAGAATTACCATAGAATTACCATATTCTCTACGGTAATAGAATAGCTATGGTAATAGAATTACCGTATTATCTAGCAATTCCACTTCTGGGTATACACCCCTAAAAACTGAAGACAAATATCTCTTTCAAAGAGATATTTGAACATGCATGTTCATAGATGCATTATTTACAATAGTCAAAAGGCAGAAACAACTCAAATGTCCACTGATAGATGAATGGATAAATAAAATATGGTATTGCATACAATGGACTACAATTCAGCTTTTAAAAAGTAGGAAATTCTGACACATGCTACAATATGGTTGAACTTGGAGGACATCATGCTATGTGAAATAAGCCAGTATTTCATGTGGTAAATACACAGTGGTATTTATGTTATATGAAGTAGGCTGATAAACAAGACAAATACTGTAGTATTCTACTTATATGAAGTACCTAGAGTTGTTAAAATTGGAGACAGAAAGTAGAATGGTGAATGCCAGATGCTGAAGTTATTGTTTATTGGGTATTTGAGAAAGATGTGAAGAGTTCTGTGGATGGATGGTGGTGATGGCTGTACAAAAATCTGAATGCCGCTGAACCGTGCCCTTAAAATGGTTAGGATGGTAAATTCTGTTATATAATTCTGGAGTGGGTAGCCTTTCCCTTCTCCAGGGGATCTTCCCAGCCCAGGGGTCGAACCCAGGTTTCCCACAATGCAGGTGGATTCTTTACCAGCTGAGCCACCAGGGATACTGGATTGGGTAGCCTATGCCTTCTCCAGCAGATCTTCCTAACCCAGGAATCGAACTGGGGTCTCCTGAATTGAAGGCAGATTCTTTACCAACTGAGCTATAAGGGAAGCCAAAATTCTGTTATATGTCACAACCAAAAGAGAAGGAAAAAGCTATAGCCAGTTTGTTAGCTGAAATTCTTTTTGTTAATTAAAGATGAGAATTTGGCAGTCCACCAGCAACCCAGCCTTACAAATAAAAAGAGAAGACAGTTAAAGGCAGGGTGGGGCCAGAGTGGGGCAGTGCCACCTCAGCCCTCACCCCACGACTGCCTCCCTTCACTCCCTTTCCTATTTCATCAACTNTTTTTGTTAATTAAAGATGAGAATTTGGCAGTCCACCAGCAACCCAGCCTTACAAATAAAAAGAGAAGACAGTTAAAGGCAGGGTGGGGCCAGAGTGGGGCAGTGCCACCTCAGCCCTCACCCCACGACTGCCTCCCTTCACTCCCTTTCCTATTTCATCAACTTGCTGCAAAAAACTTAATGGTAGACTTTAGGGCACAGAAAGAATGGAGGCTTGAGGACACCTAGGAAACTGTTTAATGAACTATAAACATCACAAAAATATTTGTGTATTTCTATTTCAGAGGAAAATTGTGCAACCAGATTTCCTGGGTATTTTTCTACAGCCAGGGGGAGGGGGAGGATCAGACAGTGGTAGGGGGGTCAGGGGTCACAGGCTCCTGGAGGCACTGAGTCCCACACCCACCCACACCCTCCATCATGAGACAGAAAGTCCCTCAGCCTGCTGATTCTTGAGAATCAGGCTCTGTCCATAGATGCAGCCGGGGCCATGCTGTCCAGCCCTGATTAGGCTGACCTTGAGCAGGTCAGGTCACTGGTGCGGTCCAAGCCTCCGTCTTCCAAATGTCAAACAGGTATAAGAAGACTGCCCAGCTTTAGGACCAGCAGGAGCAGGCCTGATAAGACAGCACATGGGCTGTGCAGACTCAGCAAAGGCCAGTTCTCACCAGGACTCCCAGCATGGCCAGCCCTCAGGATTCTATCGACAGGCTCCTGCCAAAATCAAGTGGTTTCTTCAGTCCCANTGACCAGCTTCAACAGGATTTCCACAGCCTCTGCCTGCATCCTCAGTCCTTTTACAGGCTCTGCATGTAAACAGAATGAATAAACAAAAAAACCCCAAACCCTCTGCCATTCATGACGGAGAAATGAGGATTAAAAGGCACTCCCCTCATTTCTAAGATCAGAATTAAAGGTGTCCATTTTCACCACTTCTATTCAGCACAGTACTGGAAGCCCTAGTCAAAGCAACCAGGCAAGGAAAAAAACCAAAGGCATCCACTGGAAAGAAAAGAGCAATCTCTATTCAGAGATCACATAATCTTATGTTAGATAATCCTGAATATTCTGCAAACAATTAGAACTAAGAAAGAATCCAGCAAAGCTGCAGTGTACAAAGTCAACACACAAAAATCAGTTGTGTTTCTATACCTTTAAAATGAATACAAAAAGTAAATTAAGAAAATAATTCCACTTACAATCACATTAAAAAGAATATAATATGTACGAGAAAATTTAAATTTTGCCAAGGGGGCAAAAGACATACACTAAAAACTAGACAATGTTGCTGAAAGAAATTAAGATGCCAATAAAGGGGAAGACATCCAGTGTTTACGGACTGGGAGATTTCATATTGTTAAGACATCAAAACTAACCAGATGAAATGCAATCCCTAAGAAAATACCAATGCCATTTTTTTTTGCAAAAGTCAAAAAATTCATCCTAGAATTCATATAGAATCTCCAGAAACCCTGAATAGCCAAAATAACCTTGAAAAAGAAGAACAAAGTTGGAAGACTCGCACTTTCTGATTTTAAACCTTACTATAAAGCTACAGCAATCGAAACAATGTGAAACTGGCATAAAGACAGACATGAAAAACAACAGATTAGAACAGAAAGCCCCCAAATAAACCCATGCATATATGGTGAAATAATTTTCAATATGGGTGCCAGGATGGTTCAATGAGGAAAGTCCTCACAACAAAGATCTTTGACTTTCCTAGCACAGAGACTCAGTGCTAGGAAAACTGGATATCCACATGCAAAAGAACGCAGTTGGCCCCTTAACTTACACCATATACAAAAATTAACTCAAAGCTAAAATTATGAAACTCTTGGAAGAAAATATAGGAGAAAAACTTCAAGATACTGAGTCTGGCAATGATTTCTTGGTATGACACCAAAAGCACAGACAACAGGAAAAAAAATAGATAAATTGGACTACATCAAAATTAAAAACATGTGTGCCTGAAAGGACACAAGCAATTAAGTGAAAAAGCAACCCACAGAATGGGAGGAAATATTTACAAAGCATGTATCTGACAAAGGATTAATATCCAGAATACAGAGAGAACTTCTACAACTCAATGACAAAAACAAACAACTAGGTTTAAAAATGGCAAAAGGCTTGAGTAAATATTTCTCCAAAGGAGACATACAAGTGGCTAACAAGCGAATAAAAAGATGCTCCATGTAACTAACCATTAGAGAAAGGCAAATCAAAACCACGAAGAGACACTATGTCATCTGTTAGAATGACTATTATCCCCCTCCCCCAAAAAAACCCCACAAAAAACAAAATAACAAGTGTTAGCGAAGATGTGGAAAAACTGGAACCCTTGTGAACTCTTGGTAGGAATGCAAAATGGTACAGCTGCTATGGAAAACAGTATGGCAGTTCCTCAAGAAATTAAAGAATTACCATAGAATTACCATATTCTCTACGGTAATAGAATAGCTATGGTAATAGAATTACCGTATTATCTAGCAATTCCACTTCTGGGTATACACCCCTAAAAACTGAAGACAAATATCTCTTTCAAAGAGATATTTGAACATGCATGTTCATAGATGCATTATTTACAATAGTCAAAAGGCAGAAACAACTCAAATGTCCACTGATAGATGAATGGATAAATAAAATATGGTATTGCATACAATGGACTACAATTCAGCTTTTAAAAAGTAGGAAATTCTGACACATGCTACAATATGGTTGAACTTGGAGGACATCATGCTATGTGAAATAAGCCAGTATTTCATGTGGTAAATACACAGTGGTATTTATGTTATATGAAGTAGGCTGATAAACAAGACAAATACTGTAGTATTCTACTTATATGAAGTACCTAGAGTTGTTAAAATTGGAGACAGAAAGTAGAATGGTGAATGCCAGATGCTGAAGTTATTGTTTATTGGGTATTTGAGAAAGATGTGAAGAGTTCTGTGGATGGATGGTGGTGATGGCTGTACAAAAATCTGAATGCCGCTGAACCGTGCCCTTAAAATGGTTAGGATGGTAAATTCTGTTATATAATTCTGGAGTGGGTAGCCTTTCCCTTCTCCAGGGGATCTTCCCAGCCCAGGGGTCGAACCCAGGTTTCCCACATTGCAGGTGGATTCTTTACCAGCTGAGCCACCAGGGATACTGGATTGGGTAGCCTATGCCTTCTCCAGCAGATCTTCCTAACCCAGGAATCGAACTGGGGTCTCCTGAATTGAAGGCAGATTCTTTACCAACTGAGCTATAAGGGAAGCCAAAATTCTGTTATATGTCACAACCAAAAGAGAAGGAAAAAGCTATAGCCAGTTTGTTAGCTGAAATTCTTTTTGTTAATTAAAGATGAGAATTTGGCAGTCCACCAGCAACCCAGCCTTACAAATAAAAAGAGAAGACAGTTAAAGGCAGGGTGGGGCCAGAGTGGGGCAGTGCCACCTCAGCCCTCACCCCACGACTGCCTCCCTTCACTCCCTTTCCTATTTCATCAACTCGCTGCAAAAAACTTAATGGTAGACTTTAGGGCACAGAAAGAATGGAGGCTTGAGGACACCTAGGAAACTGTTTAATGAACTATAAACATCACAAAAATATTTGTGTATTTCTATTTCAGAGGAAAATTGTGCAACCAGATTTCCTGGGTATTTTTCTACAGCCAGGGGGAGGGGGAGGATCAGACAGTGGTAGGGGGGTCAGGGGTCACAGGCTCCTGGAGGCACTGAGTCCCACACCCACCCACACCCTCCATCATGAGACAGAAAGTCCCTCAGCCTGCTGATTCTTGAGAATCAGGCTCTGTCCATAGATGCAGCCGGGGCCATGCTGTCCAGCCCTGATTAGGCTGACCTTGAGCAGGTCGGGTCACTGGTGCGGTC
This sequence comes from Oreotragus oreotragus, assembly GCA_006410675.1. Lineage (NCBI taxonomy): Eukaryota > Metazoa > Chordata > Mammalia > Artiodactyla > Bovidae > Oreotragus > Oreotragus oreotragus. Next base: position 5,098 of record SJYX01001161.1, on the reverse strand, counting down.
CAAGCCTCCGTCTTCCAAATGTCAAACAGGTATAAGAAGACTGCCCAGCTTTAGGACCAGCAGGAGCAGGCCTGATAAGACAGCACATGGGCTGTGCAGACTCAGCAAAGGCCAGTTCTCACCAGGACTCCCAGCATGGCCAGCCCTCAGGATTCTATCGACAGGCTCCTGCCAAAATCAAGTGGTTTCTTCAGTCCCAATGGAGAAGTCTTCAGCCTTTCTCCATCAGACTCGGAAACCCTGAATGCTGTGTTAGAGGGCGCCACATGTGCAAGTCCTGAGTCCCAACTACCCAGGGGGCTCTGTCTGCCGGGAAGACAAGCAGCGAAGAGAAATGAACCAGCATCATCCCTTGAGCTGAAACGTTTTCAACCTATGCACATCCTCGCATATACTCTGTTTTTGACTGCACTTTGACGTGGCACATGGGGGCTTCTGGGATCTTAGTTCCCTGACCAGGCATCAAACCTGTACCCCCTGCATTGGAAGGGAGATTCCCAACCACTGGACCGCCAAGGAAGTCCCCCCTCCGATACACTTTCAGTCATCTCCAGATTACTTATGATAGCTAATATAAGGGAAACAGTTGTTAATACAAGGTAAATGCTACCAAACAGTTGCTGTGTGCTAAGTCGCTCCAGTTGTGTCCAACTCTTTACGATCCCATGGACTGCAGCCTGCCAGGCTCCTCTGTCCATGGGATTTTCCAGGCAAGAATACTGGAGTGCGCTGCCATTTCCTTCTCCAGGGGATCTTTCCCACCCAGGGATTGAACCCAAACCTCTTATTCTGCATTCACATTGGCAGGTAGGTTCTTTACACTGGCACCACCTGGGAAGCCCAAATAGTTGCTGGTACACAGCAAATTCAAGTTTTTGTTTTGGGGGAGTTTCTGGAATTTTTTTTTTTTTTAATGTTTTCGATCCACAATTGGCTAAATCCACAAATGCAGAACCAACAGATAGAGGGCAACAATAACGTCCTCCTCCTCATAAGATATGAAGATGACCTGGACTGGGGCGATGGCCAGGAAGACTCAGAGAAACACAAAATGGGTACCACACCTGTTCATTTCAGGGCCTGACCCATGGTACTCAATAGCACTTTGAAAAAAATGCAAGGGTTTCACTCCCTTCTAACCTCTTTTCTAGGATAGGAATGCTTTTCTCCGGGCACTTCCAATTCCTTCACACGCCACGGTGGGAGCAGACCTGGCGGGGGGCGGGGAGGGGGGGTGGATAATGGCTTTTTCTGTCTAAATATTCATCTCCATCTTTTGCAATATTGGGCTTCTTGATCTTTTCCCCACTCCTCTACTTGAAAACACACTGCTTTTATCACATGTTGCTCCAAGAAAAATACAATGTGCCCAGAGCACATTCCTGTCTGACTTCCTCTGGAAACACAAGTCAGGGTTGGTTCCACTGACAGCGAGTATTGTCACCCATCTTCTTGAACAATCCCAAGGCTCTCTCCCACTTCAGTACCCAGCTCAGGGGGGCAAAGGATGCTGGAGCCGGTTCAGATACAAGATGAGTTCAGAAACCTGAGTTCTGCCTGCACCAGTCTTCTGGGGGGAAAAAAGAGTAGAGATCTGCAGAGATCCCCTGCCCCGGCAAGACAGCAGTGGTTCCATGGGACAGAACCCCGGGGTTCCAACAAAGGAACCACCAAGGTCACGATGTTGGTCAGGGGGAAAGCAAGGGCAGGTCCGTGAGTTTTTGTACGAAGCTAAATTTTTATATTTTTAATAGGCTGTGATTAGCATCACTGCATTGTTTAGGGATTTGAAAGTTTTACTACTCCTTTCCCCAGTCAAGTCACTTGGTCTCTACCTATCCTGAGTCAGCAGAATGAGAAGCAGATGGTTCATTAAGGGTCAGCCTCTCCAGGGACCCAGCGCCATGGCGATCGCTGAAACCACGGCGGTGGCTTAATGGCCAGCACATCTCCAAACCAGCAGTCAAGACAGCAGTCTGCCTGTCGTTTCTTTAACACCTCTCTTCCCATTCTCAGCTTCCATCCACTGCTGGGAGGGTGCTGAGAACTCCCTGCCCCAAGAACGAGGCAGGAGGGCAGGAGAAAGCGGATTCCTATCAGGCACTTTGACCACAGAGTAACCACTCACCATCGAGAATACCCGACTCTGCTTCTGACCATATGAGCTGGTCACACTTCCTGCTCATTTGATCAGTTTCCAACTTTACATCCTGCTATGGCTTGATTGATACCCCCCCACAAAGATCAGTGAGAGACCTAATTCCGACACCACACCGAACAGGCCCTTTATTTGGAAATAGGGTCCAAGCAGATTTCATCAGGTTACGATGAGGTCTTTGGATGGTCCCTAATTCAATATTGACTGGGGTCCTTATAAAAAAGAAATTTGAACCCACACATGCAGAGAGATGTGCAGACGCAGAGAAAGGACTCTGTGGGAGGATGGGAGCGGAGAGTGGAGCCCTGTGTCTACAGGCTGAGAACTGCCCGAGGCCACCCGAAGACAGGAGAGGAATCCAGACTGTACCGTCCTTGGCACCTTCAGAGGAAGTCACGGCAGGCCCCAGAAATCTAACATACCTCAGTATTTTCACTGAGATGCTCTGGAGACGTGATAGGGTGCTGCTAAGGGCATAGGTCCTGGCACTTGACAAACCTGGTTTGTATTTTGGCTTCCCCACTTTTGTGCTGTGTGACCACACACAAGTTACTTAACCTTTCTGTGCCTTGGGTCTATGATCTGAAAAAAGAGGGAAAATAAAACCACTTGCTGTGCCCCACAGGGACAATACATGAAGTAACCACGTCATGTATTGAGATGAAGTAAGGCATTCGGTGACCCTGGCTGGTGTGACCGTCAGTTGGGATCTTGAAGCCCTTGTCAGTGGAAGCTCATTATCTCCTGTAGCCCATGGCATGCTCCGTGATCACACGACCCTGCATTCAGGAAGACCTCACTCTTGGTTTAATGTTCTGCTGACACCTTCTTGAAATTATTAACAATTTTTGACCAGAGGCCCCCATTTTCATTTTGCCTAAGTGAAGTCGCTCAGCTGTGTCTGACTCTTTACGACCCCATGGACTGTAGCCTACCAGGCTCCTCTGTCCATGGGATTTTTCAGTTTGCCATTTTCATTTTGCCTGGAGCCTTGCAAATTATGTACTGGTCCTGCCTGGCCCCTCCAGTCACATACGTGGGTTGAAAGCTTATGGTCCCCAGGCAGGAGAGCATCTTCTTTAGATGTGAAGCAACTCTTCAGGGTTGGGAGCCTTTATTAGCTTTAAGCATCTTTATCCCTCAGCCCATCGCTCAAGTCTTTTTGGAGGCTGCATTCAAATATCCCAATGTCTTTCAGTTAAGTTCAGTCACTCAGTCATGTCTGACTCTTTGCAGCCCCATGGACTGCAGCATGCCAGGCTTTCCTATCCATCACCAACTCCTGCAGCTTGCTCAAACTCATGTCCATTGAATCGGTGATGCCATCCAACCATCTCATCCTGTCATCCCCTTCTCCTCCTGCCTTCAATCTTTCCCAGCATCAGGGTCTTTTCAAATGAGTCAGTTCTTTACATCAGGTGGCCACAGTACTGGAGTTTCAGCTTCAGCATCCATCCTTTCAATGAATATTCAGGGTTGATTTCCTTTAGAATGAACTGGTTGGATCTCCTTGCAGTCTAAGAGACTCTCAACAGTCTTCTCCAACACCACAGCTCAAAAGCATCAATTGCTTCAGCGCTCAGCTTTCTTTATAGTTCAACTCTCACATCCATACATGAATACTGGAAAAACCATAGCTTTGACTAGATGGACGTTTGTTGACAAAGTAATGTTTTTTAATATTCTGTCTTTTTAATATGCTATCTAGGTTGGTCATAGCTTTTCTTCCAAGGAGCAAGTGTCTTTTAATTTCATGGCCGCAGTCACCATCTGCAGTGATTTTTGGAGCCCAAGAAAGTCAAGTCTCTCACTGTTTCTATTGTTTCCCCATCTATTTGCCATGAAGTGATGGGACTGGATGTCATGATCTTAGTTTGCTGAATGTTGAGTTTGAAGCCAACTTTTTCACTCTCCTCTTTCACTTTCATCAAGAGGCTTTTTAGTTCTTCTTCACTTTCTGCCATAAAGGTGGTATCATCTGCATACCTAAGGTTATTGATATTTCTCCTGGCAATCTTGATTCCAGCTTGTGCTTCATCCAGTCCAGCATCTGGCATGATGTACTCTGTATATAAGTTAAATAAACAGGGTGACAATATACAGCCTTGATGCACTCCTTTTCCTATTTGGAACCAGTCTGTTGTTCCATGTCCAATTATGTTGCTTCTTGACTTGCATACAGACTTTTCAGGAGGCAGGTCAGGTGGTCTGGTATTCCCATCTCTTGAAGAATTTTCCACAGTTTGTTGTGATTCACACAAAGGCTTTGGTGTGGTCAATAAAGCAGCAGTAGATGTTTTCTGGAACTCTCTTGCTTTTTCAATGATCCACTGACTTTAATCTCTATCTTAATTTGAGCGTCACATGCACTTAAGAAAAAAAATCTCTCTTGCAGAAACTTGTTCCAGGTTTGAGGAAAAGAATGAAGAGAAAGCGCTTTCTTGGCTTGTGTTCTTCCTGACTTCATGGCCTGAGCCCCAGCGCCCTGGGCTGGTGCTGCTGAGAGAGAGGTGGCTCCTACAGAAATTGGCAGGCTGCCTCACAACAGGCAAGATTTTATTTTTAGCTCAAAGGGATATTTGGCCTCTTTAGTCACCGTGCCCAAACCTTCAAGAATCTTCGTGCCTTAACTGTTTAAGTCAGCAAAGTCGTATTAAGTACCTGCTAGAGACAATGTGGAGAAAAGAGAGCCCTCCTATACTGCTGGTGAGAACGTGAACTGGTGAAATCCCCATGGAGGACAGTACAGAGATTTCTCAAAAAACTGAAGATAAGAACTGTTGTATGTCCCACTCCTGGGCATATACTCAGAGGAAAGATGTAATTCAAAAAGACACATGCACCCCAATGTTCTCTGCAGCACTCTTTACAATAGCCAGGACATGGAGGCAACCTAAATGTCCACCAACAGATGAATGGATAAAGATGTGGTATATATAC
>SJYX01001159.1:5064-28105 GCA_006410675.1 Oreotragus oreotragus | reverse complement strand
ACCCCATGAATCGCAGCATGCCAGGCCTCCCTGTCCATCACCAACTCCCAGAGTTCATTCAAACTCACAGCCATCCAGTCAGTGATGCCATCCAGCCATTTCATCCTCTGTCGTCCCCTTTTCCTCCGGCCCCCAATCCCTCCCAGCAACAGAGTCTTCTCCAATGAGTCAACTCTTCTCATGAGGAGGCCAAAGTACTGGAGTTTCAGCTTTAGCATCATTCTTTCCAAAAAAATCTGAGGGGATATCTCCTTCAGAATGGACTGGTTGGAACTCCTTGCAGTACAAGGGATTCTCAAGAGTCTTCTGCAAAACCACAGTTCAAAAGCATAAATTCTTCAGCGTTCAGCTTTCTTCACAGTCCATCTCTCACATCCATACATGACCAATGAAAAAACCATAGCCTTGACTAGATGGACACTTGTTGGCAAAATAATGTCTCTGCTTTTCAATATGCTGTCTAGGTTTGTCATAACTTTCCTTCCAAGTAGTAAGCATCTTTTAACTTCATGGCTGCAGTCACCATCTCAATGGCAGTGATTTTGGAGCCCCCAAAAATAAAGTCTGACACTGTTTCCACTGTTTCCCCATCTATTTCCCATGAAGTGATGGGACCAGATGCCATGACCTTAGTTTTCTGAATGTTGAGCTTTAAGCCAACTTTTTCACTCTCCTCTTTCACTTTAATCAAGAGGCTTTTTAGTTCCTCCTCACTTTCTGCCATAAGAGTGGTATCATCTACACATCTGAGGTTATTGATATTTCTCCCATCAATCTTGATTCCAGCTTGTGCTTCTTCCAGCCCAGCACTTCTCATGATGTATTCTGCATAGAAGTTACATAAGCAGGGTGACAATACAGCCTTGACGTATTCCTTTTTCTATTTGGAATCAGTCTGTTGTTCCATGTCCAGTTCTAACTGTTGCTTCCTGATCTTCATAGAGGTTTCTCAAGAGGCAGGTCAGGTGGTCTGGTATTCCCATCTCTTTGAGAATTTTCCAGTTTATTGTGATCCACACAGTCAAAGGCTTTGGAATAGTCAATAAAGCAGAAATAGTTGTTTTTCTTGAACTCTCTTGCTTTTTCGATGATCCAGTGGATGTTGGCAATTTGATCTCTGGTTCCACTGCCTTTTCTAAAACCAGTTTGAACATCTGGAAGTTCACGGTTCACATATTGCTGAAGTCTGGCTTGGAGAATTTTGAGCATTATTTTACTAGCATTTGAGAGGCATGCATTTGTGCGGTAGTTTGAGCATCCTTTGGTATTGCTGTTCTTTGGGATTAGCATGAAAACTGACCTTTTCCAGTCCTGTGGACACTGCTGAGTTTTCCAAATTTGCTGGCATATTCAGTGCAGCACTTTCACAGCATCATCTTTCAGGGTTTGAAAGAGCTCAACTGGAATTCCATCATCTTCACTAGCTTTGTTCCTAGTGATGCTTTCTAAGGCCCTCTTGCCTTCACATTCTAGGATGTCTGGCTCCAGGTGAGTGATCACACCATTGCGATTATCTTGGTCATGAAGATTTTTTTGTACAGTTCTGTGTATTCTTGCCACCTAGTCTTCATATCTTCTTTTTCTGTTAGGTCCATACCACTTCTGTCCTTTATCGAGCCCATCTTTGCATGAAATTTTCCCTTGATATCTCTAATTTTCTTGAAGAAATCTCTAGACTTTCCCATTCTATTGTTTTCCTCTATATTTTTGCATTGATCACTGAGGAAGGCTTTCTTATCTCTTCTTGCTATTCTTTGGAACTCTGTATTCAGATGCTTATCTTTCCTTTTCTCCTTTGNTTTGTGCAGTTCTTCTGTGTATTCTTGCCACCTCTTCTTAATATCTTCTGCTTCTGTTAGGTCCATACCATTTCTGTCCTTTATTAAGCCCATCTTTGCATGAAATGTTCCCTTGGTGTCTCTAATTTTCTGAAAGAGATCTCTAGTCTTTCCCATTCTGTTGTTTTCCTCTATTTCTTTGGACTGATCACTGAGGAAGGCTTTCTTATCTTTCCTTGCTATTCTTTGAAACTCTGCATTCAGATGCGTATATCTTTCCTTTTCTCCTTTGCTTTTTGTTTCTCATCTTTTCACAGCTATTTGTAAGGCCTCCCCAGTCAGCCCTTTTGCCTTTTTGCATTTCTTTCCCATGAGGATGGTCTTGATCCCTGTCTCTGTACAATGTCATGAATCTCAGTCCATAATTTATCAGGCAATCTATCAGATCTAGTCCCTTAAATCTATTTCTCACTTCCACTGTATATATATATGGGATTTGATTTCTGTCACACCTGAATGGTCTAGTGGTTTTCCCTACTTTCTTCAATTTAAGTCTGAATTTGGCAATAAGGAGTTCATGATCTGAGCCACAGTCAGCTCCTGGTCTTGTTTTTGTTGACTGTATAGAACTTCTCCATCTTTGGCTGCAAAGAATATAATCAATCTGATTTCAGTGTTGACCATCTGGTGATGTCCATGTGTAGAATCTTCTCTTGTGTTGTTGGAAGAGGGTGTTTGCTATGACCTGTGCATTCTCTTGGCAAAACTCTATTAGCCTTTGCCCTGCTTCATTCTGTACTCCAAGGCCAAATTTGCCTGTTACTCCGGGTGTTTCTTGACTTCCTACTTTTGCATTCCAGTCCCCTATAATGAAAAGGACATCTTTTTTGGGTGTTAATTCTAAAAGGTCTTGTAGGTCTTCATAGAACTGTTCATTCTTGCTGTCGTTCAAATCTGTACTGTGCTGCCCTGAGTGGACCACGAGGCAGTCTGCTGAATGCACAAGGGAAGTAAACCAACCCCCCACAATTTCTGCTCACTGCAGTCATTTTTATCTCAGGACGATTTGCCTTTCTGCTGAGATGATCTCTAAGGTTCTCTCCAACTCTAAGATTTTATGAATCAAACTGGAAGTCTTAAAAAGCTACAACGACCCAAGCCATATTATTTGGAAACTATCTCATTCCAGTGATACAGGCTGCTTTGGGCTAAGTCAAGTGATACAACCTGGTGTGAGGATGGAAATCTGCACATTGGGACTAGTTGCTTTAAAAAAAATCCCTGTGCTAGTTTAACAAATAAAAAACCAAAATAAACTTAGGTTGTAAAGGGGACTTCTCTGTGGTCCAGTGACTAAGACTCTGCGTTCCCAGTGCAGGGGGCCCAGGTTCAACCCCTGCTCAGGAAGCTAGATCCCACATGCCACAACTAAAGATTCCGTGTTCAGTTTAGTGACTCTTTTGTGTCCAACTCTCTGTGACGCTATGGAATGCAGCACGCCAGGCTTGCCTGTCCATCACTAACTCCCAGAGCTTGCTCAAGCTCATGTCCATCAAGTCGGTGTTGCCATCCAACCATCTCATCCTCTGTTGTCCTCTTCTTCTCCTGCCTTCAATCTTTCCCAGCATCAGGGTCTTTTCCAATGAGTCAGTTTTTCTCATCAAGTGGCCAAAGTATTGGGGTTTCAGCTTCAACATCTGCCCTTCCAATGAACACCCAGGACTTATCTCCTTTAGGGTGGACTGGTTGGATCTCCTTGTAGTCCAAGGGACTCTCAAGAGTCTTCTCCAACACCACAGTTCAAAAGCATCAATTCTTCAGGTCTCAGCTTTCTTTATAGTCCAACTCTTATATCCATACACAACCATAGCTTTGACTAGATTTCGTGTGCTGCAACCAAAACCCAACATAGCCAAATAAATAAATATAAAAAAACCCTGGTGATGTGAGGAGAATGCAGCCAAGTAACACCAGTTCCCCATTTGGACAAGATGAGTGGCCCAGTGAGCATCTAGGATACCACTGTACCTGTGGAAAGAACCAACTTGGAGGCCTCTCTTCCTCCATATTTGCTTTGGTTCCTTAACTAAACTTCAAGTCATTTCCATCATCTGCTGAGACAGGACAAACCTAGAAAGAAGTGCATTGAGCAGGGTGGCAGCAAGAGCATCCAGCTGCACTCAGGTCCCCTGCTTTCTCATCTCCATTTCTCAAGGGGCACCATACAAATTACTTTCTGATCTGGCCCCTCCTAACTGCTTCTGGATAAGCTCCACTCTTGGCAAGAGAAGGCTTAAGTAACATGTGACTGGCAAGCCCTTTTCTGCAACCCTCTACTTGGCTGGACCCAGTTCTGCAGAAATTCCCTTTTGGCTGATTAAGCAGAGTTCCGTTGGCCCCAAATTTGCAATATGGAAGGCAGGGATGCCCTGTGGGGCCAAATCTGGGTCTGGGAGACCCCTGGGCAGTTTTTGCTAGTATGTTTGTTCAGTTCTTTGGCTTGACTCCAAGCCCAGGACTCAGCCTGGGGAAAAGGATGCTGCCCCAAGCTACAGCTCCTCGGCAGGCTTCCTGGTCCACTGGACCAACAGGCCTGGGCACCAGCGATACCAAAACATGCCCAGTTCAATTTGCAGTGATTTCACACAAGTTCATTTTATCTTAGATGAAGACATCTAAAACTTTTTCACTCCAAATCCTGCCACAAGGGAAAAGGGAGACTTAAGTTGTTTTGAGCGGTCTGTAGCTAGATGTTATGTGAAGGTGATGGTGATATATACACGGCAGTGGTTAACACACAGGCATTTTGCTTCTCTGGGGGATACGGCATTATCTTGTCAGTTTCTGATTATCACAACCAAGAACAAAGGGCTGTTCCAGTGGGTTAGGGGCCAGGGATGCTGTCCAATATCCAATACACAGGACAGCCATCTCCCCCCATCTTGCTCCCACATAAAGATTGAGAAAAGCTCTGCTATGGGAAGCCAAGGTGGTTTTAAGTCTTAGCAGGAAGACATGCTGGTTGATATCACAACACAGGGTAATTGATACTTTTAAGAAGCCCAGAGTTTGAAATGAGGAATAGGTCTAACTGCTGGCCCCTTGCCAACAGAGGCACCTCCCAAGACTGGTAAAAACATGATTTTGCAGTCCTGAGAAATGGAGTTGAGGACTGAATGCTATAGTAGCTGGAAAATGTAAAGACAAAGTCCAAGCAAGTGTACTGCTTGGCAACAAGAGCCCATATCTTTATGACGACCTGTATTCAAAACTGGCCGCTTTTACCCTGCCATTTGGCAAGCTGGGCACAGAAGTGAGAAAAACAGATGAGCCAGGCTTATATATGGGGTAGTGCAATAAAGACCAGAGAAAAGAGGGGGATTAAAAAAAAACAAAACAAGATACTATGTATCAAATAATTTACTTGCTTCTCCTTCTTGCCAAGGTTTGATATGTTCTCCTACCATCATTGAAGTCTAGCCTATAGGAGACATCATATCCCAGGATACCAAGCCTGCCTGAAAATTCAAAGCAAGCAAACAAACCAAAACCCCAAACCACAGCAAACACCAGAGATGCTATTAATCACTTGGTATTATCTTTAATTACAAAGACTTTTCCAATCACATCACATAGAGATCATTTTATCCACTGCTCTGTTTGGCTGCCAATCTCTTATCTCTCTCCTCAGCAATGGTAAGGCGAATACCCTTTCCACGGGGAAGAGAGATCCATGGTTTGTTGCCCTGGAGGAGAAAACAAGGAGAATCAAAACCTGCTACACACCATTAACAGGCTGGCACATGCTATGTTTATATTTGTCAAGAGGAAGAGAAGCCTGTTTGTGAAAGCACTTGGCAACAGTCAGGCAGTCATTTATCTGAAATACCCATTAAAAATTTTTTGCCCATATATGTAAATGCAAACTACAATATCCTTCATAATTAGTCTTAGATATTGAAACTGTGCCCGAGGCCAAGCATTAGCTTACCACCCTCCACCACAATCTCCCACAGGTACAAATTAAAGAGCCAAACTATAAGGTATATTCATCCCATTACTGGCACTTTTCACCAACCCAGGTGATCCAGTCCCTACCCCCAATCCTGTGATGCTGAAAAAGCACAGGTTTGCCTCAGCCCTGCTGTGAGCCCTATCCCAGAGGAGGCTTTATTTTTTAACAGGTTTAGCAGGAACCAGGAGCTACAATCCCAGCATTTTACAGGATTCCCTGGACTAGAGAAACCCAGACTTACTTTGCCAATAACGAAAATGTTAGAGAGCCGTGTGGCAAAGCTGTTGCCGTTTGCATCTTTCACATGAACTACATCAAAAGAACCTGGATGTCTCTCCCGGTTTGTAATCACACCAATTCTTCCCAGGTTAGCACCTCCAGTCACCATGCACAGGTTACCTATATAAGAAGGAAATGGTAGTCAATGAGAGAGACAGATTTCAAACAAAGTTGTTAATCTTTCAAGGTACAATTAATTTTCTGCTACTGTTGTGAACAGATTTGGAGGATGAGTCAGTTACAAAAGGCTGTATCTCAATTCCCTCATGGCCACCAGAAAACAATGACACAAGCCTTTGCTTTTTACACATTCACTGAACATTTCTTAAAAGACTTGCCTTGTTCCCAATGTTACTATATCAACAAAAGACATCTAGCTTTGGTTGCTAATTAGGTGTATATTAGACCACGAACCCCCCAAATAAAACCCTGTACCCAGGCCTTGTGCAAGTCCTAGATTCAATCAATTTGAAAAATAAAAGCAAAGTACAGCTCTTATGCCTGCCTATGAGAATTCTGCCTAAAGAGAATGCCTATGTAGCAGAGGCTGCTTACCAGTGTCAAATTTGATGAAATCAGTAATCTTGCCAGTCTCCAAGTCAATCTGAATGGTATCATTCACCTTGATGAGGGGATCAGGGTAACGGATGGTACGAGCATCATGGGTTACCAGATGAGGGATTCCTTTTGTCCCCACAAATATCTTTCTTACTTTGCACAGTTTATACTAGAAACACACAAGGTTTAGCCACATCAGTCCAACTCACATGCACTATGCCCCAGAGTACAATGACAGTTCTGTCACCTTAAAGATGTAACCAGCAGCTAAAGAGCTACAGCTGAATGGTATTCTTTTCTTCCCACTCCCCAATAAATTCATCCTGCACACTGCCCCCCCTTCTAGAGTAATCTTCCTATTTCTTATGTGTTTTCTTTGTAGCACTGCATCAACCCCAAGGCTAAAAGTTCAAGGAACTGGAAGGCCTCACAACCTGCGAACTACCAGGTGGGCTAATCACCACCATTCCCCCCCCTCAAATGCAAGTTACAGCCCCTTTCTCAGGTTAAGTCTGGGACAGCTTGAATTCCTCCCTTCTACTCACCCAGCTAACAAGTGCCTCTTAATGGCTCCCTCTACATCACAATTGAGTTTTGTCTCACAAACTGCAATTGCATTACCAGTTCATCGAATCAACTATTTCACAAACCATTTCACTTTTGTATTTTTCACTCCTCAAAAGATCCTTTAAATTAATCAAATCACCTTGATTCCATTGGACATGCTCTCCAGCCTGCTGGTAACAATGCAGGCAGCTAAGGAAATTAGGAGCTGAATCACCCAATTGAATTAACCTTCATTTACAGCCAATAATGGAAGAAGCCATGAACTTATACATAAAACCACAACAAACTGGATTAAATAATCAATGTCTGTAACCTTTTGCGTTATCTCAAATTAGTGCCCCGAAGGCTATTGGTCCTTTCCATTAATACTTTTCCCCTCCCCAGAATAAAGCTAGACAAAAGGCCAACTGGACTGGACTAGACATTGGGTTTTCTGGCCTCTTATCCTTAAAAGGATCCACACTTCAGATACTCAAACATTTCTAGAAGTCACTCTCCTTGCCTCAAACAAAAAAAACACCAGCAACCATAAGTCACTGTTCAGTGCGAATTCATTTCTGTGATAAAAAAGACAACAATCTGTTGAGGATGCCAACCCGACTAGATCTTCCCAGGTATAAGATTATAAGGAATCCTAATCTACCTACCTCACCACAATGGATCAGCCCATGTACTTAATTCAGGCTGTAACTTAGAATCAAGTACTTTAAAACAGCCCAGCCTGCTTACATCACTCACCTTGGCCTCCTCAGGTGTAATACGATGAACAGCAAAGCGACCCTTGGTGTCATAGATCAAACGAAAATTCTCTCCAGTCTTATCAATGCTGATGACATCTGGTATCAAACAATAACTCAGGTTACTACAGTGAACCCCAGTAGACCATGCTGAGCAACAACCATGTAAGGAAAAAAAAATCCATATGCTTCCCATTTCAAATACCAACGACTCTGACAAAAGTTCACCAGTATTTAATACAACTACCTTTTTAGAGAGCTAACCACTTACCCATAAAACCAGCAGGGTAGGTTATATCTGTGCGGACTTTGCCATCAATCTTAATGAAACGCTGCATGCAAATCTTCTTTACTTCATCTCCAGTTAGGGCATACTTAAGTCTATTCCTTAGGAAAATGATTAGGGGGAGACATTCCCTGAGCTTGTGGGGGCCGGTAGATGGACGAGGAGCCTGTAAATGATGAATTTATCATTTTAAAAAAGGTACTTCTCAAGTCCTGAGATTCAGACTGCCCTGACCCCAAAATGACTTCTGGCAGGCAATGAATTTTCCGATCCAGTAATCAGGGATATCCGACATATAAAAACAGCACAAAATTTCTCAAACATACAAGGTAAAAAAAACATGGTTACCATATAATGATACTTACAAACACACCAGTCAGTTTATCCAGCATCCAATGTTTTGGAGCTGCTACGCGTTTCAGGTGCTTCTTGGGACCCCGAGCCTAAAGTTTCAGATTTTAATACTGTTAAATTGTTTCAGGTGTTTTCAAGAACAGCTTACACAATTATTCTCCAAAGAACAGCATCGTTTCCTCTTCAATAAAAACACACACACAGTACCCAACAAATACTACAGGTGCCACAAACTGCAGCCAATTTCCTTTGTTAACTGATTACTGTCTCTTAGAACAGTGTTTCCTGTTACTAAGTTATTTACATATTACTGCTTCAAAGTGTGTATGCTTCTAGAGGATGTTTTTACTAGGACACTGCTGGTGAAACAGCCAGAGGATGGACTTCAAGGTACACAGCCAGCCAGCAACAGAAATGAACCAGAACTCAATCTGTGCTTCTATATCAAACAGAAATCTTTTCGAAATGTATCTGTCTTTCAAGTGTTAGCTGTTGAGATATTGGCACAACCACGTGCCAATAGCTGCTTCCTCAAACTCTAAAGTAGCTAAGATCATTTTTCACCTTAAAGTACGAAAAGAAGCCTTTTTAAGGCCGTATACTGAATCTCACCGATCACATTAGCTAAAGTCAGAGTGTGCCAAAGACACGACGGAGAGAATTTCTTCTGCCCCGGGCCAGACGTCTATCCTCCGGGCCCACCCGGGGATCCATTCTGGGAAGCAAGCCGCTCCTCCCAGGGCCGCATGATGCGTGGTCGGGTGTGGCCGGCCCAGATATCGAGGCCTTCTCGCCAGCGGTACCAATTTCCCCCTACTGCTGAAAGCTGGTGTTCGCTCTCACCATCTACCCGGCCTGTGCCCACCCCACGAGGCCCCTCTCCCTTCGCCTCGGCCCGACCACCCCCCGCGAGAGTCCCGGAGTCCCGGGCAGCCCCAGCCCTGGGAGGATGGAGGCTGATAGAGCTTCAAGAGCTCGCAAAGAATCCGCCTTACCATGGCTGCGCTAGGCACGAAAAGAGGCCCGCCTTCTTCCGGCGAGCGGAGAAAACACGGCCCGCGTCTGCGCGCGCAGGAACCTTGGACCCTCCTACCAGCTCCGCCCTTTTACGGCACGCGAGGAGGCTATCTTGCCACCTACTGGTGGGAGGTCAGAGGTCCCGGGCTTGGAAACCGCCGTGGAAAAACGGGTATCTCCGAAGGGCGAGTTCCTCCCTCTCCTTTCCCGCCCTCATCCCTCCAGTATTTGCTGAAAACCTCTGGAGCGCTTGATTCTGTGTTAGGTGCTGGACCAAGATGAGTTAGACAAACTCTCTTGCCTAAAGTGAGGCTATTTTAAGTCCCACATATACATGACCATATAATCACTAGAATACACTGAAATGAATAAGGTCCTACAGTGTAGCTCAGGGAATTATATTTAACATCGTGCAATAAACTGTAGTAGAAAAGAATCTGAAAAATAATGTATCTATATCTATATACGTATATGTCCATATGTATATATCTGAATCACTTTTCTGTACAACGTGGAAGTAACACAACTTTGTAAATCTACTATACTTCAAATAAATAAATAAATAAAATTTAAAGAATACATTAAAATGAATAACAAATACTGTTCCTTAAACCTATTGTCTGTTCCTTCTCCTGAGCTCCCTGGAGCCAGTCGGCCTGCCCTTACTATAAGTTGGGAAGAATCAATATTTTTTCCCTCTGGCTTCTCTGCAGATTGCCAAGGGGGTGGAGTGTAGGGGGTGGGAGGGGATCTCTGCTTGAACTCTGCCCCTCCATTTCTGTACAGTGCATTCGGCACTTACCATCAAGTTTCAGGGAAGAGGAGACGTTAGAGATCATCTGATTATCTAACTAAAATTTAGACCTAATCATGTGATTTCCCTACTTTGAAAGTGCCCCTGGGTCTCCTGCCTGGCCCCTCAGGTCCCTCTGCCTTTCACCTCCTGCCTCCTGCACTCATCAGGACAGGCATTGCTCCCTTAGTGAAGTGAAGTGAAGTCGCTCAGTCGTGTCCGACTCTTTGCGACCCCATAGACTATCCCAAATCTCAAAGCTTAAGCCACTCCAAGGTGTTACTGCTCTGACAAAACTGCCTCTTTCAAGCCTCCTGATAGTGGACCTGATGATCCCTCAGCTTGGAACTGCCATGGACAGCCCAGCACTCTTCCTGGGTACCTAATCCCATTTGTCTGCCTTGGAGGTGCATACAGCTCAGGTCCTTCTGGCTCTGTGAGCACCCAGTCCCCTCAGGCAAGGTCATGCCACATTCTTCTGCCCCAGAGTCCTCGGTTCAAATTCAATGGCAACACAGTAGCAGATCGGGTTGTAATTAGTTTGTTCGTCTGTCTTCCACTAGACTGTGAGTATCTTCATTAAAGAGCCTGCCTTAATTCATCTAACAGAGAGGTTAGTGCGATGTCCAACACTTGGTATATACTTGTTGAATGAACAAATTGAAACATCCCAGTCATTGTGCCAAATCTCACTATACTCTCCCTGACTCTGCCTGGCCTCCCGAGACCATGAGGTCAAAGTCCTAACCCAGGAGGTTCCATTTTACATGTCTTTGTCTCTGCACTCCTTTTCATCCCCCAGTAGTTTGCAAAGGATCAAGAGAGAGGAAAAAATGGTTGGCTTTTTTCAATCAGACAGTACTCGCTAACTAGATGGACGGGAAGTCCTCTTTGTCTAAAATTAGGTCTATAGTAAAGCATGCTATATGCAGAGTACATCATGAGAAACGCTGGACTGGAAGAAACACAAGCTGGAATCAAGATTTCCAGGAGAAATACCAATAACCTCAGATATGCAGATGACACCACCCTTATGGCAGAAAGTGAAGAGAAACTAAAAAGCCTCTTGATGAAAGAGGAGAGTGAAAAAGTTGGCTTAAAGCTCAACATTCAGAAAACGAAGATCATGGCATCCAGTCCCATCACTCCATGGGAAATAGATGGGGAAACAGTGGAAACAGTGTCAGACTTTATTTTTTGGGGCTCCAAAATCACTGCAGATGGTGGTTGCAGCCATGAAATTAAAAGACGCTTACTCCTTGGAAGGAAAGTTATGACCAACCAGGATAGCATATTCAAAAGCAGAGACATTACTTTGCCGATTAAGGTCCATCTAGTCAAGGCTATGGCTTTTCCTGTGATCATGTATGGATGTGAGGGTTGGACTGTGAAGAAGGCTAAGCACCGAAGAATTGATGCTTTTGACCTGTGGTGTTGGAGAAGACTCTTGAGAGTCCCTTGGACTGCAAGGAGATCCAGCCAATCCATTCTGAAGGAGATCAACCCTGGGATTTCTTTGGAAGGAATGATGCTAAAGCTGAAACTCCAGTACTTTGGCCACCTCATGGGAAGAGTTGACTCATTGGAAAAGACTCTGATGCTGGGAGGGATTGGGGGCAGGAGGAGAAGGGGACGACAGAGGATGAGATGGCTGGATGGCATCACGGACTCGATGGATGTGAATCTGAGTGAAATCTGGGAGTTGGTGATGGACAGGGAGGCCTGGCATGCTGCACTTCATGGGGTCACAAAGAGTCGGACACGACTGAGCGACTGAACTGAACTGAACTGAAAGCCTGCTATAGATGATCATTGGCAAGAAGGGGCAATTGATTGGAGATGGGGATTAGAGAGAGAGTCAAGTTGGTGAGACAATAGAAGGTGCATTCTGAGGTTTTCAGTCTGAGGGCATTGGGAAGATGGTGGTGCAGCCAACAGAAATGATGGAAGTTCACCTGGGGGTGAGGAATTCCATGGAAGTCCACGGGACCCCTGGCTTGAGAGAATAGGCAAAATGGCTGGTTAGAGCCGCAGATGTTACTTAAGATCACACAGTTGGTTAGGAGTGGGGGATGGGTTAGGGAGGCTGATCTCTTGCCTCCCAGGTCAGGGGTTGGTTTGTTTTTGTACCACAGCTTGTCAAAGGACTTGACGGAATCAAAGCACCTTTTCCAGTATATTTTTTTCTCTGTCAATTTGTATTTATGCACAAATGACATTCTAACAACAATAAAGGGAATTGGGAAAGAGCTAAGAAAATCACAAAACAGTACCTCCCCAAACACCCTAAACACATCATCTGTATTCATTTGTTCTTGTTCCTGTTCTTGTTCTGATCGGTTTGTGTGCATGCATACTTTTACATAATTTTACTCCTAGCATACAGACTATTTTGCATTCTGCTTTTATTATACTAAACACTTTCTGAGTTGCTACATAATCTTCATAATGAGTATTTTAACAACTGTGTCATATTTCATTAAATGGATATCCCATAATTAATAAAAGTTCCTTATTGTTGAACATTTAGTTTTTAGTGCTTTTTCTTTATTATGAATGTTGCTACAGTGAATAGTTTTCTTTATATGGCTTTTTCCTTCAGTGGAACAACTTCCTTAGAATAAATCCATTCCTTCACCCAACATTTATTGAGTACCTACTCTGAATCAAATTCTATATTATGAGCCAGGGAAACAGATGATTAAGATCTAGTTCCTGGTCTCAAAGAATTCACATTACATTGGAGAGGTAGGGTGGGAGGAGAGGACGGAAAGCTAGAAGAAGCTCTCAGAGGAAAGATGGTGGTGAGGCAGTTTGGAACATGGAGGGCTGTTAAATCTTAAGAATTTGGACTTTAGCCTGTAGGTAGGCAATGAAGAGTCACTGAAAGATTTTAAAGAGGAGAGAATCAGCTTTGGGCTTCAGAAAGATAACTGACTGCTTCTTTTAGAATTGTTTGAAGGAAGTGTGACTCGTTTGGGTCAGGGAGGAGATGGATCAGAGCTGTTTCAACAATGCAAGCAAGAAACAGAAGGGCAAGACCCAGGTCTGTGACTGTGGGATGGAGGAGGAGGGGGCAGATTCAAAAGACATTGCAGATGGAGTATTGGCAGAATCTGACTGGGAAATGACATATGTGCAGGGGTGAGGGACGGGGAGGCAATTAGGATGATTCCCAGGTTTCTGGTTTGGTGACTCAGTAGCACATTCACAGGGAACTAGAAGGAGGCATGTTTGGTGTGTGCGACGTGGGACTGAGGGGGAGGACCAGCTGGAGATACTTTACAGACACAAACCTGAGCGCAGGTGTGTGATATCTGGGCTGGAGACTCCCATTTGGGAGAACTGGTGCATCTGTGCTTAGTCCATGGGAGTGGTTGGCAGTAAGTGTTGGAAAGGGAGCACTGTGTTAAGAGTCTGAATACTTTGATAGTGGTATTGTGTATTGCCAAAGACCTTCCTCAGGGCAGCCTTGCAATTTTACTATACTCATGCCAGCCTGGTAATCACTTATTTTTAACTTTTACTAACGTAATTGTTTTAATTTGCACTTCAAAAAATCACTAGTGGGGTTGAACATTTTGTCATATGCTTGTTTACTCATTCCATTTCCCCTTGTGTGAAGTATCTCTGCCTATTAATCTTTGGGGGCATGTTTTTCTGATCAATTTGCATGGGTGTTTTACAGAACACAGAAGTTCATCATTTGTCATATTTGAGGCATATATTTTTTACCAATTACTTTCCTTTTGATTTTATTTTTCTATGTACAAAATTCACATTTTTATATAGTCAAATCTGTTGATCTTTTCTCTTATAATTTCTTCTTGTCAATTCAAAGATTAGAAGGTTACTCTCAGTTCAAAGATCTGCTAAATACTCAATTCTATTTAATAACATGTATTCAGTTCTTTACCAACTTGGGGTTGATAAAGATAAATGGAATTAAAGATAAACTGAAAACAAATCTATTTTCTCCAAAATGCTTAACCAATTTTCTCATTACAATATGTTGAATGATCTTTGTCTTCGTTGTTTTGTAAGAACTGCTCTAACATATCGTAAATGAATCCATGCAGTGCATGGTTCTATTTCTGTAAGTGTGGGCATGGGAGACGATGAGTAGGGAACTGAGATGTACATACGTCCCCAGCATCCTGTCCCAGATTGCCAAAGGAAAAGGATGTGTATGAGTGGTTCATGTTCAAAAGTCACACCATGAGTGGAGTGGTCCAAGCCCCTCAGTTTTCATCTTAAAGAGTAGCCCTTCATGCCTCAAATTCCCTGATTGATTTATTGTCAATGAACCAGCACAGCCTTCTCCTCACTTTCTCACATTCCTGTGAGACAGTGAGGCAGAGGTGAAAGAGCATAGTTTGAATCTATCTCTGTGTGCCTTTGAGTACGTGGCTTCACTTCTCTGAACCACACGTGCTTTATTTGGAAAATAAGGATAAGCATACTCAGTTTGAGAGATGGTGTATCAAATGCATAGAACATAGGGACTCAGTCAATGAATTAGTGCTCCAATTCCCTTCTGGAGGCTTCCTTCTGAAATCTGGGTTTCTTCAACAGCTTTATTGAGGAATAATCAACATATAGTAAATGGCACGTATTTAAAGTATGCAGTTTGACAAATTTTGATGTGTGTATAAACCTAGTGAAACCATTTGTCACTAAGATAATGAACATATCCATAAGCGCCAAGTTTTCTCATGTCTGTAACCCCTCAGTCCAGCTCCTCCCCCTGCACTCCCAGACAACTGCTGATCTGCTTTCTGTCACTACTGATTAATTTGCATTTTTTAAAATTTTGCATAAATGGAAATATTCCAGTCTGTATCCTTTTTTTGTTTAGCATCTTTCATTCAGCATAATTATTTTTAGATTCATTCATGCTGTTGCATGTATCAATAGTTTATTCTTTTATTGCTTAGTAGTTCCTCATACACATCATATAGTACATGTATACATATATGCATATACACATTTGTCTATGTATGCCTTGTAGCTCAGTCAGTAAAGAATCTGCCTGCAGTGCAAGAGACCCAGGTTCGATCCCTGAGTTGGGAAGATCCCCTGGAGAAGGAAATGGCACCCCACTCCAGTATCCTTGCCTGGAAAATCTCATGGACAGAGGAGCCTGGTGGGCTGCAGTCCATGGGGTCACAGAGAGTCAGAAACGACTTAGCGACTAACACTCACTAATACCATAAGTAGTTTATCCCATTTACCCGCGGATAGACATTTGAGTTGTTTCCAGTTTTAAGCAATTACAGATGAAGCTGCTATGAACATTTCTATACAAGTCTTTTTATGAACAAATGTTTATATTTATCTTGGTGAAAACTTATAAGTGGAAGGCTAGGTCATATGGCAGATGTAGGTTTTAATATTTTGAAAAAATTGCCAAACTGTTTTCCAAAGTGGTTGTAATATTTTACATCCCCATTTTCAGTGTTCCAGTTGCACCATGCCCTGGCCAACATATGTTAAATCAGTTGTTGTTTTTTTAACTTAATTTTTAATTGGGGTTCCCTGGTGGCTCAGTGGTAAAAAATCTGCCTGCCAATGCAGGAGACACAAGAGACCAAGTTGAATCCCTGGGTTGGGAAGATCCCCTGGGGAAAGAAATGGCAACCCACTCCAGAATTCTTGCCTGGGAAATCCCATGGACAGAGGAGCCTGGCAGGCTATAGTCCATGGGGACACGACTTAGTGACTAAACAACAACAAATACATAATATTTACCATTTTGACCATTTTAGAATGTACATTTAAGGACTTCCCCGGTGGTCCACTGGTTAACAGTCCACCTTCCAATGCAGGGGACATGGGCTCTATCCCTGGTGATCCTTGGTCCAGGAACTAAGATGCCACATGCCATGGGGCAACTAAGCCAGCACACCAAAACTACTAAGCCTGCCTGCCACAACAAAAGATCCCTCGTGACACAATGAGGATCCTGCATGCGGGACCCGACTCAGCCAAATAAATGAATATTTTAAAATAAATAGATAAATAAAATGTACATTTAGGGGACTTCCTTGATTGTCCAGTGGTTAAGACTCTGAACTTCCACTGCAGGAGGCAAGAATTAGACCCTTGGTTAGGGACCTTAGATTCCACATGCCACACAACACTGCCAAAATATTTTTAAAAAAACAAAACCAAAACCTAAATTAAATGTACATTTAAGTGATGTCAAGTACATTCACATGGAAAAGATAAATGCATCCCAGTGGTTACAACAGCACTATTAACAATAGCCAGAACATAGAAACAACCTGTTTCCATTGACAAATGAATGGATAAAGAAGATGTACATATACAGTGGGATGTGGTGGTGCTTTAGTGTCTAAGTCATGTCTGACTCTTGTGATCCCCTGGACTGTAGCCCATCAAGCTCCTCTGTCCATGGACTATTAGCCACAAAAAAGAATGAAACAGCACCATTTTCAGCAACATAGATAGACCTAGATAGAGATTAGTATACTAACTGAAATAGTCAGGGGAAGAAAAATACATGGTATCACTTTAGCTCAGCTGGTAAAGAATCCACCTGCAATGCAGGAAACCCCAGTTCGATTCCTTGGTCGGGAAGATCTGCTGGAGAAGGGATAGGCTACCCACTCCAGTGTTCTTGGGCTTCCCTTGTGTCTCAGCTGGTAAAGAGTCCGCCTGCAATGCGGGAGACCCGGGTTCAATCCCTGGGTTGGGAAGATCCCCCGGAGAAGGGAACAGCTATCTGCTCCAGTATTCTGGCCTGGAGTGTTCCATGGACTGTCCATGGGGTCGCAAAGAGTAGGACACGACTGAGTGACTTTCATTTCACTATATGTGATACAGATCTAAATCTGATACAATCTAAAATAATGATACAAATGAATTTATTTACGAAACAGAAAGAGACTTACAGACATGGAAAAGAAACTTACAGTTACCAGAGGGGAAAAGGGCAGGGGGAGGGACAAATTAGGAGTTTCGGATTAACAGATTAAAAACTCCTATATATAAGATAGATGAACATGGAGGTTCTACTGTATAGCACAGGGAACTATATTCAAAATCTTGTAATAACCTGTAATGTAAAATAATGTGAAAAAAAATCTCCTTACTGTCTTCCATTCCCACCAACAGTGCAAGAGGATTCCATTTTCTCCACATCCTCTCTAGCGCACTATCATTTGTAGATTTTTTGATGATGGCCATTCTGACTGATGTGATATCTCATTGTAGTTTTGATTTGCATTTCTCTAATAGTGAGTGATGTTGAGCATCTTTTCATGTGTTTTTTAGCCATCTGTATGTCTTCTTTGAAGAAATGTCTGTTTAGGTCTTGATCAGATTATTTGTTTTTCTGGTATTGAGTTGTATGAGCTGCTTGTATATTTTGGAAATGAACCCTTTGTCAGCTGTTTCATTTGCTATTATTTTCTCCCATTCTGTCGTTGCACCTTGTTTCTAGTTTCCCTTGCTGTGCAGAAGCTTTTAAGTTTAATTAGGTTCCACTTGTTTATTTTTGTTTTTATTTCCATTACCCTAGGAGGTGGGTCATAGAGTATCTTGCTATGATTTATGGAGAGAGTAGCATGGAAACATACACATTACCATATGTAAAATAGATACCCAGTGGGAATTTGCTATATGACACAGGGAACTCAAACCAGGGCTCTGTGGTAACCTAGAGGAGTGGGATGTGGTAGGAGGTGGGAGGGAGGTTCAAGAGGGAGGGGACATATGCATATTTATGGCTGATTTATGTTGATGTATGGCAGAAACCAACACAATATTGTAAAGCAATTATCCTTCAATTAAAGACAAATACATTTTTAAAAGTATATATATATCTGTATATATGTATATACATATTATAACTGAATCACTTTACTGTACACCAGAAACTAACATAATATTGTAAATCAACTATACTTGAATAATTTTTTTAAAGCACATTCACCAAAAAAAATAAAAATAAAAAATAAAAAAGAGTACATTCACCATGTGCACTTATCACCACTCTTCATTTTCAGAGCCTTTTCATCTTAAACAGTAGGTCCCCTTTACCCCTTGGCCCCAGCTCCTGGTAATCTCTATTCTACTTTCTTTCTCTACATGAATTTGTAAATTCTAGGCATCTTATATAAGTGGAATCATACAATATTTGTCCTTTTGTATCTGGCTTATTTTACTTTGCATGATGTTTTAAAAGTTCACCCATACTGCATTAATAGCATGTTTCAGAGTTTCACTACTTTTAAAATCTGAATAATATTCCATTGTTTGTATACCCTGCAGTTTGTTTATCCATACTCTGTTGATGGACACAGGTTATTTCCACCTTTTGGGTATTATGAATACTGCTGCAATGAATATTGATGTACAAGTATCTGAGCTGCGTTTTTCATTTCTTTTGGGTCTGTACCTAGAAGCGCAATTGCTGGATCATATTGGTGATTCTATGTTTAAGTTTTTGAGGAATTGCCAAATTATTTTCCATAATGGCATTTACACTCCCATCAACAATGCACAAGCATTCCGAATTTCCCCATATATATCTTCACCAATGCTTGTTATTTTTCCACTAAAAAAAAATAACCACCCTAATGGATGAGAAATTGTACCTCACTGTGATTTTGCTTTTCATTTCTGTGATGATTAGTGATATTCAGCATCTTTTCATGTGCTTATTGGCCATTTGTATACCTTCCTTGGAGAAATATCTATTCAAGTCCTTTGCCTATTTTTGAATTGGGTGGTTGGCTTTTTAAAAATGTTGAATTTTAGGCATTCTTATATATTCTAATATACTAATTCCTTGTCGGGTACATGATTTGCAAATATTTTCTCCCATTCTGTGGGTTGTTTTTCACTGTTTTGAGTTCTTTGATGCACAAATGTTTTGATCTGATGGAATGTAATTTATCTGGGCTTCCCTCGTAGCTCAGTCGGAAAATAATCTATGTGCCTATCATGTAGGAGACCTGGGTTCAATTCCTGGGTCGGGAAGATCCCCTGGAGAAGGAAGTGGTGACCCACTCCACTATTCTTGCCTGTAGAATCCCATGGACAGAGGAGCCTGGCAGGCTATAGTCTATGGGATCACAAGAATCAGACATGACTGAGCGACTAAGCACACAATTTATCTACTTTTTTTCTTTTGTTGCCTATGAAGGTCAGTCTTTTTAATTTTAGCCATTCTAATAGATATGTAGCTGTATATCATTGTGGATTTATCTATCATGCATTTCCCTGAAAGCTAATGATGCTCAACAGCTTTTCATGTGTTTTTTTTCAATCCATATATCTTTTTTGGTGAAATATCTGTTCCAATGATTTGCCCATTAAAAAAAAAAAGGGTTGTTTTTTCTTCTTAAGAGTCCTTTATATATTCTAGATGCAAATCCTTTATGATATATGTGATTTGAAAATATCTTTTCCAATCTATTGTTTGTCTTTCATATTTTAATATTGTCTTTCAAAAAGCAGGAGTATTTAATTATGATGAAATCTGATTTTTCATATTTTTTCTTTTATGGACTGTGCTTTTGGTATTGTATGTAAAAAAATCTTTGTCTAACTTTAGATCACACAGATTTTCTCCTATGATTTCTTCTAGAAATTTAATAGTTTTAGATTTTATATTCAGGTCAATGATCCATTTTGTGTTAACTTTTAAATATGAAACAAGATACAGATAGAGGTTATTTTTATGCTTATGGATAGCCAATGCTCCAGAACTATTTGTTGAAAAAATAATTCCTTTTGGTCACTTTTTGCTACTTCCTTATTAAACTTTAAAACAATTCTTTTTAATCACACAAGTTACAGATGAATATATTCTCCTTATAAAATATAGAATCATTTTTGATGACACTTATATCTAATCAGACACCCCCCAGCATTCACCACTAACAACATCAATTTGAAGAGTATTCTTCCAGGTCTTTATATATATATATATATATATATAAAACATACTGGATGCTTGGGGCTGGTGCACTGGGATGACTCAGAGGGATGATACAGGGAGGGAGAAGGGAGGGGGGTTCAGGATAGAGAACATATGTATACCTGTGGTGGATTCATGTTGATGTATGGCAAAACCAATACAATATTTTAAAGTAATTAACCTCCAATTAAAATAAATAAATTTATATTAAAAAACATGTTTTGTTTGGATAGGATCATCCTGTAGGTATCATTCTGAATTTAACTTTTTGGCACATAACAACTCTTTTCATAGATCTTTCCATAGCTGAGCATAGCAATTTACTTCATTTTTTTAGCTGTTTCAGATGATTCCCTAGTACCACTATACCGTCCTTTGTTTCTCAATTGCCTTATATGGAGATGAGTATTTAGGTAGTTTCCATTTTTGTCTAACTGCTACAAACAGTATTGTAGATGAGCATCTGTAAGCCTGATCTGGTGTACATGTGTTTCCCTAGGTAAATATTGAGAAGGGGAATTTATGCGACAAATGCATGTATAACACCTGTTGTGTTATTGTTCAGTTGCTAAGTCATCTGACCTCATGAACTGCAGTATGCTAGGCTTCCCTGTCCTTCCTTCACTATCTCCCGGAGCTTGCTCAAATTCATGTCCACTGAGTCACTGATATTATCTAACCATTTCATCCTCTGCCGCCCTCTTCTCCTTTTCCCTCCAATCTTTCCCAGAATCGGTCTTTTCCAATGAATCAGCTCTTTGCATCAGGTGGCCAAAGTATTGGAGCTTCAGCTTCAGTATCAGTCCTTCCAATGAATATTCAGGGTTGATATTCTTTAGGATTGACATATAATACTTACTATGTGCTCAATTCTGTTCTAAATGTTTTACATATATGAATTCAGTTAGTCCTCACAACAAGCCCATATTTTATCCTTGTTTTACAGATTAGGAAACCAAGGCACAGAGAGGTTAAACAATTTACCAAAGATCACACAGCTGGTCAATAGCAGGACCAGGATTTGAACTCAGATAGTTTGGTTTCAGAGTTCAGTTTGCTGCGTCATAGGGCATGAGTATTTTTAATTTTAAAAGATCTGCCAAGCTGTCCTTCAAAGAGGCTGTATGAATTGCCCATCAGCAGTGTATGAGAGTATGCATTTCCTTTCATTCTTGCTAACACTTGAACCTTTAAAAATAACATTTTTACTGATTGTTAATAGCAATGTATAACGATAATTAGTAGTTTTTGAACATTAACTACTTCTAGCACTGTGCTAAGCACAGCATATGCTTCATATTCTTTTACCTTTATGTTCTAGTATTGTCCTAAACATTCTATATGCTTTCTCTTTTTTCACCTCACTTTGCTTTACTTTTCCTGATAGTATTAATACCATCTTTGGTGATATGTATTAATTAGTATGTTTATTTATTGCCTCTCTTCTCCCCACTAGAGTGTCACCTCTATGAGAGTAAAGATTTTTGTCTCTCTTGTTCACTGCTATCCTCAACACTTGGAACTAAGCATTGGTTGATTGACTGAATAAATGAATGAAAACCATTTTGTGAATGTGGAAATCAAGGCTCAAAAAATTAAGCAACTCATCCAAATATTGGGTAGTTCACTATGGAGCTGGATTTAGAACCCAATCTCATTCCAGGGTTTGTCTATGCTCTTGTTTAGCCTCCCGTGTTCTGTTTTTCCATTGCTACAATTCTTTTATTTCATGGATGTTACATACATGGAATCATGTAGTATGTATCCTTTAAAGATTGGCTGTATTTCATTCAACATAATTTCCTAGATGTTTATCCAAGTTGGTCATTACTTTTTTTTTTTTGCTGAATAATATTCCATAGTATGGATGTGCCACTGTTTGTTCAACCCAAGGAAGTGTATCTGAGTGGTTCCTGTTCGGGGCTTTTAGGAATAAAACTGCTACGAACATTTGTGTACAGGTTTTTGTGTGAACATAAGTTTTCATATTTCTGATACAAATGCTCAAGACTGCAACTGCTGGGTTGTATGGTGAGTACAACTTTGTATAGTTAGTTTACTTTGATTAAAACTGCCATATTCTATGCAATAGTGGTTGTACAAGTTAACATTCCCACCAGCAATGTATGAGTGGTTCAGTTTCTCTGCATTTTTCTCGGCATCCGAGATTGTCATTACTTTTTAAAATTTTAGCCATTGTGACAGGTGTCTAGTAATATCTCACTGTAGTTTTAATTGACATTTCCCTAATGGCTGAACATCTTTCCATGTGCTTATTTGCCATCTGTTTATCCTCTTCAGTGAAATGTCCATGCATGTTTTTTGCCCGTTTTCTAACTGGATTTTATTTTTATTGTCACATTTGGAGGATTCTTTACATATGTTAGTTTTCAGAGTGCTTCATGTAGTCTAGATACTAGTTCTTTATCAGATAGGTGGTTTAGAGTTATTTTCTCCCAGTCTATAGCTTGTCTTTTCATCCTCTTCACACAGGCTTTCACAGAACAAAACTTTTTGTTTTTGCCAAGGTAGAAGTGATCAATGCTTACTTTTATGGATTGTGCTTTATATTGACTACGCCAAAGCCTTTGACTGTGTGGATCACAATAAACTGTGGAAAATTCTGAGAGAGATGGGAATACCAGACCACCTAACCTGCCTCTTGAGAAATCTGTATGCAGGTCAGGAAGCAACAGTTAGAACTG
>SJYX01001158.1:0-24752 GCA_006410675.1 Oreotragus oreotragus | reverse complement strand
CCTAGTGTGATTAGATTGACTAGTTTTCTGTGAGTATGGTTTCAGTGTGTCTGCCCTCTGATGCTCTCTTGCAACACCTACCATCTTACTTGGGTTTCTCTTACCTTGGGCGTGGGTTGTCTCTTCACGGCTGCTCCTTACCTTGGATGAGGGGTATCTCCTTACCGCCGCAGTTGCTGACCTTCAACGTGGGACAGCTCCTCTAGGCCCTTCTGTGCCTGCTCAGCCCCTGCTCCTCGGGTTGCTCCTCCCGGCCGCCGGCTGTGGCCTCGGGCGTGGGTGGCTTCTCCCAGCTGCCGCCCCTGGCCGCGGGCTCAGGGTGGCTCCTCCGGGTCACCACACCTGGCCTCGGGCGCAAGGTGGCTTCTCCCGGCCGCCCCTGACCTCAGACGCGGGGTGTCTCTTCCTCCCGGCTGCCACTGACCTCGGATGAGGGGTAGCTCCTCCCGGCCACCACTGACCTCAGAGACAGGGTAGCTCCTCTCGGCCGTTCCTGCATCGTCGCAGCCTGGCACTCTAGGTTGCTGCCCCTGACCTCGGACGTTGGGTAGCTTCTCTCGCCCTCGCTGAGTGCGCCGGCCCGGCTCTTGCAAGCGGCCTGCACTGAGTGCGCCGGCCCGGGATGGAGAAATAGACTGTGCTCATGGATTGGAAGAATCAATATAGTGAAAATGAATATACTACCCAAAGCAATCTATAGATACAATGCAAAAGCTATCAAACTACCAATGGTATTTTTCACAGAACTAGAACAAATAATTTCACAATTTGTATGGAAAAACAAAAAAACCTCGAATAGCCAAAGCAATCTTGAGAAGAAAGAATGGAACTGGAGGAATAAATCTGCCTGACTTTGGGCTCTACTACAAAGCCACAGTCATCAAGACAGTATGGTTCTGGCACAAAGACAGAAATATAGATCAATGGAACAAAATAGAAAGCCATAGATAAATCCATGCACCTATGGACACCTTATCTTCAACAAAGGAGTCAAGAATATACAATGGAGAAAAGACAATCTCTTTAACAAATGGTGCTTGGAAAACTGGTCAACCACTTGTAAAAGAATGAAACTAGATCACTTTCTAACACCACACACAAAAACAAATTCAAAATGGATTAAAGATCTAAACGTAAGACCAGAAACTCTACAACTTCTAGAGGAGAACATAGGCAAAACACTCTCTGACATAAATCACAGCAGCATCCTCTATGACCCACCTTCCAGAATACTGGAAATAAAAGCAAAAATAAAAAAAATGGGACCTAATTAAAACTAAAACCCTCTGGAAAACAAAGGAAACTATAAGCAAGGTGAAAAGACAGCCTTCAGAATGGGAAAAAATAATAGCAAACAAAGAATTAATAGCAACAAAGAATTAATCTCAAAAATATCCAAGCAACTCCTGCAGCTCAATTCCAGAAAAATAAGCGACCCAATCAAAAAATGGGCCAAAGAACTAAACAGACATTTCTCCAAAGAAGACATACAGATGGCTAACAAACACATGAAAAGATGCTCAACATCACTTGTTATCAGAGAAATGCAAATCAAAACCACAATGAGGTACCATTTCACACCAGTCAAAATGGCTGCTATCCAAAAGTCTACCAGCAATAAATGTTGGAGAGAGTGTGGAGAAAGGGGAACCCTCTTACATTGTTTGTGGGAATGCAAACTAGTGCAGCCACTATGGAGAACAGTGTGGAGATTCCTTAAAAAACTGGAAATAGATCTGCCATATGACCCAACAATCCCACTGCTGAGTGTACACGCTGAGGAAACCAGAACTGAAAGAGACTTGTGTATCTTAATGTTCATCGCAGCACTGTTTGTAATAGCCAGGACATGGAAGTAACCTAGATGTCCATCAGCAGATGAATGGATAAGAAAGCTGTGGTACATATACACAATGGTGTATTACTCAGTCATTAAAAATCAGATGGAGAACAGTGTGGAGATTCCTTAAAAAACTGGAAATAGATCTGCCATATGACCCAACAATCCCACTGCTGAGTGTACACGCTGAGGAAACCAGAACTGAAAGAGACTTGTGTATCTTAATGTTCATCGCAGCACTGTTTGTAATAGCCAGGACATGGAAGTAACCTAGATGTCCATCAGCAGATGAATGGATAAGAAAGCTGTGGTACATATACACAATGGTGTATTACTCAGTCATTAAAAAGAATATATTTGAATCAGTTCTAATGAGGTGGATGAAACTGGAGCCTATTATACAGAGTGAAGTAAGCCAAAAAGAAAAATATGAATATAGTATACTAACACATATATATGGAATTTAGAAAGATGGTAACCATAACCCTGTATGTGAGACAGCAAAAGAGACAGAGATGTATAGAACAGTATTTTGGACTCTGTGGGAGAGGTCAAGGGTGGGATGATTTGGGAGAATGTTATTGAAGCATGTAAATTATCTTATGTGAAATGAATTGCCAGTCCAGGTTTGTCGCTTGATACAGGGTGTTCCGGCCTGGTACACTGGGATAACCCAGAGGGCTAGGATGGGGAGGGAGGTGGGAGGAGGATTCAGCATGGGGAACAGATGTACACCAATGGTGGATTCATGTTGATGTATGGCAAAACCAATACAATATTGTAAAGTAAAAAATAAAACAAATAAAAATAAATAAATAAATAAAATTTACACTCCCCCCCAAAAATAAATAAATAAAAGTAGGAAGAATTTTACTCTCATGAGCAGACCTGTGGTAGGTAATCCAAATTTGATAAGGTGGTTCACAATGCCATTAGGAATCCAGGCTCCTTTTCATCTTCTCCTCATCCTCTGACTTCCTTAGCATATGACTTCAATTCTTATGTGTATCTCATGGTAACAAGATGTCTGCCCAAACCCCTGCCTCATGCCAAAAAGTGAAAAAACAAAAGAGGAAAGCAATTAGGAAATACAGACTTCCTAATCTTATAACAGGAATGTTGAAGTCTTCCAGAAATCCCCGGAGACTCCCCCTTATGTCTCATTACTCGGAACTGTGATTTATGACTCTTCCTAGGTACAAAGGAGACTGTTAAGTGTAGCATTTTAGCTGGTTTGTTGCTTTTCTGAACAAAAATGAGATTCTGTATATGAAGAAGTGGAAATGTGTATTGGGTAGGCATTGGCCATAGATGGTGATGATAACTCATAATTCTTCATATGCTTATTTGTACGGTTTTATTGTAACTTTTCCCCTTGTGGATTATAGCCTTGTCATGGTGAAGGGGCTTGCACAACTCAATAAGCATTGAGCCATGCTAGGCAGGGCCACCCAAGACAGACAAGTCATAGTGAAGAGTTCTAAAAAACGTGGTCCACAAGAGAAGAAAATGGCAACCCACTCTAATATTCTTGTCTGTAAAATCCCATAGACAGCACAAAAAGGCAAAAAGATAGGACACCGGAAGATGAGCCCCCCAGGTAGGAAGGTGTCCAATATGCTACTGGGTAACAGTGGAGGGCAATTACTAATAACTCCAGTAAGAAGGAGTCCCTGGTGGCTCAGAGAGTAAAAAGTCTGCCTGTACTGTGGGAGACTCGCGTTCGATCCCTGTGTCAGGGAGATCACCTAGAGAAGGAAATGGCAACCAGCTCCAGTATTCTTGCCTGGAGAATCCCATGGATGGAGAAATCTAGCAGGATACAGTCCATTGGGTTGTGAAGAGTCAGGCATGATTGAGTGACTTCACTTTCACTTCAATTTCCAGTAAGAGTGTAGTAACTGGGCTAAAGCAGAAACGATGCTCAGCTGTGGATATGTCTGGTGATAAAAGTAAATCTGATGCTGTAAAGAACAATATTGCATAGGAACCTGGAATGTTAGGTCCATGAACCAAGGTAAATTGAAAGTGGTCCCTGATGGCTCAGATGGTAAAGAATCTGCCTGCAGTGGAGACTCATGTTCAATTCTTGGGTCGGGAAGATGGCCTGGAGAAGGAAATGGCAACCCACTCCAGTATTCTTGCCTGAAAAATTCCATGGACAGAGAAGACTTGCAGGCTACAGTCCATGGGGTCACAAAAAGTCAGACATGACTAAGCGACTATCACTTATACTCACTGAAGCAGGAGATGGCAATAGTGAAATCAACATCTTAGGAATCAGTGAATTAAAATGGACAGGAATTTAATTCAAATGACCATTATATCTACTAATTTGTGTATGAATCCCTTAGAAGAAATGAAATAGTCTGCATAGTCAACACAAGAGTCTGAAATGCAGCACTTGGTTGCACTTCAAAAAAGAACATAATGACTTTGGTCCGTTTCCAGGGCAAACCATTCATAATCACATTAAAATCAGTCTGTGCCCCAATCACTGATGCTAAATAAGCTGAGGTTGAATGGTTCTCTGAAGATCTATAAGACTTTCTAGAGGTAACACCAAAAAGGTATCCTTTAATCATAGGGGATTGGAATGCAAAAATACAAAGTCAAGTGATACCAGGAATAACAGGCAAGTTTGGCCTTGCAGTACAAGATGAAGCAGAGCAAAGGCTAACAGATTTTTGCCAAGAGAACATGTTGGCCATAGCACACATGCTTTTCCAACAACACAAGAGATGACTCTACATGTGGACATCACCAAATGATCAATACTTAAATCAAATTGATTATATTTTTTGTAAATAAAAATGGAGAAGCTCTATACAGTATGCAAAAAGCAAAAACAAGTCAGCAAAACTGTAACTCAGACCTTCAGCTCCTTATTGCAAAATTCAGGCTTAAATTGAAAGTAGGGAGAACCACTAGCCCTTCAGGTATGACCTAAATCAAATCCCTTATACAGTGGGGATGACAAACAGATTCAAGGGATCAGATCTGGCAGACAGAGTGCCCAAACAACTATAGACAGAGGTTTGTAACATTGTACAGGAGGTAGTGACCAAAATATTCCAAAGAAAGAGAAATGTAAGAAGTCAAAATGGTTGTCTGAGGAGGCTTTATAAATAGCTGAGGAAAGAAGAGAAGCAAAAGTCAAGGGAGAAATGGAAAGATACACCCAACTGAATGCAGAGTTCCAGAGAACAGCAAGATAGGAAGGCCTTCTTAAATGAACAATGCAAAGAAATAGAGGGAAACAATATAATGGCAAAGACTAGAGATCTCTTCAAGAAAATTGGAGATATCAAGGGAACATTTAATGCAAGGATTGGCAAAATAAAGGACAGAGATGATAAGGACCTAACAGAAGCAAAAGAGATAAAGAAGAGGTGGTAAGAATACACAGAACTATATAAGAAAGGTTTTACTGACTCAGATAGCCATGATGGTGTAGTCACACACCTAGAACTAGACATTCTGCAGTGTCAAGTCAAGTGGTCTTTAGGAAGCATTACTATGAACAAAGCTAGTGGAGGTGACGGAATTCCAGTTGAACTGTTTAAAATCCTAAAAGATAATGTTTTTAAATTGTTGCACTCAGTACATTAGCAAATTTGGAAAACAGCAGTGGCCACAGAACTGGAAAAGGTCAGTTTTCATTTCAATCTCAATGAAGGGCAATGTCAAAGAGTGTTCAAACTATCATACAATTGCTCTCTTATTTCATATGCTATCAAGGTAATGCTTAAAATCCTTCAAGCAAGGCTTCAGATGTACAACTTGCAGACGTACAAGATGGGTTTAGAAAAGGTAGAGGAACAAGAGATCAAATTGCGAACATCCATTGGATCATAGAGAAAGCAAGGGAATTCCAGAAAAACATCGACTTTTGCTTCTTTGACTATGCAAAAGCCTTTGACTGTGTGGATCACAACAAACTGTGGAACATTCTTAAATAGATGGAAATACCAGACCACCTTGCCTATCCCTGAGAAACCTGTATGTATGTCAAGAAGCAACAGTTAGAATCAGATATAAAGCAACAGAGTAGTTCAAAATTGGAAAAGGAGTATGATAAGGCTGTATATTGTCACTCTACTTATTTCCCTTATATGCAGAATACATCATGCAAAATTCCAGGCTGGGTGAATCACAAGATGGAATCAAGATTGCCAGGAGAAATATCAACAACCTCAGATATGCAGAGGATATCACTAGAATGGCAGATAATGAAGAAAAACTAAACAGCCTCTTGGTGAAGGTGAAAGAGGAAAGTGAAAAAAGCTGGCTTGAAACTCCATATTAAAAGAAAAAAAGATCGTCTTGTCTGGCCCCATCACTTCATGGCAAATAGAAGGGGAAAAAAAGGAAGAAGTGACAGATTTTCATTGCTTGGGCTCCAAAGTCACTGTGGACAGTGAGTGCAGCCACGAAATTAAAAGACACTGCTGCTTGGAAGGAAAGCTATGACAAACTTAGACAGTGTATTTAAAAGCAGAGATATCACTTTGTCGACAAAGGTCTATATAGTCAAAGCTATGGTTTTTCCAGTAGTCACGTTTGGATGTGAGAGTTCGATCATAATGAANTAAAAGACACTGCTGCTTGGAAGGAAAGCTATGACAAACTTAGACAGTGTATTTAAAAGCAGAGATATCACTTTGTCGACAAAGGTCTATATAGTCAAAGCTATGGTTTTTCCAGTAGTCACGTTTGGATGTGAGAGTTCGATCATAATGAAGGCTGAAAGTTTAAGAATTGGTGCTTTCAAATTATGGCCCTGGAGAAGACTCTTGAGAGTCCCCTGGACTGCAAGGAGATCAAACCAGTTAATCCTGAAGGAAATCAACCCTGAATATTCTTTGGACAAACTGATGCTGAAGCTGAAGCTCAAGCTCCAATAACTTTGACCATTTGATGTGAAGAACCAACTCATTGGAAGGGACCCTGATGCTAGGGAAGCTTGAAGGCATTAGGAGAAAGGGTGGTGGAGGATGAGATGGTTGGAAAAAAACAGCAACTCTATGGATATGAGCCTGAGCAAACTCCAGGAGATAGTGAAGGACAGAGCGGCCTGATGCGCTACAGTCCACAAGGCCTCAAGAGTCAGACACTGATCAACAACAATTGTAAATTTATATAGTGAAATAAAAAGTTGGGACCAAATGTCATTTAGTTGGGACACAAACTATTTTTCATGTTACTGTTTCTTGAAACCTGAAAATTTAAAAGGACTGGATTAATTAACTTTCTTAAGGTTATTCACTCTGTAAATGACAGAGGCAAGATTTGAATCCATTTCTTTGTAACTCCAGAGCCCATTCTCTTTTCAAGTAATCCGCTTCCTCTCAAGATTATTGTAAATAACCTCAGTTATTCTTCTGGCTCAAAAACCTTAATGCCCTTCCAAGCAAGTTACATACTCAGTTGCCAAGTTTTTTCATTTGGTTAGTTTTCTCCTGCAGCTGCTCAAATGAAATTACATAGTACCTCACACGTTCTACATTCAGGAAATTAGTAGAAAGACTCAATAAGATAAACTGTCTCTCCTTTGGCTGTTCAAATAAAATGATATCTGATAATAAGTTACAGTTTTGACCTTTATTATATGTGTAAATACAGAGCTGTGCAATGTATTTGAACAATTAAAAGGTTTCACTCTGATGGCATTAGCATAGGCAGACACAGAATTCCTCTTCATGTGAGACACAAAGATAGATTTTAATTCTTTGATTCTCCCTAAAACCACATTCATTCTTTCTTTTTTGGAACTTGGTATAAGCTGAATTTAGTTCAAGGAATCATTTCACCAACTGACAGCTAGCACCATTTCAATCTTTACAGAAGTCAATTGCTCCCAATTGGAAAACAGGGAAAATTAACATTAGTAAAGAGATCAACATCCCCTGGATCATCAAAAAAGCAAGAGA
Organism: Oreotragus oreotragus; assembly: GCA_006410675.1. Lineage (NCBI taxonomy): Eukaryota > Metazoa > Chordata > Mammalia > Artiodactyla > Bovidae > Oreotragus > Oreotragus oreotragus. The sequence goes on along the minus strand of SJYX01001158.1, from coordinate 16,979 downwards.
GTTTCAGAAAAACATCTATTCCTACTTTATTGACTATTTCAAAGCCTTTGACTGTGTGGATCACAATAAACTGTGGGAAATTTTGAAAGGGATGGGAATACCAGACCACCTGACGTGCCTCTTGAGAAATCTCTATACAGGTCAGGAAGCAACAGTTAGAACTGGACATAGAACAACAGACTGGTTCCAAATAGGAAAAAGAGTACGTCAAGGCTGTATATTGTCTCCCTGCTTATTTAACTTATATGCAGAGTACATCATGAGAAACATTGGAATGGAAGAAATACAAGCTGGAATCAAGATCACCGGGAGAAATATCAATAACTTTAGATATGCTGATGACACCACCCTTATGGCAGAAAGTGAGGAGGAGCTAAAAAGCCTCTTGATGAAAGTGAAGGTGGAGAGCAAAAAGGTTGGCTTAAAGCTCAACATTCAGAAAACGAAGATCATGGCATCCAGTCCNTAAACTAAGCACAATCAAATGAGGTATGCTTGTATGTGTATATTCACAAATAAAGAGGGTTGTTCATATTGTTCCTTCCCTTACACTGCCACTAGAAAATGCTCTTGCTGCTGCTGCTAAGTCACGTCAGTTGCGTCCGACTCTGCGACCCCATAGACGGCAGCCCACCAGGCTCCCCCTTCCCTGGGATTCTCCAGGCAAGAACACTGGAGTGGGTCGCCATTTCCTTTTCCAATGCATGGGGTAATTCAAACAGGATAACCAATGTTAAAGTGCTTTTCAAGCTTAAAAAAAATCTCTGACTCTTGTGCCAACCCCTGAGTTTGGTATACTCTTTACATTTATGAATCTGTTGACTTTTAGAATGACTTTTGTGATTTCAGCTCAAGTCTCAAGTGAGTTGTGATTTCCACTTGGTACGTGGGGGTTTAATGCTTTCTTGAGAATCCCTTGGGCTGCAAGGAGATCCAACCAGTCCATTCTGAAGGAGATCAACCCTGGGATTTCTTTGGAGGGACTGATGCTAAAGCTGAAACTCCAGTACTTTGGCCACCTCATGCGAAGAGTTGACTCATTGGAAAAGACTCTGATGCTGGGAGGGATTGGGGGCAGGAGGAGAAAGGGACGACTGAGGATGAGATGGCTGGATGGCATCACGGACTCGATGGACGTGAGTCTGAGTGAACTCCGGGTGATGGTGATGGATAGGGAGGCCTGGCGTGCTGCGATTCATGGGTTCGCAAAGAGTTGGACACAACTGAGCGACTGAAATGAACTGAACTGAACTGAACTGAACATCATGAGAAACTCTGGGCTGGATAAAGCACAAGCTAGAATCAAGATTGCTGAGAAAATCATCAATAACCTCAGATATGCAGATGACACCACCGTTATGGCACAGACACACACACAGGAACCAACATTTTACCAACATGTCTAACCCTTTCTTCAAAATGATGTTCTACCAGTATACTCCCAGATACACTGCACTCCACTGGCTTTATATCTGTTGCTATGAAAATGTTATGCAGTATAAAAACCTGGGTTTTAGATTAAGAATGAACTGAGAGTGAATTCTGACTCAGTTTCTAGCTGCATGTAATTTAGGAAGACATTTAACTGCTCTGAGCCTTAGCTTCCAAAACTGCAAAAATGAAGAAAACAGTATTATTATGATGCTTGCATGAGATCGTATATATAAGACATCTGGCCTGATGGCTGTCAAACAGTAGACATTCAGTAAAGGCAATTTACCTTCCCACTTTGCAATCATGTTTTGGGTATTTTCTTATAGTATAAATACTTGAGCTTGTTTACTACTGATTTCCTATATGTTCGTTTTTTCCTCAACTAGACTATGATCAAAAATGTAAAAACTTTTTTTTCTTCTTATCTACATTAGATTTAATATTTTCACATAAACAGTGAACACTTAAATGCTTACTAAAATTACACATTCAAGAACTCATCTGGTAAATATACTAAAAATCACTGAATATATACTTTACATGTGTGAACTTTATGATGTGTAGATTATAACTTACTAAAGCACTTTAAGAATAAAAAGAACTTATCCTACAATAATATATGACTCACCTATGAGAAAAGGGCCTGAGATAGATATAAAAACTTTGCATTAGGCATTTCTACTGTTTACGAATATCTGATTATCATCTCCTTCCAAATGTGTGGGGAGATTCCTTTTCCCTTTGTTGTAGTTAGGCAGAGCCATTTGACTCTCACTGACTGATAAAATGTGAATAGGAGTGACATATATCACTTTGCTGCTAAGTCACTTCAGTCATGTCTGACTCTGTGCAATCCCACAGATGGCAGCCCACCAGACTCCCCCGTCCCTGGGATTCTCCAGGCAAGAACACTGGAGTGGATTGCCATTTCCTTCTCCAATGCATGAAAGTGAAAAGTGAAAGTGAAGTCGCTCAGTTGTGTCTGACCCTCAGCGACCCCATGGACTGCAGCCTTCCAGGCTCCTCTATCCATGGGATTTTCCAGGCAAGAGTACTGGAGTGGGGTGCCATTGCCTTCTCCGATATATCACTTTAGGCTGGAAATATTTAATTGCTGGTTCTTATCTCTCCAGTGCTTTCTTCCCTTCCAAGGCAGTCGAGGAAGAAGTGTCATGTAGATGTAGCAGTGGCAAAAGACTAAAGCAGTGAGGATTGCTAACTATGAAGAGTGACTATCCTGGAGAGTCACACATACCTGCAAGAGACTTGGAGGAACCAAAAAAAGAAAAAAGAACATTGGTCTTGAAAAAGTGTGTTGAGCAGATTTCTAAACTGACTCTCAATAATCCTGCTCCCTAGTGTACATGTCCAGTCTAATTCTGTCCCTGGAGTGTGATAGGATCTATAACTATCACGAGATAGTCGCTACTTTGATCAGTTGCCTTATACAGCAGTGGTGATGAGATAGACACATGTATTACATTACAAAGACTCCCTTATAGCAGATCAGAGTGAAATTTTCCTGCTGACATTGAAGAAGTAAGATACTATGTTGTTCGAGGGCCACGTGCTAGGACCTGAAGGTAGTCTCTAAGAGCTTAAAGTCACTTTCTGGCAGCCAGCAAGAAATCTGAGACCTCAGTTTATCAGCTGCTAGGAACTTAATTCTGCCAATGATTTGAATGAGTCTGGAGGATGATTTCAAGTCTCAGATGAGATCAGAGACCCAGCTGACATTTTGATTTCAACCTGATGAGACCTTGGTGAAAGCAGCTACATTATACCAGAACTTCTGATCCATTGAAATAGTGAGACAATAAATTAGAATTAAGTCTCCAAGTTTGGGGTAATTTGTTATGGAAGGATAGAAAAGTAATACATAAATCATTTAGATTTTGATGCTACCTACTTCTTTTGCATCACTTAGCCTATCTTGACTGATATAACATTCCAAGCAGATATTTTAAAGACTCTGCTTTTAAGAAGAACATGAAAGAAGAGCCTTTTTTATTGGCTAGGCATGCATTTGTAAATAAGGGTAGTCTGCAGAATTTTAAAGATTAGTGCTTAAGAATTTCCATTCTACTTATTCACTTTGCATTTCACTGCATCATGACAATAGAACAATCATAAAAATAATCTAAATAGAGTATTCTAAGTGGAATGATTTTTATCAGTAAAGCAAATGAGCATTCTTGAAATACTACGGTATATTGAATACTTTTGTATTTACATATTGAACCAAATGTCATCATTATGTTTTCTCTTTAAGCTAGCATGACTAGTACTATTATATTTTGACTCTTAGAGGACTTGACCATAATTTTATGCAAAAGGAATTCTATAATAAAACTCTTCCTAATAGGTAGACACATAATCTTGCATTCAGTGACTCTGAAGTATCAAGCATTGACTGGAAATGTTATTGAGATGAAAAATGTGCTGACTTTATAATCTCTACAAAGAAAGTACACTAGAACACCATTAGGGCATGGCTTAATTATTATAAAAATTCAAATAAATTAGAGTAATAACTGCTCAAAATAATTGAAAAACCATCACAGCACGATATATAAAGTAAAACCTGCATTACAAAGTACTATTCTACCTCATGGCCGGTTTTTACATATGAAAGAATGGTCAACTGCTTTCACAGTAAGATTAATAGGCTCCCCAAAGTCTTCCTACTCCAATGATGTACCTCACCCACCTGCATCCAGATGCCTGAATCTACTATTGAGAAAAATTTACTCAGCACCATATTCCTTGTCTTTTGCTAAAGGGCAAATATCTTAGGGAAGGATATCAGTTTAAGTCTTATAACACATTTATATTTTTAGTACAAATCATTTATCATGTCCTTTCTTGGAATGCTTTAAAAGGAAATAAAAATTCATGATTCCTATAAGACCCCAAATAAAAGAAAATGTCATGTCAATGTCGTGTGTCCTATGTTTGGCACAACTCCATCATGCTTCAAAATGTACTTTTTAAGGTTAGGTTAGCAATGAAACAAGGAAATGAGTCCTGGAAATATGTTTCAGGATTGTACAAAGCAAGAGTAGTCAACTGGTATCCCTGGATGAATTTTCAGAGTCAGTAAACCTCCTGAAATTGTATGCAAATTTTTTCAGGTATGTGCATTTTGCGGGAAGAAAATCTACAGCATTGAACAGATTCTTAAATAGGTTCATGACCCCAGAGATGATAAGAACCACTGGCATATAGAATTAAAATATTTCTTATATAAGTAGCTAAAGGTTGCAACATCAAAAAGTATCCCACAGTCCATGTGTGACACTACGCACATCACAGAGACCCCACTGCTTATCTGTCATAGCCAGTACCTTAACCTATTATTGCATACTGTTTTCTACTTAGTCATATTAATTGAAAACAAAGGCAAAGAGAAAAGGTAACTGAGAAAGAACTTATTTTCCATTTTACAAAGACTCTTAAACTTCAAAATAAATGTTTCTATAATAAGGTCAATGACATGGATAAGTGCTGTCTCTCATGAGGTGAATATTTGAAAATCACCAAAAGAGAAAAGGGGAAATATTTACAAATCAGTTATCTAAGGAAGACAAAATAAAAAGCTTGCAAAAAATTTGATTTTTGAAAATCATTTACATAAAAACAGTCTTGATATGAAACCATGGCAGATTTCACCAAGAACTAATAAATGTCAGTTAAATCTTTTTAATCATGTTCTTAATATACCAGGAGAGCTTACTAAATGAAGGAAAAGAAAAATACTTTTAATTAAAATAAATGCATGTGGGAAAATAATTCAAAACATAATGAGGGGTTGAAAATATGCACTTGGATTGGCTCATTTGCATGTAAAAGAAAATTCAAAATAACAGTCACTGAAACTTGATAGAATGTCTATCTTTCTCTTGTAAACCAAATCTGGAGGTTAGTATCTCAAGGATGGTTAGGCTGCCTCTACATTTTCAAGGGGGCTTTCCTGGTGGCTAAGACAGTAAAAAAAAAAAAAAAAAAATCTGTCTCCAATGCAGAAAACTGGGGTTCAAGCCCCTGGGTTGGGAAGATCCCCTGGAGAATCCCATGGACAGAAGAGCCTGGTAGGCTACAGCCCATGGGGTTACAAAGAGTCAGACACAACTGAGCGACCAACACTTTCACATCTTCAAGAACCTAAGTCTTTTCTATACAGTTTTTTTTTTTTTTCCACATGTGTAACTTTCATTATGCCTTGTCTAGTGCTCTGGACAGCACATTTGTAGTCTATAACAGAGGAAGGAGGAAATGCTCAAAAAACGTGTGTACCACTATGACCCATTTAAAAACTTTTCTGAAAATTCACATCACAGGTTAATTTATGTACTAAGTTCATATGTGGAAGCCCTAACCCCAGCATCCCAGAATGTGACCTTGTTTGGAAATAGGGTATTTGCAGATATGTTAGTTAAGAGGAGGTCCGTAAGGTAGCCCTGATTTAAAGTGAGTAGTGTTCTTATAAAAAGGGGAAATTTGGACAAGAAACATGCATGCACAAAGGGAAAATGTGGTCCACTATAAGCCAAGGAGAGAGGTTTGGAACAGATACTTCTCTCACTTTCCTCAAAAGGAACAAACCCTGTTGATGCTTTGACTTTGGGCTTCTAGCCTCCAGAACTGTGAGACAGAAAATTTCTATACTTTGAGTTACTCAGTTAGTGATACTTTGTAATGGCAGCCATAATGACAAACTAGGACATTACACAAAACCCTGCTTACATAATGTAGATAGATGAAACTCAGTCCCATGCCCAAACCTAGTGTCAAGGAGGCTGAGAAATGGAGTCTTTAATCTGGACAGCCATATGTCTAGCTAAAATGTGGGACAGTCTTATTGAAAAAGAGAATGGCTTTGGGGGGATCAAATAAACAGTGTTTGCCACAAAGTAAAAACTGAAAGTCCCAAGTCCCTGTCCTAGATCCTCTAGAGATAGTGCAAATACAGTTTACATTTTTTTGTGTGTGTATATCTCTCTATATATATATTTGTGTGTTTGTGTGTGTGTATCTCCCTCTCTCTCTATATATATATTTTTTGCACAGTTGTCTGAAAGTGTCCCAAGTGATAGCAACAAGTGCCATCACTACCTATTTGAACACTATTGATCAAAATCATGTTTTACAGTGGAGTTAATAAAACTATGTATCTTTTATGCCTCTTCTTGGAGAAGGAAATGGCAACCCACTCCAGTATTCTTGCCTGAAAAATCCCATGAACGGAGGAGCCTGGTAGGTTACAGTCCATGGGGTTGCAAAGAGTCAGACACAAATGAGCAACTTCACTTTCTTTTCACTTTCATGTATCTTCTAGGGTTAACAGAATTCATTGATCATTTAACAAATTTAGTACAGCCTCTGAGATATAATATTTTTAAATACATGCTAGTGACTGCTATAAAAGGGGCAACCTTACATACCTATATTTTCTTTATCATCCAACTTAAATGGTATTTACTCTATAAAGCGTTCCTTTGTTCTTTCAGGCAAAATTAATCACTCTTTTCTGTTCCCATTTAAATTGGATATTACTTGTACATCTTCATAAAAGTCATGTGAAGTTGGTATATACTCAATCCCTCAGTATAGATGAGGGAAACTTACACTCAGATCACTGATAAGCATGATAGAATGGGGATGTTAATCCAATCCATTCAGCAAAAAATTATATTCCCTTTAGACTAAATATTACGTATGGTAATTACTCATGAGGTAGAGAGAATTTTGGCCACCATGATCTCCAATGCTTGCTGCTGTTCCCCTGAATACAGTAAGTTATATGACAAAGAAAAGGGACTTTGCATATGTAATCATTACTAATCTGCTGACTTTAAAATAAGTACATTATCCTGTACTACAAATATGGGTCCAATACAATCACATTAACTCTTAAAAGCAAAAGAAAAGCAGGAGTGGAGCTCAGAGAGATTCTAGGAATGAGAAGGATTTAACACATCAATGCTGGTGTGCAGATGGAAAAAGTCACATGAGAAAGAAGACAGGCAGCTTCGAAAAACAGAGTGGCCTCCAGCTAGTCCCCTCATTTCTACAGACTCACAGAAATGAATTCTGAAACAATCTGAATAAACTTGAAAGCAAAATTCTTTCTCAGAGCTTGCAGATAAAGCCCAATCTGGTTGATTACTTTGAGTTTGGCCTTGTGAGACCCAAAACAGACAATCCAGCTGAGATACATTGTGCCTGAACTTCTGACCTACAGAAACTAGGAGGAGGGGGAAAAAAAAAAAAAAAGAGGATGTAGTTTTAAGCTGTTAAAATTGTGGCAATTTTAAATTATGGCAGCAAAAGAGAACTAGTACATCTGTTTACTTGCATCCTGTATTAAATGAGCTACAAAAAATTTGCTGTTTATTTTCAACCACCCCACCCCAAACCAAACCACAGCACATGGCCTAAATTACTAACAGTCACTAGTAGTAGACAATACATTAGCAGCTAGCATTCAGTTCAGTTCAGTTCAGTTCATTTCAGTCCAGTCGCTCAGTAGTATTTGACTCTTTGCGACCCCATGAATCGCAGCACGCCAGGCCTCCCTGTTCATCACCAACTCCCGGAGTTCACCCAAACTCATGTCCATTGAGCCGGTGATGCCATCCAACAATCTCATCCTCTGTCGTCCCCTTCTCCTCCTGCCCTCAACCTTTCCCAGCATCAGTTCAGTTTTCAGTTTCAGTTCAGTTGCTCAGTCATGTCCGACAATTTGCGACCCTATGAACTGCAGCATGCCAGGCCTCCTTGTCCATCACCAACTCCTGGAGTTCACTCAAACCCAGTCCATTGAGTCAGTGATGCCATCCAACCATATCATCCTCTATCATCCTCTTCTCCTCCTGCCCTCAATCTTCCCCAGCATCAGGGTCTTTTCCAATGAGTCAGCTCTTCATGTCAGGTGGCCAAAGTATGGGAGTTTCAGCTTCAATATCAGCCCTTCCAATGAACACCCAGGACTGATCTCCTTTAGGATGGACTGGTTGGATCTCCTTGCAGTCCAAGGGACTCTCAAGAGTTTTCTCCAAAACCACAGTTCAAAAGCATCAATTTTCCAGCCCTCATCTTTCTTTATAGCCCAACTCCCACATCCATACATGACCACTGGAAAAACCATAGCTTTGACGAGTTGGCCATTTGTTGGCAAAGTAATATCTCTGCTTTTTAACATGCTGTCTAGGTTGGTCATAAATTTCCTTCCAAGGAGCAAGTGTCTTTTAATTTCATGGCTGCAATCACCATCTGCAGTGATTCTAGAGTCTAAGTATGGGAGTTTCAGCTTCAATATCAGCCCTTCCAATGAACACCCAGGACTGATCTCCTTTAGGATGGACTGGTTGGATCTCCTTGCAGTCCAAGGGACTCTCAAGAGTTTTCTCCAAAACCACAGTTCAAAAGCATCAATTTTCCAGCCCTCATCTTTCTTTATAGCCCAACTCCCACATCCATACATGACCACTGGAAAAACCATAGCTTTGACGAGTTGGCCATTTGTTGGCAAAGTAATATCTCTGCTTTTTAACATGCTGTCTAGGTTGGTCATAAATTTCCTTCCAAGGAGCAAGTGTCTTTTAATTTCATGGCTGCAATCACCATCTGCAGTGATTCTAGAGTCCCACAGAATAAAGTCAGTCACTGTTTCCAGTTTCCCCATCTGGCATGAAGTGATGGGACCAGATGCCATGATCTTAGTTTTCTGAATGTTGAGCTTTAAGCCAACTTTTTCATTATCCTCTTTCACTTTCATCAAGAACCTTTTTAGTTCCTCTTCACTTTCTGCCATGAGGGTGGTGTCATCTGCATATCTGAGGTTATTGTTGTTTCTACCTGGCAATCTTGATTCCAGCTTGTGCTTCCTCCAGCCCAGCATTTCTCATGATGGATTATCTATATAAGTTAAATAAGCAGGGTGCTCATATATAGCCTTGACATACTCCTTTTCCTATTTGGAACCAGTCTGTTATTCCATGTCCAGTTCTAAATGTTGCTTCCTGACCTGCATACAGGTTTCTCAAGAGGCAGGTCAGGTGGTCTGGTATTCCTATCTCTTTCAGAATTTTCCACAGTTTGTTGTGATCCACATAGTCAAAGGCTTTGGCATAGTCAACAAAGCAAAAACAGACATTTTTCTGGAACTCTCTTGCTTTTTTGATGATCCAGTGGATATTGGCAATTTGATCTCCAGTTCCTCTGCCTTTTCTAAAACATATGGAATTTCACAGTTCACGTATGGCTGAAGCCTGGCTTGGAGAATTTTGAGCATTACTTTACTAATGTGTGAGATTAGTGCAATTATGTGGTAGTTTGAGTATTCTTTGGCATTGCCTTTCTTAGGGATTGTTATGCTTCTTACACATAAGAACACATCTTTGATTCTCATGTTTTGAAGTAGGCAAATTTTTATCCCCATTTTACAGAGAGGGATGCTAAGGTTTAATTGACACACGTAAAGTCAAACAGCTAGTTTGTGGCAGAGCCAGAATTTTGAATCCAGGAAGTCTAGTTCCAAAATCTGTGCAACAGTGAGAACCACTCTGCTGCCTGATTTACTGAACAAACACTCAATAAAATTATATTAAGTCATTTGTTGAAATAACTTCGTGGAAACTACTTCTTCCTTTAAGGGGATGGCCAGGTATTCAAAATAAAGGTCTGTTTAAGCAATTGTTTTGAGCAGGGTCTCAAGTTTGCTCCAGGCTCCTTACCTAGATATTTGCTTTGAGTAGGCTTGGGATGGGACTCCGAAATTTGCTTCTTTAAAGCCCGAGGTACATTTTAGATAAGGCCAGGCTGAGAAATAGTTGGCTATATCCTCCAAGAACTGATTTAGTAAATACTTATAGGGCTTTCTTGGTAGCTCAGTCGGTAGAGAACCTGCCTGTAGTGCAGGAGACACAGGCTCGATCCTTGGCTCAGGAAGATCCCCTGGAGAAAGAAATGACAACCCATTCCAGGATCCTTGCCTGGAAAACCCCATGGACAGAGAAGTCTGGCGTGCTGAAGTCCATGGGGTCGCAAAGAGTCAGGCACAACTGAGCGACTAACATTAACTTACTACAGACAATGGTTTTAACATTCATCTAAACATATTAAAGTAAAGAAGGCAGAAGGTCAAGCTGAAGACTATATTGCACTTTTTAGGGTTCCCCTGAATAAAAGGAAATGTTATGGAAGCTATGATTTTTGAAGTATTGCTGTTCATCATAAAGACCATCATAATCAAAGTAATATTAAGTATCAGATTCAGAAATACATTGGGAACTTCCAAACACTTCATCTAATTTTAAAATGCAAGGCTCTCTAGTTCTTTGAATTTAAAAAAAATTATGATAAAGGGATAAGTATTATACTCAGTTTTCTTTATAGTTATTTAAATTGCTGCTAACAATTTATGTGACTTGTTGTTAAAGAAGCCTTTTAAACAGTGCTAAGGTATATTTATGGATGTTGTACACTGAATATTTTATCACAAGCTTTCAATGAATTGTTTTATTGTACTGAATTTATCATAACAAGTTATTTATTATATGTTCTCTTATTCGTGTTGTTACCCTACTTGGAGAAAAATAATTTATATTTTCATGACATTTACTTGTTGACAGTAGTTTTTATAACCTTGCATTTTGGTCTACTATTCATTTTTATCCATGATGATTTGTGATTTAAAGGTTTTACAACAGCCTTCTGAGTTTTATGCATAGTGAATCATAATACTGGGAAACTATCTCCTTGTGTATGAGGTCAATAGTAGAATGAAAATGTATTATTATAATACTTTAGAATTAAATATAAATAATGAATAATACAGCTAAATCTTAATTCAGTAAGGAATACATGTATACCTATTCATTTTGATGTAAATTATTTTTTCATTGTTTCATAGCCATGAAGACAGAAACCCAGTATTCAGATGACAAATTATGATGGATTATGCTCAATAAATTTTGTTCCTATTCATTTAGTTGTGTCTCATAAACCAAATAAAATTGTCTAAATCAGGAAAATCCAACTGAAATGCTATATTTTGGGGGAACTTAGATTAATAATTATAGCCTGAAAGATATACACTAACTGAAGTGTTTCCTCAGTCAAAAAGGGAAAATTGCATTATGCCTAGCATATCGTCTGTACTAAATCTATTTTATTTGTATCCTAATTCTATGATAATAGTGATATATGTATGGTCTATGATAAATATCTAGTAAGTAGACTTTCAGTTCCTCAAAACACTTCATTCCCTCACATTGTTGGATAACAATTTATCAAACCACACTCTTAGACATTCTCCCACTTTCTTCCTAAATTAAATCTTAATGTTAGCTGCAACAGCCAGATGTCCTTCATTCTGAAAAAATATAACAGAGGAGCTGGAGATTTTTTGAAGTGCCTAGTCAATCCCCGGAGAAGGCAATGGCACCCCACTCCAGTACTCTTGCCTGGAAAATCCCATGGATAGAGGAGCCTGGTAGGCTGCAGTCCATGGGGTAGCTAAGAGTCAGACACGACTGAGCGACTTCACTTTCACTTTTCACTTTCATGCATTGGAGAAGGAAATGGCAACCCACTCCAGTGTTCTTGCCTGGAGAATCCCAGGGATGGGGGAGCCTGGTGGGCTGCCATCTATGGGGTCACACAGAGTCGGACATGACTGAAGTGACTTAGCAGTAGCAGTAGCAGTCAATCCCCAATGAACTTGTTTCTTATTGTAAGGTAATTGGAGAAGACTTGGGGAGAGTGTCAGTCAGTAGATAAGAAATTCTAGTTTCCTTGTTAGATTTTTCCTGTATGCATTAAAAATGCCATCAATTAATGCTCTATTTGGGCTAAGGATCTACTCCTATAAAAGGATAATAAACTGTATGGGCTTCAGTTTTTATGCTTTCTCTTTGTCGCTGTTCCTTGAGGCCTACCTGGAGTTACTTAGCTGCTGAGGGATGTTTGTTACCACATATTCCAGTATAACATTAAAAAATAAATTAATTAAATAGAAAATTTAAAAAGAAGTTGTCGATTCTGTTATCTCTATCGTTTTTTTTCTCATTGCTCAGTCTATCAGCCTCTTATAATGTACTTTATGTACCTTCATGTATACTACAGTATCAGCTGTAATAAAGCAGCTAGCAAGAATCATTAAATCAGCAGAAATACTTTAAAAAACAATGCCAAGTCAATTGGCTATTTCGTGATGCTTGAAAGAGGTGTTTTTGGATCAAGTTCATGATCTTTTTCAGTGTTCAGTGGATTGTTTTGTTTATTTTGATTCTTGGGAAACACAGGGTTGAAATGTAAAAACTATGGAAGTGTTAATTCTACTCATTAAATTTGGGCCATTAATATATAAGCCCACAATTGAATCTTAATATTATAAGTTTTGTGCCATTCCAATTTCCCACAGATATAAAAAAATAATAATAATCACTGCTTCCAACACTAACACAACAAAGCACATTGCAATAATAAGTTGTTGCTTCCAGAGCATAAGATTAAACAATGCAGAGGATGTAATCCACACATATAAAAAACAGTATACTTATATTTTACACAATAATAGCAATTACCTAAGGTGTGAATTAGCACCAAGACATAAGTTTTTACTCTTTCTTGATATGGGTTCTTGAGGATGAAAATGCACTTATTCAATTTTCCACCCTTTCATTTCTAGCCTCACACAGTGCATTTTCTCTAATATACTATGCATCAGTAAATATTTGTTAAGTGACTATTTAGATTATCTATGCCTTATAATTTAGCTATGCAATTAGTTTCTAATCGGTTCAGATGATACTTTCTTCTAAGACAGGTCTTGTATAATTCATCTTTATTTTTCTTACCACCTCACATAGTTTGTTGAACATGTCAGCATCAGTAAAACATGTCTGAATTGAACTGAATGGAATTGAGAAAGGTATTAATGTGACCAAGGCAATCTGTCCCATCTTTAAGCCATGCAGTTTGGATTCACACATGCTTTATTCATAAGCTGGCTCTCTAAACATAATTTACGTCAACCTCTTGGAAAATGTGTGCTATTGATTTTAAAAGGAATGGATGAAAAGATGTTCATGTTTTAAAGTGGCGTTTGTTAAATCTTGCTTAGGAAAATCTAGGCTTATGCAGAATGCCCTCAAGGGGGGAAATTAAACCAGAAAGTGATCCCTCCTGAAAATGTCTGCTTTTATCTGTTGAACATAATACATTTATAAGATTTTATTTCTATAAATTTTAAAAAATTGGAAAACAGTGGTCTAGAGTGACTTATCCCTATGATTGGCAAAAATAATAAAATAACTGGAAATAAATCCCTCTGAAGAATAAACAGACTAGATTAGAGTTTGCCATTTAATGTTAAGTGCATAGAAACTCAAAGATGAGCACTTCTATTTGACATTTTTCTTGGTTCCTTCACTACAAGCAGTACAGTACTTCATTCAGCTTTTACCAGACAGATATGGAAAGTGAAAATGTGGATTTCTAGTTTTCCCTCACTTTATAGAGATATAATTGACATGCAGCACTGTGTAAATTTAAGGTGTACAGCATAATGATTTGACTCAAATATATTGTAAAATGATCAGCACAAATCATCTGGTTAACATTAATCATTTCCTATAGACACACCACAAAAGAAGAAAACAATGTTTTGGTTTTTTTTCTTGTCACAAGAACTCTTAGGAGTTACTTTTAATTTTGAAATACTCCATACAACAGTGTTAATTTTAGTCTTCATGTTGCACAGTATATCCCTAGTACTTACTTATCTTATAAATGAAATTGTGAACATTTTGACCCCTTTCATCTAATTCCCTTTCTCCCAGCCCCCACCTGTGAAAATGTAGACTTCTTATGGATTTTTAAAACAGTCTTATAAAGCACATTCTCCTATGCATTGAAGCTTTAAAAGCTATAATTATGATACCAAAACGGATTTAACTCAATCAGATTGAAGTCATAATCAGTGCTCTTTCCTATTATTTAAATGGTTTAAAATTAAAGACTATCTGACTCCATTAAACATATGTGTCTTTCTTTTCCCTCGAGGATCTTATTGGGTAAGGAGGTCAAAATGGTCAATCCTTCCAAAATATGAAAACTGACTTAGTGGGAAAAAATTGACCTTTTTCCTCTCATATATCATTTCTCAATATCCATTTGGAATTAATAAGCAAAACTTGAAAACTTTATAGATAGCCATACATTATGAAAAAATGAGCAGTCCTTGGTAAAGCATCCCTTTATTGCAAAACGTTTTAAACTGTGTTCTCATGAGCATTTATGCTGCTACTTAACTGGCCAAGGTCACCCCTGGCCACATGTGGCTACTCAGAACTTAAAATGTGGCAAATCCAACTTGACATGTGCAGTCTTCAACTGTATTTAAATATTTAGTTCAAAATGTAAATATTAATCATTTATATATTTAAGCTAACATTTTTATATAATGGGTTAATTAAATGTATCACTAAAATTCAGTTCAGTTCATTTCAGTTGCTCAGTCATGTACAACTCTTTGCAACCCCATGGACTGCAGTACACCAGGCTTCCCTTTCAATCATCAACTCCCAGAGCTTGCTCAAACTCATGTCCATCCAGTTGGTAATGCCATCCAACCACCTCATCCTCTGTTGTCCACTTCTCTGCCTGTCTTCAATCTTTCCCAGCATCAGGGTCTTTTCCAATGAGTCAGTTCTTCACATTAGGTGGCCAAGGTATCAGCATCAGTCCTTCCAATGAATAATCAAGACTGATTTCCTTTATGATTGACTGGTTTGAGCTCCTTGGAGTCCAGAGGATTCTCAAGAGTCTTCTCTAACACCACAGTTCAAAAGCATCAATTCTTTGGTGCTCAGCTTTCTTTATGGTACAACTCTCTCATCCAAACATGACTACTGGAAAAACCATAGCTTTGACTAGACGGATCTTTGTTGGCAAAGTAATGTCTCTGTTTTTAGTATGCTGTCTAGGTTGGTCATAGCTTTTCTTCCAAGGAGCAAGCGTCTTTTAATTTCATGGCTGCAGTCACCATATGCAGTGATTTTGGAGCCCAAGAAAATAAAGTCTATCACTGTTTCCATTGTTTCCCCATCTATTTGCCATGAAGTGAAGGGACTGGATGCCATGATCCTCGTTTTCTGAATGTTGAGTTTTAAGCCAGCTTTTTCACTCTCTTCTTTCACTTTCATCAAGAGGCTCTTTAGTTCCTCTTTGCTTTCTGCCATAATGGTGGCTTGCTTTATTTTGAAGATAAAGTCACCATCTTGTACCTCATTTCTAGAAATTAGATTTGTTGACAGGCCCCTTTCATCAATACCTCAGATTCTCCATGCGGACAAATACAATACCAGTATATTCTATTGTCATTCTTTCTAGATACTATGTTCCATATGTAGATCAACTTTTAGGCTCTGCTCTTTTTCTTCTGTAATCTCAACAATTCCCATTCCTATCAATGCCATAAGAGATAAAAAACAAACTGGGTTAAGAACATAATTGAGAAAAATCAAGGCATATTCAGGAGTAAAGGCCATTCTTTTGGATCCTAGCCCATTACTTTTTTCTACTTGAATAGCTGGGAAATAAAACCTGCTTGAAGGTGTCTGTTCACATACACATATACCCAGAGAGAGATAATCTTTCCATAAATCACTGTACCATGAACCTATTGAAGATAACAAAGCACAAAAAGTATACATCATATGAAACTTAAACAAACCTCTAGTATATATTATTTCCAAGTAAGACGGTAGGTATTGCAAGAGGGCAGACACAGTGAAACCATATTCACAGAAAACTAGTCAATCTAATTACACTAGGACCACATCATTGTCTAAATCAATGAAACTAAGCCATGCCCTGGGGGCCACCCAAGATGGGCGGGCATGGTGGAGTGGTCTGACAGAATGTGGTCCACTGGAGAAGGGAATGGCAAACCATTTCACTATTCTTGCCTTCAGAACCCCATGAACACTACGAAAAGGTAAAATGATAGGATACTGAAAGAGGAACTCCCCAGGTGAGTAGGTGCCCAATATGCTACTGGAGATCAGTGGAGAAATAACTCCAGAAAGAATGAAGGGATGAAGGCAAAACAAAAACGATACCCAATTGTGGATGTGACTGGTGATAGAAGCAAGGTCCGATGCTATAAAGAGCAATATTGCATAAGAACCTGAAATGTCAGGTCCATGAATCAAGGCAAATTGGAAGTGGTCAAACAAGAGATGGCAAGAGTGAACATCAACATTCTAGGAATCAGTGAACTAAAACGGACTGGAATGGGTGAATTTAACTCAGATGACCATTATATCTACTAATGCGGGCAGGAACCCCTCAGAAGAAATGGAGTAGCCATCATGGTCAACAAAAGAGTCTGAAATGCAGTACTTGGATGCAATCTCAAAAATGACAGGATGATCTCTGTTCATTTCCAAAGCAAAACATTCAATATCACAGTAATCCAAGTCTATGCCCTGACCAGTAATGCTGAAGAAGCTGAAGTTGAATGTTTCTATGAG
>SJYX01001157.1:0-18903 GCA_006410675.1 Oreotragus oreotragus | reverse complement strand
GCTGAAACTGCTATACTTTGGCCACCTGATGCGAAGAGCTGACTTATTGGAAAAGACCCTGATGCTGGGGAAGATTGAGGGCAGGAAGAGAAGGAGACGACAGAGGATGAGATGGTTGGATGTCATGACCGACTCAATGGACATGGGTTTGGGTGGACTGCAGGAGTTTCTGATGGATAGGGAGGCCTGGCATGCTGTGGTTCACGGGTCCAAAGAGTCAAACATGAACTGAGAGTCTGAACTGAAACTGAATTCCACTATTGAAGTCTTAACTCCCTGTCCCTCCAAATGTGACTTTATTTGGAGATAAGGCCTTTTAAAAGATGCTTAAGGGTAAATGAGGTTATATGGTGCATGCATAGCCATGTCTGACTCTGTGACCCTATGGACTGTAGCTCCTCTGGGTATAAGGTTTTCCTGGCAAGAATACTTAAGTGGATTGCCATTTCATCCTCCAGGGGATCTTCCAAACCCAAGGATTGAACCAACATCTCCTGCATCTCCTGCCCTGGCAGGCAGATTCTTTACCACTAGAGATCTAGGTGGGCCCTAATCCAGTATGGGCTTCCCTTGTGGCTCAGCTGGTAAAGAATCCACCTGCAGTGTGGGAGACCTGGGTTTGATCCCTGGGTTGGGAAGATCCCCTGGAGAAGGGAAAGACTAGCTACTCTAGTATTTTGCCCTGGATAATTCCATGGACTGGATAGTCATGGGATTGCAGAGTCTGACATGACTGAAAGACTTTCACTTGCACTTGTACTGGGGCTTCCCTGATAGCTCAGTTGTTAAAGAATCCACCTGCAATGCAGGAGACCCCAGTTTGATTCCAGGGTCAGGATGATCTGCTGAAGAAGCGATAGGCTACCTATTCCAGTGTTCTTGGGCTTCCTTGGTGGCTCAGCTGGTAAAGAATCCACCTGCAATGAGAGAGACCTAGGTTCAATCCTGGGTTGAGAAGATCCCCTGGAGAAGGGGAAGGCTACCCATGCCAGTATTCTGGCTGGAGAATTCCATGCACTGTAGAGTCCTTGGGGTAGCAAAGAGTCAGACAAGACTGAGCAACTTTCACTTTCAATCCATTATGACTGGTGTCCTTATAAGAAGAGGAAATTTGACACCAGGAATGCTCATGCACAAAGAAAAAGCCATGTGAAGACACCCATTTGCAACCCAAGAAGAGAGGGAGGCCTCAGAGGAAACCAAACTGGCCAACATCTTGATCTTGGACTTCTAGCCTCCAGCATAGTGATAAAACAAAGTTTTCTTGTTTAATCCACTCCAGTCTATTTTGTATAGCAGCCTTAGCAAATTAATGCATTGCCCAAGAGTACAACCCCTTCTCTTTGCAGTCTCCATCTAATAATTGGTCAGTGAGGGGACCAAGTTCAGAGCTCTCCACGGGGTTTGCTGAGGTCTTCATAAAGGCTGATTTGTGGACAGCATCTTCCCCTTCCTGATTCAGTTTCCTCTCCTTCCCTTCCATGAGTATTAAATGAGAACATGCTCCCTAATAAACTTCTGAGAAACTGATCTCTAAGCCTTAATTTGCTCCCTAATGTTCCATCCTGGGAGAGCTGGTGGCAGAATCAGTCTGAGAAAGTTAACCTGCAAACAGCATTTGTGAGTTGGATCAGGCCTCCCAGATGGTGATGCCAGAGAGAACCCCATCACTGGTGGTGGATAGAACAGATAGTCCCCGCTATGGTGCTGGGCTGCGCCTCACAGGCTGCAAACTCTGTACTTGCTAAGACTGAAGAAGGAACCCAAAGTCAACAACAGAGACATCAGTGGCTTAATGGATAGAAGATCTTACACATCTGAAACAGTACAGCAGTGACACCCCACTGCAAGCAGAGGAATGCAGGCTAGGGAAGGTTACCCGTTATAGCAAGAGTTGACCTCTAGTTGACTCACTGGTTACCAGGGAAACCAACAGAAGATCATGCCCCTCACCACCCCTTGATAAGCTATCATGGTGGAGATATTCCAGTCTAAAGTTACAGAAGTCATTAGCTGAGACACCCCAGTCCAGTACTCTTGCCTGGAAAATCCCATGGACGGAGGAGCCTGGTAGGCTGCATCCATGGGGTTGCTGAGAGTTAGATACGACTCAGTGACTTCACTTTCACTTTTCACTTTCATGCATTGGAGAAGGAAATGGCAAGTGTTCTTGGAGAATCCCAGGGACGGCGGAGCCTGGTGGGCTGCCATCTAGGGGGTCACACAGAGTCAGACACAACTGAAGTGACTTAGCAGCAGCAGGGACAAGGGTATAGGAAGGTCAGTCACATGAGCAGAATGTAAGAGCAGCAGGCCCTGGCCTAGCAGGGGCATGTACAGAGAGCAAGAGAATGGCCATTTTGAATGGCCTGACCATACACCTGGGTACTCAGAAATTATTAAAATTTTCACAGAAGATGAGCTAGCATGGGATCACAGTGAAAGAAAATGTGCTAAAAGGTAAGACACAGTAGGTATCTGAGATTAATGGTGGGATGGGGAGGAGAATATAGAAATCTCTCATCCTTCATATCTAGAGGGGGTTGGTTTCAGGACCCAATGCAGATACGAAAATTTGCATATACTCAGCCCTCTGAATCTGTGGATGCAGATTTCATGGATACAGATGACCAATTTTAGATTTATTAAAAAAAAATTCCATGCATGAGGGATTTTTTTTTTTTTAATTAGAAAAACACTGGATTAGTAGGTGAGAATTGGTCAGAACTTCCAAGGGCAGCTTCTAATAAATTCCTGCAATGTAACCTTCTCAGAGATCAGACTGTGTGACTCTGCTTTTTATCACCAATACATGACTCTCCCAGAGTCATACTGTCTCCGTAAGGTTTCTCCAGAAAGGCTAGTCATGAACATTTGGACAGAACCCCAGAAGTACAGGATGACAAAAATATCTAAGCACAGGTCACGTTCCCACTTACTCACTTCACCATTACTCCACCCTACTCCCCAGACCCTGGCACCCTCCTGGGGCTTGTATGCTAAATAACCTAGCTTGTTTCTATCTTTGTGACATTGGCTGAGCTTTGATTACACTTAGTATTAGGGGACCAGAGAGAGTTACAGAAGAGCCTTCATTTCTTTCAAGCATATTTCCTAGGGAAGTTAAATAGTTCCCTGACTCTTCAAGAGTGACATAATACAAACTTTGAAGACAAAAATCCTCAAACAAATATATGACCTTGTCATATCTTTTCCATATATTTCTGATATTTTTCAGTAGAGGTTTCTACTGAAAGCAAGAAAGCATTGGGTTTGTGGGTGAATATTGATCACATCTATAGATTTGTCCAATTCTGCTTATGCAGAGTTCTGCGAATAGTTGCCAACGCTATCAAAGATTTTCAAGACTATGCCGGCAGGGTATTGGATCCCATGGCTGTCTTTTTATTCTTTATTTCTGTTCCTTTTGATCTTATGGACTAGCAAACCTGCTGAAATCATAAAAATATGAAGTTTTTTTGAAAAGCCATGTTGAGTGCAAAAATAAATATTTGGCAATGACATAAGAAAAGCAAGAGAGAAAGGAAAGCATAATAAAGTTTAGCAAAAAAAATTATTGGATAACAGTTTCAGTTTTTGAAAGTGTTTTTAAGTGATAGTATTCCAAGAAAATAAACCTAGCATAAACGTGGGGTGCCTCAGGTATGAATAAACAGGAAAATAAAAACAGGCATTAAATACAGCACACAGAGTGTTTGCTTATGGAAATTCTGAGAAGGTAAACAGCAGAGAACTAACACCACCACTTTAATAAATATCTCATTTAAAACATTTCTGCCAGGGCTGACAAGGACCAAAGAAAGTGTGTGCTTAGCAACAAAGAAATTGTGAAGTATCTGACCCATCTCATTATCTGTGTTACATCAAAATAACCCAGTAGGTGTGTAGGACTGTGACTGAAATTTTGAGCAGTAGTATTTGGGACCACTTCATGAAATTGCTGAAGTGCAGCCTGAAATATTGGCATAGAAATGTGACAAATGAGGAGAGATCCACACATTTTAATACCTTTTTTTTTTTTTAAATAAACCACTCCACTCTCAAAAGGAAAATGATGTCCATTCCTATGGATGCTAATCCCCAACTAGTAATCAAAGGAATCCTATGTCATTAAGGAGACAATGTATTAACATATGGTATTATTTGTGACCACACCATGGCATGGGATTTTTGCACTAATTGCAATAATTATCACAAACAAGAAGCACTGACCTCTCCTGGCTCTCCTATTACTTTTTTGATAACTGATTTCTAACTTCTTTCACAGCCCTTCACTCTTTAAATGTTTGAGGTCAGCTCTCGATGTCTCTGTCCTCTCTGGGTAATCTCATTCCATTCTGGTAGATTCAGTTTCTCCACACTCAAATCTGTATCTCTTACTGACCTTCTGAGCACAAGATTCAGATATTCATTTGCCAGTTGAATATATCTGATGGAAAGTCCCATGGGCAATTCAAATTCTTCACGCCTGAAACAAAAGACCAGACTTCTGATCTCTTTTCCAACTTATCTCCAAACTTGCTATTATTCACATATGGCCTGTTTCCATTAACAACATATCTTCACCGTCTTTCTCCAGTCTTTCTCTTCTTACCACATCAGCTGTATCTCTTCTCAGTCAGTCTCTCCCCAGCTCTCAAATAAAGCATATCAGAACTCTTCTAACAGTTTCTGCGTCGTATCTGACTCTTTGTGACCCCATGGACTGTAGCCTGCCAGGCTTCTCTGTCCATGGGGATTTTCCAGGCAAGAATACTGGAGTAGGTTACCTCCTCCAGGGAGGTCTTCCCAACCCAGGGGTAGAACCCACCCTCTTTGCAAATCTCTTCCCTCTCCAATCCATCCTGAACCTTTGGATATACACATTCCCACAAAAACACCCTTGATGTTTTTATGTCACTGCAGAATAAAGTTCAAAGTATAAATCATAACTGACAAAGCCCTTTATAACTGTGTCCAGTTATGTGTCTGATCATCCTTTGTCACCCTTTGCCAGGCCCCTGCACACACCTGTGAGCTTCTGAGCTTCTACTCCAGGTGTTCTCTTTTGTGTGTAGTATGTTTGTTCTTCCTCTACACTTGAGGAACTCCTTGAATTGCAGTTTAAACCTTAGGGGGCCACCTTGTGGAAGCCACGGTTCTATATGGGCTTAGTTATCCACACCCCATCTCATAATGCAAAGCCATTTTGTACTTTCATGTCATACGGCACTTGTGTTGTAATCACATTAATAATCCCTTTCTCACTCATTACAAAAAAGATCTTAGGTATCTTTGCATCTACTCAGCTACACTAAGCCTGGAGGAGGTCATGGCAACCCACCCCAGTATTCTTGCCTGGAGACTCCTATGGACAGAGGAGCCTGGCCAGCTAAAGTCCATGGGGTGGCACAGAGGTGGACACGACTAGCAGTAGCAGCAGCTGTACTAAACGACTATTTTTTCCCCAGTTTTTATAAAGTTGAAACTCTTTTGAATACCTTTATTTGTCAGACCCTTGCTCTGAAAAAGCCAGGACCCAGAATTTTCTAGCGATGTATCATCAGCCAATGGCATTTATCTTCTCTTGCCAGGCTGTCACCTGAACATCAATACCGCTCAGCTGCTTCTGCACAACATACTCATCTCCCATCCTCTCTACCACATCACCTGCAAATTATTTCCAAATACAGTTCACTCTTTTTGGTACTTAACTGCAGTGTGACGTGCTGCAGCCATGCAGTCACAAAGAGTCAGAAACGACTTGGCAACTAAAAACAACACCAGATATTAAAAATTTTAATTTCTTCATGATTACATTTATTACATTAACATATTCTTTCACAAATATGTATTTTGTGGTAAATGTGTTTGTTAAAACTTTAACAACCTGAAAAAATCATAGGGATATTGATCGATGTGTATGTAATAGAAATGATGATAGAACTCAGCACATGTATTTCTAATCTTTATAAAGTGAAAGTTGTTTGGACATATAGTATTCTTCTCATAGGCTTCTTCTAAAAATGTTTGTGAATGTCAGTCACATCATTTTCAGGATTGATCTATGTATTTTTTCTTCATGTCTTTGTTTTTACAAACAAATTTTTTCTGTTTTTATCAGACTTTTCCTGTCATGAAATTCAGTTTTTTATAGTTCTCTTTAAAGTTTAGCTTGAACTACTTTCATGT
Organism: Oreotragus oreotragus; assembly: GCA_006410675.1. Classification (NCBI taxonomy): domain Eukaryota; kingdom Metazoa; phylum Chordata; class Mammalia; order Artiodactyla; family Bovidae; genus Oreotragus; species Oreotragus oreotragus. The sequence goes on along the minus strand of SJYX01001157.1, from coordinate 12,711 downwards.
GATTTATGTGACAATTAAGGAAATTAAGTTTCATATCTCTATCAAAAATATATACATTCAAAATAGTAATTCAAATTAGAAGTCAATAATACTTTAATCTTTTAAATTGTAAACATCTTAAAGCACTTCAGTGTTCAATTTTCTGTTTAATGATGAGCATGAAAGTACATTGTCATTTATTTTGTGTATGCCTCTTAAGTATGAACATTTTCACATATATTTGTCTAGAAACAACATCAAAATTTAATACAAATTTAATCATAGTTTATGTAGAAGTATTATTTCAAATAATGCAGAAAATGCTAGATGATTGCAAGAATATTAGATAGTACATGTATAAAGCAAGAATCATAGCCATCCTCATATAAATAAGATTATGATGAATTAATAACACTAAGATTACCAAGCCAAAAAAACTCATCTCATCTTACAGTATAAAGATTCAAGTGTAAATAAATATAAAACACTAATTCTAGTGAGATATGTAAGCATTTCTAACTAGGACCAATGAATATCTCAAGTAATTGCTTCATTTTAAACCATTATATAATCATGTGTGAATACATGCATAATTTGAATTTCATAATTATCTTTTAATGGAAATAGTATCTTCATATTTAATTTCTTTTTCAATCTGCATCTGCCTAAGGATAACAGAATGCATTTGAAGGAATTCCACCCAGGGTAGCAGAGCTTCAACTTTATAACAACATGAGAAAAGGTTAATGTGGCACTTTGTGGTTAATTAAAGCAGAGTTTCCAGTAGTCTACTTCTTAATTAAAGAAATGTTCTAGGTAGAACATTCATTTACCTTCTAGTTGTATTGGTCGTGGTTTGCCAGCTTAAGGGTTGGAGAAGAGATTTCTCATCGTCCTGTACTTCATGTGCCTTCATGATCAAGGAGAACTTACTTTTTATCCACAGACAATGCCCTTCCTCTGCAATCAAATGCTCATTCATCCCTACTAGACCGTACAAACCTAGAGCACATTTGGGAGTCAGGGTGGAGATTCATAAATACATCTATGGAGAATTAGCTGGAAGCTTCTTGAAGTCACTGTTGTGTTCTTACTCATCTCTTTAGCACTCCAGCCCCCATCCTCTGTCCACAGAAGGCATTATGAAATATCTGTTTTAACCCAATTGATTAGTAATATTCTTATAACACAGCTCAACTCATTCACCTCAGCATATGAATATTCCTCCTTAAACATCTGAACACAAACACACATTTTGAGACCCCATCTCTTAACTCTTAGTACCATAAATTGGTTGGCCATGTGTCCTGGTGTATCCCTACTATTGTGGTGTAATTATTAATAGTGCTCCCTTTCATTCTCAAAGGTGACCATGTCTGAAAATTGTAATAGGTAGAATAATGTCCCCCAAGTTGTTCATGCTTTAATTCCTATAATGTTTATGTCATCTTACATGACAAAGGGATTTTGCAAATGTGACTAACAGTCTAGACCTTGAGAGGTAGAGGTTATCCTGGTTTGGCTGGGTTGACCCAACTAGTAAATCCTTGAAAGCAGAGAATCTTTCTAAAGTGAGTAAGAAAAATAAGGCAGAAAAGGAAGGAGGAAAGATTCCAAGCATGAGAAGGACTCAAACCATCTTTGCTGGTTGGAGATGATAGCAGGAATAAGAGCCAAGGAATGTGGGTACCCTGGAGATGCTGGGAACAGTCCTCTGCTCACAGCTAGCAAAGAAAGGGGAACCTTAGTCTGACAACCTTGAGGAACTGAATTCTGCCAATAACCCAAATAAAAAAAATGCTCATTTAGCCTGATGAGACCTATACTATATTTTCATCTATAGAACTGTAAGATGATCTGTTTAAGCTACTAAGTAAGTGTACAATAACATCTTAGGTCAGTGTACTGGTCACCTTAGGCTGGTATAGAAAACACCACAGACTAGATATCTTAGAAATATTTATCTTTCACATGTCCAAGATCAAGCCTGGAGATGTATTTCCTGGTGAGAATTCCCTACTGACTTACAGAAGGTCATTTCTCACAGTGTCTTCACTGGGTTCTCTTTTCTCTTACAAGGACAGTGATCCCTTTGCGAGGACCCCACCCTCATGATCTCATTGGAACCTAATTACCTCCCAAATTGCTCACCTTCAATTACCATCACATTGCAGGTTAGGGCTTCAACATATGAATTTTGGGGGCACAAACATTTAGTCCCTACTGCAGTAGAAAACGAATACAGGCATTAATTCAATTCAGTGGTCACCCTAGTCAGGAAGCTGTGTCATAGCAATGAATACAAAACCTGCATAGTAGGAGCCCAAATCGTAAACCAACTTCAAGCATCAGACTGAGTGCAGGGTGTAGAGAAATCCCAGCCTTCATCCCCTGCAGTATCTGATGCCACATCCCCAGGTTTCAAAAAGAGAATGGGAATGTGTATTTCATATATGGCAAGCTATCAGGTGGTGCTGGTTTTATGCAATTAGATGTTGAAATTTAATTTCATCTCTTCAGGAGAGCTAGTTTATAGATGCACACAGAATGACAATGTTGGCATTTTTGAGAGCATCATAACAGTTGAATGAAGGAGTTATATGAAAGAAGAAAGCATTTAAGTGTTTGAATAAAGCTGCTTCAGCTGCTGTGGATTTTCACTGAACAAGTGCTGCCTTCTTTGACTGCTGTTTCAGGCTCTTCTTTAAGTATTCTAGAAATCAGTCTCTAGTTTTTTATCAACTCACTTATTGTTAAACAGGCCTCTGCGATGGCTCAGTGGTAAAGAATCTGCCTGCAGTGAAGGAGACGGATTCAATTCCTGGGTCAGGAAGATCCCCTGGAGGAGGAATGGCAACCCACTTGAGTATTCTAGCCTGGAAAATCCCATTTACAGAGTAGCCTAGTTACAGCCCATGTGGTCACAAAGAGGACTGAGAAGATATGCCTACCTATGATTGTAAAACAATAAAATCCATTTCTTGACTTCCTACTTTTGCATTCCAGTCCCCTATAATGAAAAGGACATTTTTTGATGGGGAGGGGGGCTGTTAGTTCTAAAAGATCTAGTAGGTCTTCACAGAACCGTTCAACTTCAGCTTCTTCAGCTCCTGGGTTGAGAAGATCCCCTGGAGAAGGGGAAGGCTACCCATGCCAGTATTCTGGCTGGAGAATTCCATGCACTGTAGAGTCCTTGGGGTAGCAAAGAGTCAGACAAGACTGAGCAACTTTCACTTTCAATCCATTATGACTGGTGTCCTTATAAGAAGAGGAAATTTGACACCAGGAATGCTCATGCACAAAGAAAAAGCCATGTGAAGACACCCATTTGCAACCCAAGAAGAGAGGGAGGCCTCAGAGGAAACCAAACTGGCCAACATCTTGATCTTGGACTTCTAGCCTCCAGCATAGTGATAAAACAAAGTTTTCTTGTTTAATCCACTCCAGTCTGTTTTGTATAGCAGCCTTAGCAAATTAATGCATTGCCCAAGAGTACAACCCCTTCTCTTTGCAGTCTCCATCTAATAATTGGTCAGTGAGGGGACCAAGTTCAGAGCTCTCCACGGGGTTTGCTGAGGTCTTCATAAAGGCTGATTTGTGGACAGCATCTTCCCCTTCCTGATTCAGTTTCCTCTCCTTCCCTTCCATGAGTATTAAATGAGAACATGCTCCCTAATAAACTTCTGAGAAACTGATCTCTAAGCCTTAATTTGCTCCCTAATGTTCCATCCTGGGAGAGCTGGTGGCAGAATCAGTCTGAGAAAGTTAACCTGCAAACAGCATTTGTGAGTTGGATCAGGCCTCCCAGATGGTGATGCCAGAGAGAACNACATGCTCCCTAATAAACTTCTGAGAAACTGATCTCTAAGCCTTAATTTGCTGCCTAATGTTCCATCCTGGGAGAGCTGGTGGCAGAATCAGTCTGAGAAAGTTAACCTGCAAACAGCATTTGTGAGTTGGATCAGGCCTCCCAGATGGTGATGCCAGAGAGAACGCCATCACTGGTGGTGGATAGAACAGATAGTTCCCACTATGGTGCTGGGTTGCACCTCACAGGCTGCAAATTCTGTACTTGCTAAGACTGAAGAAGGAACCCAGAGTCAACAACAGAGACATCAATGGCTTAATGGATAGGAAGATCTTACACATCTGAAGCAAGGTACAGCAGTGACACCCCACTGCAAGCAGAGGAATGCAGGCTAGGGAAGGTTACCCGTTATAGCAAGAGTTGACCTCTAGTTGACTCACTGGTTACCAGGGAAACCAACAAAAGATCATGCCCCTCACCACCCCTTGATAAGCTATCATGGTGGAGATATTCCAGTCTAAAGTTACAGCAGTCATTAGCTGAGACACCCCAGTCCAGTACTCTTGCCTGGAAAATCCCATGGACAGAGGAGCCTGGTAGGCTGCGTCCATGGGGTCGCTGAGAGTTAGATATGACTCAGTGACTTCACTTTCACTTTTCACTTTCATGCATTGGAGAAGGAAATGGCAAGTGTTCTTGGAGAATCCCAGGGACGGCAGAGCCTGGTGGGCTGCTGTCTAGGGGGTCACACATAGTCAGACACAACTGAAGTGACTTAGCAGCAGCAGGGGCAAGGGTATAGGAAGGTCAGTCACATGAGCAGAATGTAAGAGCAGCAGGCCCTGGCCTAGCAGGGGCATGTACAGAGAGCAAGAGAATGGCCATTTTGAATGGCCTGACCATACACCTGGGTACTCAGAAATTATTAAAATTTTCACAGAAGATGAGCTAGCATGGGATCACAGTGAAAGAAAATGTGCTAAAAGGTAAGACACAGTAGGTATCTGAGATTAATGGTGGGATGGGGAGGAGAATATAGAAATCTCTCATCCTTCATATCTAGAGGGGGTTGGTTTCAGGACCCAATGCAGATACGAAAATTTGCATATACTCAGCCCTCTGAATCTGTGGATGCAGATTTCATGGATACAGATGACCAATTTTAGATTTATTAAAAAAAAATTCCATGCATGAGGGATTTTTTTTTTTTTAATTAGAAAAACACTGGATTAGTAGGTGAGAATTGGTCAGAACTTCCAAGGGCAGCTTCTAATAAATTCCTGCAATGTAACCTTCTCAGAGATCAGACTGTGTGACTCTGCTTTTTATCACCAATACATGACTCTCCCAGAGTCATACTGTCTCCGTAAGGTTTCTCCAGAAAGGCTAGTCATGAACATTTGGACAGAACCCCAGAAGTACAGGATGACAAAAATATCTAAGCACAGGTCACGTTCCCACTTACTCACTTCACCATTACTCCACCCTACTCCCCAGACCCTGGCACCCTCCTGGGGCTTGTATGCTAAATAACCTAGCTTGTTTCTATCTTTGTGACATTGGCTGAGCTTTGATTACACTTAGTATTAGGGAACCAGAGAGAGTTACAGAAGAGCCTTCATTTCTTTCAAGCATATTTCCTAGGGAAGTTAAATAGTTCCCTGACTCTTCAAGAGTGACATAATACAAACTTTGAAGACAAAAATCCTCAAACAAATATATGACCTTGTCATATCTTTTCCATATATTTCTGATATTTTTCAGTAGAGGTTTCTACTGAAAGCAAGAAAGCATTGGGTTTGTGGGTGAATATTGATCACATCTATAGATTTGTCCAATTCTGCTTATGCAGAGTTCTGCGAATAGTTGCCAACGCTATCAAAGATTTTCAAGACTATGCCGGCAGGGTATTGGATCCCATGGCTGTCTTTTTATTCTTTATTTCTGTTCCTTTTGATCTTATGGACTAGCAAACCTGCTGAAATCATAAAAATATGAAGTTTTTTTGAAAAGCCATGTTGAGTGCAAAAATAAATATTTGGCAATGACATAAGAAAAGCAAGAGAGAAAGGAAAGCATAATAAAGTTTAGCAAAAAAAATTATTGGATAACAGTTTCAGTTTTTGAAAGTGTTTTTAAGTGATAGTATTCCAAGAAAATAAACCTAGCATAAACGTGGGGTGCCTCAGGTATGAATAAACAGGAAAATAAAAACAGGCATTAAATATAGCACACAGAGTGTTTGCTTATGGAAATTCTGAGAAGGTAAACAGCAGAGAACTAACACCACCACTTTAATAAATATCTCATTTAAAACATTTCTGCCAGGGCTGACAAGGACCAAAGAAAGTGTGTGCTTAGCAACAAAGAAATTGTGAAGTATCTGACCCACCTCATTATCTGTGTTACATCAAAATAACCCAGTAGGTGTGTAGGACTGTGACTGAAATTTTGAGCAGTAGTATTTGGGACCACTTCATGAAATTGCTGAAGTGCAGCCTGAAATATTGGCATAGAAATGTGACAAATGAGGAGAGATCCACACATTTTAATACCTTTTTTTTTTTTTAAATAAACCACTCCACTCTTAAAAGGAAAATGATGTCTATTCCTATGGATGCTAATCCCCAACTAGTAACCAAAGGAATCCTATGTCATTAAGGAGACAATGCATTAATATATGGTATTATTTGTGACCACACCATGACATAGGATTTTTACACTAATTGCAGTAATTATCACAAACAAGAAGCACTGACCTCTCCTGGCTCTCCTATTACTTTTTTGATAACTGATTTCTAACTTCTCTCACAGCTCTTCACTCTTTAAATATTTGAGGTCAGCTCTCGATGTCTCTGTCCTCCCTGGGTAGTCTCATTCCATTCTGGTAGGTTCAGTTTCTCCACACTCAAATCTGTATCTCTTACTGACCTTCTGAGCACAAGATTCAGATATTCATTTGCCAGTTGAATATATCTGATGGAAAGTCCCATGGGCAATTCAAATTCTTCACGCCTGAAACAAAAGACCAGACTTCTGATCTCTTTTCCAACTTATCTCCAAACTTGCTATTATTCACATATGGCCTGTTTCCATTAACAACATATCTTCACCGTCTTTCTCCAGTCTTTCTCTTCTTACCACATCAGCTGTATCTCTTCTCAGTCAGTCTCTCCCCAGCTCTCAAATAAAGCATATCAGAACTCTTCTAACAGTTTCTGCGTCGTATCTGACTCTTTGTGACCCCATGGACTGTAGCCTGCCAGGCTTCTCTGTCCATGGGGATTTTCCAGGCAAGAATACTGGAGTAGGTTGCCTCCTCCAGGGAGGTCTTCCCAAGCCAGGGGTAGAACCCACCCTCTTTGCAAATCTCTTCCCTCTCCAATCCATCCTGAACCTTTGGATATACACATTCCCACAAAAACACCCTTGATGTTTTTATGTCACTGCAGAATACAGTCCAAAGTATAAACCATAACTGACAAGGCCCTTTATAACTGTGTCCAGTTATGTGTCTGATCATCCTTTGTCACCCTTTGCCAGGCCCCTGCACACACCTGTGAGCTTCTGAGCTTCTACTCCAGGTGTTCTCTTTTGTATGTAGTATGTTTGTTCTTCCTCTACACTTGAGGAACTCCTTGAATTGCAGTTTAAACCTTAGGGGGCCACCTCGTGGAAGCCATGGTTCTATATGGGCTTAGTTATCCACACACCCCATCTCATAATGCAAAGCCATTTTGTACTTTCATGTCATATGGCACTTGTGTTGTAATCACATTAATAATCCCTTTCTCACTCATTACAAAAAAGATCTTAGGTATCTTTGCATCTACTCAGCTACACTAAGCCTGGAGGAGGTCATGGCAACCCACCCCAGTATTCTTGCCTGGAGACTCCTATGGACAGAGGAGCCTGGCCAGCTAAAGTCCATGGGGTGGCACAGAGGTGGACACGACTAGCAGTAGCAGCAGCTGTACTAAACGACTATTTTTTCCCCAGTTTTTATAAAGTTGAAACTCTTTTGAATACCTTTATTTGTCAGACCCTTGCTCTGAAAAAGCCAGGACCCAGAATTTTCTAGCGATGTATCATCAGCCAATGGCATTTATCTTCTCTTGCCAGGCTGTCACCTGAACATCAATACCGCTCAGCTGCTTCTGCACAACATACTCATCTCCCATCCTCTCTACCACATCACCTGCAAATTATTTCCAAATACAGTTCACTCTTTTTGGTACTTAACTGCAGTGTGACGTGCTGCAGCCATGCAGTCACAAAGAGTCAGAAACGACTTGGCAACTAAAAACAACACCAGATATTAAAAATTTTAATTTCTTCATGATTACATTTATTACATTAACATATTCTTTCACAAATATGTATTTTGTGGTAAATGTGTTTGTTAAAACTTTAACAACCTGAAAAAATCATAGGGATATTGATCGATGTGTATGTAATAGAAATGATGATAGAACTCAGCACATGTATTTCTAATCTTTATAAAGTGAAAGTTGTTTGGACATATAGTATTCTTCTCATAGGCTTCTTCTAAAAATGTTTGTGAATGTCAGTCACATCATTTTCAGGATTGATCTATGTATTTTTTCTTCATGTCTTTGTTTTTACAAACAAATTTTTTCTGTTTTTATCAGACTTTTCTTGTCATGAAATTCAGTTTTTTATAGTTCTCTTTAAAGTTTAGCTTGAACTACTTTCATGTGATTTATGTGACAATTAAGGAAATTAAGTTTCATATCTCTATCAAAAATATATACATTCAAAATAGTAATTCAAATTAGAAGTCAATAATACTTTAATCTTTTAAATTGTAAACATCTTAAAGCACTTCAGTGTTCAATTTTCTGTTTAATGATGAGCATGAAAGTACATTGTCATTTATTTTGTGTATGCCTCTTAAGTATGAACATTTTCACATATATTTGTCTAGAAACAACATCAAAATTTAATACAAATTTAATCATAGTTTATGTAGAAGTATTATTTCAAATAATGCAGAAAATGCTAGATGATTGCAAGAATATTAGATAGTACATGTATAAAGCAAGAATCATAGCCATCCTCATATAAATAAGATTATGATGAATTAATAACACTAAGATTACCAAGCCAAAAAAACTCATCTCATCTTACAGTATAAAGATTCAAGTGTAAATAAATATAAAACATTAATTCTAGTGAGATATGTAAGCATTTCTAACTAGGACCAATGAATATCTCAAGTAATTGCTTCATTTTAAACCATTATATAATCATGTGTGAATACATGCATAATTTGAATTTCATAATTATCTTTTAATGGAAATAGTATCTTCATATTTAATTTCTTTTTCAATCTGCATCTGCCTAAGGATAACAGAATGCATTTGAAGGAATTCCACCTAGGGTAGCAGAGCTTCAACTTTATAACAACATGAGAAAAGGTTAATGTGGCACTTTGTGGTTAATTAAAGCAGAGTTTCCAGTAGTCTACTTCTTAATTAAAGAAATGTTCTAGGTAGAACATTCATTTACCTTCTAGTTGTATTGGTCGTGGTTTGCCAGCTTAAGGGTTGGAGAAGAGATTTCTCATCGTCCTGTACTTCATGTGCCTTCATGATCAAGGAGAACTTACTTTTTATCCACAGACAATGCCCTTCCTCTGCAATCAAATGCTCATTCATCCCTACTAGACCGTACAAACCTAGAGCACATTTGGGAGTCAGGGTGGAGATTCATAAATACATCTATGGAGAATTAGCTGGAAGCTTCTTGAAGTCACTGTTGTGTTCTTACTCATCTCTTTAGCACTCCAGCCCCCATCCTCTGTCCACAGAAGGCATTATGAAATATCTGTTTTAACCCAATTGATTAGTAATATTCTTATAACACAGCTCAACTCATTCACCTCAGCATATGAATATTCCTCCTTAAACATCTGAACACAAACACACATTTTGAGACCCCATCTCTTAACTCTTAGTACCATAAATTGGTTGGCCATGTGTCCTGGTGTATCCCTACTATTGTGGTGTAATTATTAATAGTGCTCCCTTTCATTCTCAAAGGTGACCATGTCTGAAAATTGTAATAGGTAGAATAATGTCCCCCAAGTTGTTCATGCTTTAATTCCTATAATGTTTATGTCATCTTACATGACAAAGGGATTTTGCAAATGTGACTAACAGTCTAGACCTTGAGAGGTAGAGGTTATCCTGGTTTGGCTGGGTTGACCCAACTAGTAAATCCTTGAAAGCAGAGAATCTTTCTAAAGTGAGTAAGAAAAATAAGGCAGAAAAGGAAGGAGGAAAGATTCCAAGCATGAGAAGGACTCAAACCATCTTTGCTGGTTGGAGATGATAGCAGGAATAAGAGCCAAGGAATGTGGGTACCCTGGAGATGCTGGGAACAGTCCTCTGCTCACAGCTAGCAAAGAAAGGGGAACCTTAGTCTGACAACCTTGAGGAACTGAATTCTGCCAATAACCCAAATAAAAAAAATGCTCATTTAGCCTGATGAGACCTATACTATATTTTCATCTATAGAACTGTAAGATGATCTGTTTAAGCTACTAAGTAAGTGTACAATAACATCTTAGGTCAGTGTACTGGTCACCTTAGGCTGGTATAGAAAACACCACAGACTAGATATCTTAGAAATATTTATCTTTCACATGTCCAAGATCAAGCCTGGAGATGTATTTCCTGGTGAGAATTCCCTACTGACTTACAGAAGGTCATTTCTCACAGTGTCTTCACTGGGTTCTCTTTTCTCTTACAAGGACAGTGATCCCTTTGCGAGGACCCCACCCTCATGATCTCATTGGAACCTAATTACCTCCCAAATTGCTCACCTTCAATTACCATCACATTGCAGGTTAGGGCTTCAACATATGAATTTTGGGGGCACAAACATTTAGTCCCTACTGCAGTAGAAAACGAATACAGGCATTAATTCAATTCAGTGGTCACCCTAGTCAGGAAGCTGTGTCATAGCAATGAATACAAAACCTGCATAGTAGGAGCCCAAATCGTAAACCAACTTCAAGCATCAGACTGAGTGCAGGGTGTAGAGAAATCCCAGCCTTCATCCCCTGCAGTATCTGATGCCACATCCCCAGGTTTCAAAAAGAGAATGGGAATGTGTATTTCATATACGGCAAGCTATCAGGTGGTGCTGGTTTTATGCAATTAGATGTTGAAATTTAATTTCATCTCTTCAGGAGAGCTAGTTTATAGATGCACACAGAATGACAATGTTGGCATTTTTGAGAGCATCATAACAGTTGAATGAAGGAGTTATATGAAAGAAGAAAGCATTTAAGTGTTTGAATGAAGCTGCTTCAGCTGCTGTGGATTTTCACTGAACAAGTGCTGCCTCCTTTGACTGCTGTTTCAGGCTCTTCTTTAAGTATTCTAGAAATCAGTCTCTAGTTCTTTATCAGCTCACTTATTGTTAAACAGGCCTCTGCGATGGCTCCGTGGTAAAGAATCTGCCTGCAGTGAAGGAGACGGATTCAATTCCTGGGTCAGGAAGATCCCCTGGAGGAGGAATGGCAACCCACTTGAGTATTCTAGCCTGGAAAATCCCATTTACAGAGTAGCCTAGTTACAGCCCATGTGGTCACAAAGAGGACTGAGAAGATATGCCTACCTATGATTGTAAAACAATAAAATCCATTTCTTGACTTCCTACTTTTGCATTCCAGTCCCCTATAATGAAAAGGACATTTTTTGATGGGGAGGGGGGCTGTTAGTTCTAAAAGATCTAGTAGGTCTTCACAGAACCGTTCAACTTCAGCTTCTTCAGCGGCAGCTTCTTCAGTGTTACTGGTTGGGGCACAGACTTGGATTACTGTGATATTGAATGGGTTGCCTTGGAAACGAATAGAGATCATTCTGTCATTTTTGAGATTGCTTCCAAGTACTGCATTTCGGACTCTTTTGTTGACCATGATGGCTACTCCATTTCTTCTAAATCAAACCGCTTATGATTATGCAGTGGAAGTGAGAAATAGATTTAAGGGACTAGATTTGATAGATGGAGTGCCTGATGAACTATGGATGGAGATTGGTGACATTATACAGAAGATAGGGATCAAGAAAAGAAATGCAAAAAAGCAAAATGGCTGTCTGGGGAGGCCTTACAATAGCTGTGAAAAGAAGAGAAGGGAAAAACAAAGGAGAAAAGGAAAGATATAATCCTCTGAATGCAGAGTTCCAAAGAACAGCAAGAAGAGATAAGAAAGCCTTCTTCAGCAATCAATGCAAAGAGATAGAGGAAAACAACAGAATGGGAAAGATGAGATCTCTTCAAGAAAATTAGAGATACCAAGGGACATTTCATGCAAAGATGGGCTCAATAAAGGACAGAAATGGTCTGAACCTGTCAGAAGCACAAGATATTAAGAAGAGGTGGCAAGAATACACAGAAGAACTGTACAAAAAAGATCTTCACAACCCAGATACTGTCTCTTATACACATCTAGATGTGTATAAGAGACAGCCTCAGGTATGAATAAACAGGAAAATAAAAACAGGCATTAAATATAGCACACAGAGTGTTTGCTTATGGAAATTCTGAGAAGGTAAACAGCAGAGAACTAACACCACCACTTTAATAAATATCTCATTTAAAACATTTCTGCCAGGGTTGACAAGGACCAAAGAAAGTGTGTGCTTAGCAACAAAGAAATTGTGAAGTATCTGACCCATCTCATTATCTGTGTTACATCAAAATAACCCAGTAGGTGTGTAGGACTGTGACTGAAATTTTGAGCAGTAGTATTTGGGACCACTTCATAAAATTGCTGAAGTGCAGCCTGAAATATTGGCATAGAAATGTGACAAATGAGGAGAGATCCACACATTTTAATACCTTTTTTTTTTTTTAAATAAACCACTCCACTCTTAAAAGGAAAATGATGT
>SJYX01001155.1:217451-258988 GCA_006410675.1 Oreotragus oreotragus | reverse complement strand
AGAAGTTAAATAAGCAGGGTGACAATATACAGCCTTGACGGACTCCTTTTCCTATTTGGAACCAGTATGAGACTAGGTCACATACTTTATTTTATCTTATTACCTCATTTGTCTCTATGATATCTCTACATGTTATCTCACTCTATAAAATCTATTATCTCCTTACACATCCCAGAGGGTAAGGATGTGAGTGTAGAAGCTGAAAACATAAAAGAAAAGAAGCAAAGTCTTGAAGACTATCTGCTCCCCGAATTTAAATCTACAAGCATAATTGCTTATATTTGCTAGATATTCATTCTCAAGTACTAAATAATGATAAGTAGAGCACTTTTCAGAGTAACAAACAAATCTGAAGTCATTGGGAGAGTTGGAAGTGGTAAACTTCCAAAGACTTCCGGTAGCAACTCAAATATGTTGATGTTTCACAATCCATTTAATGTGGCAATCAATATAGGCTTGTCAGTAGAAAAATATCTTAAATCAGTCATTCAAAATATTTCAGGTTGCTTTAACATGTGTCAAGGACATTATATTCAAGGAAATATAAAACACATATTACAATAGTCTGGTTTTCTTCTAGTATGCTGAACTATTACATGCTTAAAATACAGCATTTTTTGATAGCTACAGATTTGAATGATTCAGGGAACTATTTTTCCCCCTGATATTTGTGTTTTTCTTTTGTTTTTCTTAAGCGCATTTAATAAAAATTCGCTCTCCTTCATCTCAGTAAAATTTTTCAATATGCACTATATTCTAAGAATTATATTTTTAATTTAATTAGAGATAATAATTTCACAATAATAGTATACCCACTGTGGTGAATGTCAAGTGTTAAGAAAACTCACTGACAACAGTTACCTAAGAATGTTACCACTGACAAGTCATCTTTCTCTTGACAGTGTATTCATTTTATAAAGCCTATTTACTAGCTACTATTTGCTACCTTTCTAAGCTGGAAAGAGTAGCTATTCCAACAGCTATGCTTTAAATAATTTTCTTTCCTTTTATACTCAGTTTAGGCTGAAGTGTATGGCTCTTCCTGACTTGATCTCGAAATACATTTATCGAATGTTTTCTGATCTCACCATGCAATAAAAGAATTCTTTTTAAACAGACTGCTATATATATTATTTATTTTTATATTTTATGTTACCTTCCAGAAAAAAAAATCCAATCATGTGTACCTGAAATTTTAAACAGGTAAAATACAAAATCAGCAAATAAAAATCAAGATGAGATGATGAATAAGGAAAAAGATATGTACTGAGGGAAAAAATAGAGAAGAAATAAGATTAAAAGGAGAAAAAATGTAGTTTTGAAATAAATGAGTAAATGTTTAGATTTTGTTCAAAAATACTTGCTAACATAGCTTACCTTCTGGCATTTTTGCAGAGCAAGTACACGGCTATTTTCAGATAATATATACAATAAATTCCAAAATAATCAGCATTTTAATATAATGTTCAACATCCCTTTCAAGATTTTGTAATATTCATTATTTTTAGATCTCTATTGTCCACATTTGAAAGATATGTGTACTGTTTCCAAAGTTCATAATCAGACATGCTGTCCTGGCAGTCCTAGAATCCTATGACCTCTGAAGTTTTAAATTCCTGATAAGAAAACAGAGATTAAAAATGTTACAACTGTATTTATAAACACTATAGGAATATTTGGATCTAAATCTAGAAGATGTTTTCTTATTTCTGCCATAACAAATTACCACAGGTTTGGTGACTTAATCTTTCCTTGAGGCTCAGAGGGTAACGCATCTGCCTATAATACGGGAGACCTGGGTTCAATCCCTTGGTCAGGAAGATCCCCTGGAGAAAGAAATGGCAACCCACTCTCGTACTGTTCTCTGGAAAATTCCATGGACCGAGAAGCCTGGTAGGCTATAGTCCATGCAGTCGCAAAAGTCAGACATGACTGAGTGACTTCACTTTCATTTGGTGACTTAAAAAGTAACTTCAACAGTTTTCAGAAGTCCAGTGAACTCATGCTGGAACTCAGCTTAGTCTCCCAAGACTGAAATCAAGAGATCCACAGGACTGTGTTCCTTTCTGCAGGATCTGGGGAAGAAAATGCTTCCTGATTACTGCAGATTATTATCAGATTTTAGTTAAGTGCTGAAATGGGACTGAGGTGGGACTGAGGTCCTGAAATTACCTTACTGGTCATTGTCAGGGTGTCCTGAGTTTTGGGGGGCTGCCTTCATTCCCTGTGTGACAGCTGTTTTCATCTCAGAACTTTAAAGGGATGTCAGGTCCTTGAATACTTCATATCTCACTGATCTCTCTTTCAGCTTCATCTGGCCTCTGCCTCCTCTTCTGTAGCATCTCTCAGACTGATCCTTCTGCCCTATCATTCATCTTTTAAGGACCCTTGTGGCTACTTAGGGGGCATGGAAAATCCAAGACAACCTGTTTAAAGTTCAGCTGATATGCAAATTTTTTTCTAAATGCAAAATCCCTTTTGTCATGTAACTACTTTGTTCCAGGGATTAGGGTGTGGACATCTTCAAAGTGGGGCATATTTTGGCCTACACACGTATATACCCTCATGAATATCATCTATGTGTATAGTATCTAGATAGATAGATAAAATATTCTACACATCAGCCAAACTTAACATTATTAGGCATTGTTTTTAAACCATAAGAAGATGTCACTGCTTTTAATGAAAATATTTTAAAGTGAAAATAGTTGCCATTTAAAAAAAGTACTTGGCTGTTATTAATTGTAATTTACTCCTGATCATAAATGTGAGTTGAGTGCTTTTCTTTGCAGCCGTGCAGAATCGTACTTATCGTCCTAAGAATCTTAGACTACTGCTATCAGCAATATGACTTTCTCCCAGAAAACTTTATACCTGCTGTCTAATAATTAATTTACATATTTTTAAATACTTTCACTATGAATTTATTGAAAATATTACTCTAGATTACTAGACTGACATACAATGTAATGTTATGATTAATTTATTTTTAATAAACATGTAATATTCAAAATGTATGTAATCATTGAATGTGAACAAAATGTATGTAAAATATACATTTGTGATCTTAAGTACTGGAGACAATACAATAAAAAATTCTCTCAGTGAGATTACGTTTTAGAATTATCATCAAAAACTGAATTAAAATACTGACAAAAGTTAATGGCTGAGAATTTTCAGAAACATTCATGAATATAATGTTATCTGATATAGGCCTTCAATAATGGGTACAAGGGAAAACACATAAGTGATATGAATGGGTATTCTTTGAATGGAATCTAAAATGTGGAGCTGCCAGAGTGTAATGTCTAAATTTGCCAATGATTAGAAAGTAGATTCAAGTGATATTTGGCAACTGAAACTTTAACCTCATATCAGAGTATGTAAGCATTCTCTTTGCATTTTCACTGCCACTCCTCTTTATAAGGTCTACCTGCCAATTGGAGAAGGGAAAGGCTATGCACTCCAGTATTCTGTCCAAGAGAATTTCATGGACTATATAGTTTATGTGGTCACAAAGAGTCAGACACGACTGAGTGACTTTCACTTCACTTCACCAAGTGGAAGTATCTCCTCTGCCTCAGAAACCTATCTCTGTGTTCTTTCTTCTAAACTTACTACAACATTCAAGAACTTGCTCTTTACAACTTGCCTTCCTTTTTATCTGGTCATTGATTGCTCTCTGCAAGATAGTCTTTTTCCTTTGGTTTTCAAATATTTGAGAGTCCAGTATTTGCTTATACCATCATCATCATGATGTGCCTGTTTTTGTTCAGTTGCCACATTGTGTCTGATTCTTCTCAATCTCATGGACTGTAGCATGCCAGGCTTCCCTGTCCCTCACCGTACCCCAGAGTTTTCTCAAACTCATGTCCATTGTATTGGTGATGCCATCCAACTATCTCAATCTCATCCTCTGTCACCCTCTTCTCCTTCTGCCTTCAAAATAATTCCCAGCATCAGATTCTTTTCCAGTGATTCAGCTCTTTGCATCAGGTAGCCAATGTACTGGAGCTTCAGCTTCAGCATCAGTCCTTCCAATGAGTATTCCAGGTTGATTTCCTTTAGGATTGACTGTTTTGATCTCCTTGCTGTTCAAGGGATTCTCAAGAGTCTTCTCCAGCACCACAGTTCAAAAGCATCAGTTCTTTGGTGCTCTGCCTTCTTTATGGTCCAGCTCTCATAACCATACGTGACTACTGGAAAGACCATATCCTTGAATATATGGACTGTTAGCAAAGCAATGTCTTTGTTTTTTAACACACTGTCTAGGTTTGTCATAGCTTTCCTGCCAAGAAGCAGTCGTCTTATAATTTAATGGCTGCAGTCACCATTTGCAGTGATTTTAGAGCTCAAGAAGAGGAAATCTGTCACTGCTCCCAATCCCTTTCTATTTGCCTTGAAATGATGGGACCGGATGCCATGATCTTGGTTTTTTTAGTACTGAGTTTTAAACCAATCTTTTCACTCTCTTCCTTCACACTCATCAAGAGGTTCTTTAGTTCCTCTTCGTTTTCTGCTGTTATAATGGTAACACCCGCATATTTGAGGCTGTTGATATTTCTTCCAGCAGTCTTGATTCCAACTTGTAACTCATCCAGCCTGGCATTTCTCATGATGTGCTCTGCATATCAGAGTTTTGTCAGAACTCTCCCTTATGACCCTCTGTCTTGAGTGGCCTACAGGGCATGGTTAATTTCTTCACTGAGTTATGCAAGCCACTTTGCCGCAACAATGCAGTGATCCATGAGGGGCATGTGCATATAAAAAGACTTTATTCACTGAGATCAAAATTATTTATTTAAACTTTTTTATTCTCCTAATTTGTGTCACAATTTAAGGTGGTCATTCTCTAATTTTTCTATTCATTTAATTGTTTCAATCCCATACTGAAATGATTTCTACAAATCTAAAGCTTCACTTGAAATCATCGTGATTCACTTTTTATTTATTTATTTATTTATTTATTTTTGTATTTATTTATTTTTTTACACGAACTCCCAAACATGNCTAGATGTCCATCAGCGGATGAATGGATAAGAAAGCTGTGGTATATATACACAATGGAGTATTACTCATCGTGATTCACTTTTGAACAAAAAGCTATGACCAAAGGTGTGCAGATTCATCTGATAGAAAATATCTTTGCCTAAACCATCCAGCACAGCAGGATTTGCAAGTGTGATACTGCTCATAAAGGGGCTTGCAAATGGAGGCAAGTTGTTGAAATTTACAGCATAACAGTTAAACATTTCACCAGCTTGGCCAATTGACAGTGTACTTGATAAATGTTTAATGATGATGAAGAATATTGGGTCTAGACTATTTTTTTCACTATCCAACACCACACTGAAATTTTGTTTGAGAGTGGAGCAGAAGGGAAAAAACTTGTGAATAGGAAGAAACAGTTGAAAAATAATAATGTCCCTTTTTCAAAGAAGCCTCTTCTGACAAACTACAACACATTTTTAATAGATTTTTTTCATAGTCAAGTGGCTTTTGTGCACAGGAAGGTATCCTTATAATTATTTTCTTGGTGTTTACATTAATCTTATGAATTAATTCCATACCAAGTAACCAGTCATGAGATAATTTTTTAAATACAGTTTCATTTTATATGACAGGTTTATGATATATAAGACTTACTTATAAATTTTAATTTCTAAAATACAGATCTTTCCCTGAACTGAGGTCCTTATATTTGCTCTCACAGTATTACCTGACCCGTTGTGCTATATTCATGATATAATAATCTGATCCGTTTTTTTTTAATGCTTTATTATAATTAGAAGTATCATCTAGGCTCTCCTAGGGAATTGAGGCTTATTTATGGAGTTATCTTTCTTCTAGGCACTTGGTTATTTTATCATTTTTGAACACTTGTACTCTTTCTGCTTCTTTCTACATAGACAAGTGGTCTACATATGAGAGGTGGTAACCAAAGCCAAAGGAAACTGCCCATCTTGGCACATTTATTTTTTTGTTTAAGATATTACTAGGTTTACTAATATTTAACACTGCTCCTCTTTCCTACTTTCAAAGACTAAAATGCATAGATACATTTAAGCAGGTTCTTCAGTCATTTAGAACTCCGTCTTGATGCTGTTACATGGATACTTGCTTTCTGGCAACAACAAGATGTCCCAGATACAGCTAGTGTCTTTTCTGCCTCAAGTCATAGAAATGCTCTCCAAAGATTAATATTAGTTATTTACAAACTGACATTGACTGATTCTTTTTAAGGTTATAGTATTAGCTCATAATAAGAACAAAAATATGCTTGCCAACTTGTATAATAATAATTATAGTAATAAGCAAGAAAAATATAAAAATCCTTTTTAGACCTCTTGTGCATTAGGCACACTCTAAACGCTTTTAAGATACATTCAGATTTTTTAAAATTTATTTATTGATTTATTTTTGGCTGTGCCATTTGGCTTGCAGGATCTTAGCTTCCTGACCAGAGATTGAACCCTGGGCCACGGAAGTGTAGTGAATGTGCCAAGCTCTAACAATGAATCTCCAGGGAATTCCCAAGTACATTCACATTTGGATCTCAAAACAACCAATTAGGCAGTTTTAAAAGGAACTCAAGAACTGCCTGAAAAAAAGTTATTCAGTTAATTAAGGAAGAAATATCACAATAGTTATTGAACAGTGTTCCTGAAATTCTTAAAGTGTTTAGGAAGACTAAAATTAGTAATTACATTAAAATTTTTTTCATAATTTTAAAATTTTGTACACTGATGTGTTTGAATAGGATTTGAGAAGCTGATCATTTAAGGCCTGAAATTAACTAACTATTGATATTTGAAATTTAAAAGACTCACACCCAGCCTCTAAAATTTTACTTTTCCCTCTTCAAGTCTCCCAGTACTGCACAAGTTATCATTACTTCATCAAATAAATGGTTAATTTTACCTAAATGCCATTCAAACTTTTCAAAATATGGCTACTGTGAGCAACTTTAGTCACCCCGCCACACACATACACACCCACACGCAATACTAACATATCTATATACCCACGGTTCCAAATTTTACTCTTCCTTCATATTGACAAGAAGGAAAAACTACTAGATTAAGAAACAAAGAAAGTAGAAAAGGGCTGAATTTTATTTTTGCTTTTAAATATAGTTGTTATTTATTTATTTATTTTGTTATTGGTCTTCCTTATCTCACAGGCTTTCTCTAGTTGCAGGAGAATGAGTGCTTCTTTTCGTTGTGGTTCAGGGGCTCATTATCTTTTTTTGTACAGTTCTTCTGTGTATTCTTGCCACCTCTTCTTAATATCTTCTGCTTTTGTTAGATCCATNTTTTTTTATTACAATGGAGATGTTATCAGTCAGGGTGCCCTGCACACCCAAACAGAATACCTTCACTACTTTCAAAGGTGTGCATAGAGCTTAGGGAAGCCAAGAAAAGTAATTCATTACCTCTGTCCATCCATTAATAGTAGAGGATGGAGGGAACAAAGCTACCATCCTAGGCCTAAAGAAGTGAAAGAAGGAGCAGTTATCCAAAGAAACAGTGTCTCCATTCCCCAAGTCTAATTGGAAGCCACAGCAATCCATAGCATCAGCTTCCGTAGAGTGGATCTGGAGTGAAAACAAACAAAAAAAGGAATGAAAACAGAAAACACAGGAGAGGATGAAATGAAAAGTCAGTAAAATCAGTAGTGGTGAGTTTCCTAGCAAGCCAACCTCAATGGTAGCTCTGGGTCCTGACTCAAGAAAAGAAGGCAGCTAGCGTTTATTGAGTATTATTCCAGTTACTATTACTGTATAACATAGCAATCTAAATTTAGTGTACGAAAACAGCCATTTTACTATGCTCTATAGGTAAGATAGGGCTCCTTACCTATGAAATTGAACTGGTAAAGAACCTACCTACCAATGCAGGAGATCTAAGAGACTCAGGTTCAGTCCCTGGGTTGGGAAGATCCCCCTGGAGAAGGGCATGACAGCCCAGTCCAGTATTCTTGCCTGGAGAATCCCATGGACAGAGGAGCCTGGGGGACTACAGTACATGTGGTCACAAAGAATCAGACACAATTGAAGTGACTTAACATGCATGCACGTAGGTAGGATTCTGTAGGTCAGAAATTTAGACAGGATACAGTGGGGATGGCATGCCTTAGCTCCACAGTATTTGGCACCTCAGCTAGGAAGACCTGGATGGCAAAGAATGATTCAAATGCCTAGGAGCTGGAATCATCTGGAGGCTTCTTAAGTCAGATGATTGACACTTGGGCTGGATAACTCACTGGGGACTGTGAACTGGAGCAGCTATACCTAGTCTCTCCAAGGATGGGGGCTTCTTACTCCATGGCAGGTGGAGGGTCTTGAGAGTGACAGATTCTAAAGAATTGGAGGGAAGGCACATGGTCTTTTATGACCTCACCTCTGAACTCACATAACTTCATTTCTGCATTCAGTCCAAAGTGAGGGTAACTAGAAAAGAATATGCCAAAAGATAGATTACTGTTGCAGCCATCTTTGGAAAATACACCTTGTCACCAAGGTAATAAGAATTAGCAATCTGGAGACATTCTGATGGCAGTTGAAACAAACTTTTTCAAGTTAATGGTAAAATTTTATTAACCAGAATTCACTTATTAGCCACTGTTTTCCATGATTAAACTTTATCTTCTCTTCATGGATTATAGATTATAAAATTAGAAGACACTCCCAGAAATAAACTGGCTCAGCATCACACTCTTAAACAGTCTGAATGTCATTATTCTCATTTTGTGGCAGTTAAACTAGCAATGAGTAGAAGGAAAAATAGAGACTAGAACCTAGGACTCTTGGATTTTATTTGTCTTATTTATTTAACTAGAATTTGATAAGGGATGGAATTATAGATTACATTTTATGAGGTGAACAGAGAACCACCTGAGTAGAGTCAGAAGCACCTGGCCAGGTATTGTGTTCCTATGACCTGGGAGAAATCAGTCTACTGAGTCGGGACCCCTCATTGGAAGGTTTGGGCTTAGCTTTGTATCTATGAATAGAGAACTCAAGAGCTAGAAGAACAGGAGATTAGTGGTCTGTGGTGTTGGAAAAGACTCTTGAGAGTCCCTTGGACTGCAAGTTCAAACCAGTCAATCCTGAATATTCTTTGGAAGGACTGATGCTGAAGTTGAAGCTCCAATACTTTGCCACCTGATGCAAAAAGCTGGCTTATTAGAAAAGACCCTGATGCTGGGAAAGACTGAAGGCGGGAGGAGAAGTAGATTACAGAGGACGAGATGGTGGGATGGCATCACCGACTCAATGGACATGAGTTTGAGCAAACTCTGGGAGATGGTGAAGGACAGCGAAGCCTGGCATGCTGCAGTTCATGGGGTAGCAAACAGTCAGACATGACTGAGCAACTGAACAGCAACAACAATGACCATTAATTCCACCAGAGAGACTCTGACATGTTGTTTATTTTCCCCCATGCACTCGGCAGTATCTGCCTGGCCCATTCATCCACTCATCCAGCTGCTGGTCTACCAGAGTGACTCATGAAATGTTATTAACTTTCTGTTGGGGACTGTTTGTAATGTCTGTGCCCCTACTACTTCTGGAGTGAGAAGCACTGACTTATCTTTGCTCTTAATGCACAGAAACAAGCCTTTTGTGTAGATTAGTGGTCTGTGGTGTTGGAAAAGACTCTTGAGAGTCCCTTGGACTGCAAGTTCAAACCAGTCAATCCTGAATATTCTTTGGAAGGACTGATGCTGAAGTTGAAGCTCCAATACTTTGCCACCTGATGCAAAAAGCTGGCTTATTAGAAAAGACCCTGATGCTGGGAAAGACTGAAGGCGGGAGAAGTGGATTACAGAGGACGAGCTGGTGGGATGGCATCACCGACTCAATGGACATGAGTTTGAGCAAACTCTGGGAGATGGTGAAGGACAGCGAAGCCTGGCATGCTGCAGTCCATGGGGTAGCAAACAGTCAGACATGACTGAGCAACTGAACGGCAACAACAATGACCATTAATTCCACCAGAGAGACTCTGACACGTTGTTTATTTTCCCCCATGCACTCGGCAGTATCTTCCTGGACCATTCATCCACTCATCTGGCTGCTGGTCTACCAGAGTGACTCATGAAATGTTATTAACTTTCTGGTGGGGACTGTTTGTAATGTCTGTGCCCTCCTACTACTTCTGGAGTGAGAAGCACTGACTTATCTTTGCTCTTAATGCACAGAAACAAGCCTTTTGTGGGGGGATATTTCCAATCTATGAGAGTCATCTATCAGTTGCCTTTTATGTTTTGACATCAAGAATTTGCCAAACTATCCAAAGTTTTACTGAAACTTCTAAGATCTAAGCTCTTTCCTTTTTTTTGTTTCTATAATGGCAGATTCCATGTCAGTTTTTCTGGATTCAGTCATTGTAATCTCCACTCTACTCATATTATATAAGACTTCTCTACAGGTGTGTCTTTCCAGACAATGACTCAGTCATTATGCATGAAAGTTTCTTTTATAGTGTTGCTTCAAGCTGTTGGTATTACTTTGTTTATATGACAAAGAAACAAAGAGCACATAGTCTATCATCTGAGAAAGCCTGAGTGGTTGAAAGGTTACCTGTATCTTTAAATAGAACTGCTGCTGCTGCTAAGTCACTTCAGTTGTGTCCGACTGTGCGACTCCATAGGTGGCAGCCCACCAGGCTCCCCCATCCCTGGGATTCTCCAGGCAAGAATACTGGAGTGGGTTTCCATTTCCTTCTCTAATGCATGCATGCACGCTAAGTCGCTTCACTCTTGTCCGACTCTATGGACAGCAGCCCACCAGGCTCCTCTGTACACAGGATCCTCTAGGCAAGAATACTGGAGCAGGTTATCATTTCCTTCTCCTTAAATAGAACTAAACAGTGTTGATTTAACAGTATAATCAGGAACTAAACAATAAAAGAGGAACTAAAGAGCCTCTTGATAAAAGTGAAAGAGGAGAGTGAAAAAGCTGGCTTAAAACTCAATATTCATGAGGGATGGTATGGGGAGTGGCGTGCTGCAGACCATGGTGTTGTAAAGAGTTGGATATGACTGAGTGAGTGAACTGAACTGAGTGAATAAAATACTGTTGATTCATTTTAAAGTCTTCATTTAATGTTTTGCATTTCCCTCTGACATTTTTGAATTTGTTGTTGTTCAGTTGCTCAATCATATCTGACTCTTTGTGACCCCTTGGATTGAAGCACACCAGGCTTCCTGCCCTTCACCATCTCCTGAATTTTGCTCAGACTCATGTCCATTGAGTCAGTGATGCCATCCAACTGTCTTATCTGAGATACAATCTCCAGCATCTGAATATGCAGGCTAGCCCCAGATATTGGCATGAGTCCATGTAAGGCATGTGAGGCAGTGTGTGGTAGGGGAGCTCCCCAGTTTGGGTCCTGCCAGCATTATGGATATGGGGAATCCCTTCATGTCATTGGCACTAAAGCAAGGAGGTGACTAGCTTATTGGTGCACATGTGGCCCTTCAAATTCTGGGCTTCACCAGTGAGCCCACTCGAGGCCCAGATGCCCTGAGAGTCCGTCTCTGTGCTGGCCAATTGCTCTCTTGCCTGGGGCCTCCATCTTCAGTCTTCCTACCCAGCCTTTCCTATTTTGCATGGAATCATCAGCCCTCTCAGGAGAGATGATGACACTCTTCCTACCTGCCCTCACCTCTCAATCCATGACGTCTGGCCACTCCTCCACATTCTCTTGCCAATGATGTCCTAGCTAGTAAAGCCAGTGGTCCTTTCTTTCCCCTTTTAACCTGTATGACTTCACTGTGCCCTGTTTTCTCATCTGTCAGGTAGCAATAGTAATAGTGTTGACCTCACTGGGTTGTGAGGTTTTAATTATTATACATCATAGTAGATAATAGGTGCTATGTTATACATACACACACTTACACTTATATATGTGTATATATTTGTCCGGGACATACATTGGTAGTCACACACACACAGAAACACATACACACATACAAGTCTGAAGAGTACCCTGGGCAAGGCAAGCACTACATGGGTTAATTATTACTCAGTTAGTTAGTGTTAGTCACTCAGTTCAGTTCAGTCTCTTAGTCACGTCCAACTGTTTGTGACCCCATGAACTGTAGCATACCAGACTTCCCTGACCATCACCAACTCCTGGAACTTTTGGAGGCCAAAATATAAAGTCTCTCACTGTTTCCATTGTTTCCCCATCTATTTCCCATGAAGTGATGGGACCGGATGCCATGATCTTCTTTTTCTGAATGCTGAGCTTTAAGCCAGCTTTTGCACTCTCCTCTTTCACTTTCATCAAGAGGCTTTTTAGTTCCTCTTCACTTTCTGCCATAAGGGTGGTATCATCTGCATATCTGAGGTTATTGATATTTCTCCCAGCAATCTTGATTCCAGCTTGTGCTTCATCCAGCCCAGCATTTTGCATGATGTACACTGCATACAAGTTAAATAAGCAAGGTGACAATATACAGCCTTGACCTACTCCTTTCCAAATTTGGAACCAGTCCATATTTGGAACAACACACTGCTTCCAAATTGGGAAAGGAGTCACTCAGTAGCGTGCAACTCCTTGTGCTCCCAGGGACCATAGCCTGCCAGGCTCCTCTGTCCAAGGAATTCTCCAGGCAAGAGTACTGCAGTGGGTAGTAATTGCCTTCTCCAGGGTATTTTCCTGACCCAGGGATTGAACCCAACTATTATTCTATATCCAAAGTCAAATCCAGCCCCGACATAGGCTGTGTTCACCTGCAGACCCAGCTATTTCTATGTGCTTCTCTTTCTTACTAACCTGGTGTCAAAGGCAACAGTATTTTTGATCCCTGCTGTCAGAACGCTCTACTTTAAAAAACATAACCTCTCAACTTCACAACATTATTTTGAATTTTATTCCTGTCTTTCAGAGTTTACAAGCCCCAAATAATGTAAAGCTCCCATTCCTCTCTTCTTTTATTAAACTAAATAAGTCTGATTGTGTTGCAACAGCTGGTGATAGCATCTGCTTTCCGTATTTAAATCTCACTCTGTGTTTTATTTGGCATATGTATGTTAGTCTTGTCTCCACAGCTAGAGTGGAATCTGTATACTAGATTACATATTAATTTGCCTATATCATCTGTGGTCCTTACCTAGGAAGATATTTTTCACCCATTGCATTCAGCAGCGTGAGCAGATTTAAAGAGGTCCCCATTCCTACTTTAAAAACCAAATACTCTGGACTTCCCTGGTGGTCCACCGGTTGAGACGTCACCTTCCAATGTGGGAGATGTGGATTTGATCCCTGGTTGGAGAACTAAGATTCCACATGCTTCATGGCTAAAAGGCCAAACCATAGAACAGAAGTAGAAATGTAACAAATTCAATAAAGACTTTTTGAAAATGCTGCTGCTGCTAAGTCACTTCAGTCGTGTCCGACTCTGTGTGACCCCATAGACGGCAGCCCACCAGGCTCCCCCATCCCTGGGATTCTCCAGGCAAGAATACTGGAGTGGGTTGCCATTTCCTTCTCCAATGCATGAAAGAGAAAAGTGAAAGTGAAGTCGCTCAGTCTGTCCGACTGTTAGCGACCCCATGGACTGCAGCCCACCAGGCTACTCCGTCCATTGGATTTTCCAGGCAAGAGTACTGGGGTGGGGTGGTCCACATTAAAAAAAAAATATTTAAGAAAATAAAGACCAAATACTCTATGGACAGCTTTCTCATCAGTTATAGGCATGATCAGGGGCCTCATCTGACACTAAGAATGTGGGCTCGGGTTTAATACGTGTGAACCTTTCTGTTAAACCCCCAGGTATCCGTCGCCAGACTGCCCATTGTGTGAAGAAGGGTCGTGGGATAGTGAAAGCTACGTTCTGTGACCCAGAAACACAACCAAGTGGGAGACAGAAGAAGTGTCACGAAAAGGATTGTCCACCCAGGTGACTGTTGGCGACAGCTCGAGCTCTGTGTGTCTGCCTACTGTGTGTCTGATTTCATAGTAATCAAGGGCTCAGTGATACAGGAGGGCTGGGTAGCTTCATTATTAGAATAAATATAGGCAAGCTGTCACAGGTTTCTGTGGCTATGCTGTTAGAACCTGTGACAAGGTGTGAGTGGGGAATGTTTTCTCCCCAGAGAACAGTATTTCTTACAAAGCTCGTGTGATCTATGTTTAATTATTTGGTAAGACTTAAGTCCCAAAGCACTGTTGAACAGAATGGTGTGTAGATCATCCCCAAATTCTTTAGCTCATTGGTTTGGCTTTTCCAAGAGCACTTTACCAACCAGTGCAATAGTAGCTTATAGAGAATATGCTGACACTTTTGGACCACTGCCTTGAAAAGTGGACTTATAGATCAGGCTTGTTCGATCTCAGCACTGTTGATATTTGGGGCTGGATAATTCTTTGTTGTTGGGGGCTGTCACATGTTTAGCAGCATCCCTGGCCTTGTGTCCATTTAGAAGTTTGTAGCATTTCATCTTCCCCGTCCAGGTTGTGACAACCATAAATGTCTCCAAACTTTGCCAAATGTCTTCTGGGGGCAAAATCACCTTTGGTTGAGAACTGCTGTTAATAGAGGTATTCACCTGCTCTGAATCATATAGAATCAAGTTTATAGAAGGCAGGTGGGATGTTATTATGAGGGCCGTTTTTTAAAAAGAGAGAGAAAGAGGGGCAGGGGAGAGGAAGAAAAAGAAAAAAGAAGGGAGGGAAGGAAAGAAAGAATTAATTGTGGGGAATGTTTTCATTCCCTCGTGTCCATAAACAGAGATGTATTTCACTTGCAGATCCCGTCAGGCATTCATTCCAGTCCCAAGAAGACACATTAAGAAGAGTTTAGCTTAACAGGAGGGGATTGGTTGGCATAATAAATCTACCAAGTGACAGGCAGAATTCTAAAGAAGAGCTGAAAGAATGGGATAAATGCCAAGTAACCAGGTCAAAAAGAAGCATCCAGACAGCTCAGCTAAGGCAGACCGCGTCAGTTTCTTTTGGCCTCAGGCAGGGAGGTCCCAGAGGCCAGGGTGTTCTCATCTCAGAGTCAGGTTGATTCTCTGTCCAATTCTGGGGTTTCTTTCTGGATGGAAGGTGGGCTGTGAGGTTCAGAGCCGGACTCCATCTCCATCGAGAGAGGACAGTTACCACTGTCCCCTCCCCTCACTGTGGCTCTACCCTGATGTCTTTACTGAGTTTGTTACAATGTTGCCTTTGTTAGGTTTTGGATTTTTGGCCACAAGGCATGTGGGATCTTAGTTCTGCAAGCAGGGTTCGAACCCACACCCTCTACATTGGAAGGTGAAGTCTTAACCACTGGACCACCAGGGAAGTCCCTCCCATAACTCTTTCACTGGGAAGAACTAGGGACTTGAGGGGAGGATCAGGCCCCACTAGGTTTCGTATGTAATCACTGCAGTTTCTATAGATCCTTCTCAGGGAAGAATGAGCCTGGAAAGAGGAATCTTTCTTATCACTTGTCTTATCCCATCAGTAGCCTGTCCCTTTGTGAAGTTGACGTGCTTCCATTATATTTATCTCCAACAAAGTCAATGACTCTCACCAGCCACTTCCTTTTGCCCTCACCAGCTGCCAACCACCACACACACCCTGGGATGCTCGCCTCACTTTTCAATGCCACCCTTTCTGGTGAGTGGCTACCTTCTTAAAACCACAGCTGTTTAGTTCCTGAGTCTAACTTTGGCCCTAGGGTTCAGGGACATTTTTGTTATTTTATTTAGACTACCTGGGCCTTCCCTAATATTACTGGCAAACCTTTGTTAAACATTCATTATTTCCCACGAGAGGTACGATGCCAATGATAACCATGTTAATTACATGTACTGAGCACTGTGATTTTGTGATATAATAAAAGCTAGGTCTCTGGTACCTGGCTCCAGGCAGAGCTCCTAAAACTCAAGGCTGACTAGCTGTAAGGCTGCAGTGGGTCGACATACAGCAGGCCCCTCAAAGACAGGCATGCACCTTTCCCCTCACTTGATTTGTGTCTAAGGCAAAGCAAGCCTTGTGCTAGGTAGGCACCAAAAGATGTGATGCAGGTGCTCACATGCCGAGACCAAGAGAGAGATGGGGATATTAGCTGTGTCCGTAAAAGCAGCATAGTCAGAGAAGACAGTGGATTTGGTAGCTACTCTCTGTTTGAGAAGAATCATAAGTTCATATCTAACATTTTCTTATTCACCTGTAAAAAGTCTTGGCCTCACGATTTTCAGAATTCAGTTCCCATAAGGGTGGTTATCTTTACCTATCTCTGCACTCTAACTACTAGAATTTTCTAGCTGAAGGTCATCCTATAAGATACACCCAGTGCTAGAAGGGGACGGATACTGGGGTCATAGTTCAGAGGCTGATGGACAGGAGATGAGCTGAGGCTGGAGCCTGGTAGACACAGGAGGCGCCTCAGCAGAGGAATTCCAAGTGATACAGGCTGAGCTCTGGGGACTGGAGGTTGACTCTGAAGGTAGTCATGTAGTAGCTAAAAACTAGCCTCCACGATATCCACTTCCTGGTCCCTGGAGCCTGCAAGTGTTACCTTATTTGGAGAAAGGGCCTTTGAAGATGTAAATAAGTTGAAGGGTCTTGAAATGGGAAAGTTACACTAAATTATTGATTTGGACCCTAAATTCTATCATAGTATCCTTATAGAAGCAGAGGGAAACTTCACACCACACACACACACACACACACACACACACACACACACACGCGCGCGCGCGAGAAACAATATGAAGGTGGAACAGAAAGACAGACACTGGAGTGACAGGCCACCAGCCAGGGA
The DNA here is from genome assembly GCA_006410675.1 of Oreotragus oreotragus. Taxonomy (NCBI): domain Eukaryota; kingdom Metazoa; phylum Chordata; class Mammalia; order Artiodactyla; family Bovidae; genus Oreotragus; species Oreotragus oreotragus. The sequence goes on along the minus strand of SJYX01001155.1, from coordinate 242,215 downwards.
GTGCTGGCAGCCACCACCGACTTGAAGATGGAAGGAATGGATCTTCCCTAGAGCCTCCAAAGAGTGCAGCCCTGCCAACACCTTCACTTCATCCCGGTAATGCTGCCTTGTCTGTCTGGCCTCCAGAGATATAAGAAACTAGATTTCTTTTGCTTTTGCCACCAAGTTTGTGGTGACTTGTTTTACAGCAGCCCTAGGGAAGCAACACAAGCAGTGCACTAGTTAATGTCAGCATAATGTAAAGCGGGAGCTTCCCGGTTGCTCAGTGGTAAAGAATCAGCCTGCCAGTGCAGGAGATGCGGATTCGATCCCCGGTCGGGAAGATCCCCTGGAGGAGGGCATGACGATCCATCCCAGTATTCTTGGCTGGAGAATTCCATGGACGGAGGAGCCTGCCCTGCTGCAGTCTATGGGTCACAAAGAGTCGGACACAACTGAGCACACACGTGCACACACGATGTAAAAGCAAGGGAGAGGAGAGGCAATCTCTTCACCAAGTCATAGAAGCACCAAAGCTTGGAAAATAAGGAACCAGAGCTTTCTCAGGAGTTTTTGAAATAGCACAAATATGCCACTTCCTAAGGAAGCTTACAGCTAGGAGAGCTATATGAGACATGTACACCAGCAAGACAGCTGTTGTCAGGGCTGGGACCACAGTCAAGCTTCTGGATTCCTTGCCCAGGGACCTGATCACTGACCATGGCCCCTGTCCTCTTTGGAGCTCTGTGGTTAATTGACATCGCTTTAGCTTGCATTTCTAAGAGCAGCATTGTTAGAACAAGGTAAATGATGTGCATGCTAAGTAGCTTCAGTCACGTTTGACTCTTTGCAACCCTGTGAACTGTAATCTGCCAGGCTCCTCTGTCCATAGGCTTCTCCAGGCAAAAAATACTGAAGTGGCTTGCCATGCTCTCCTCTAGGGGATCTTCCTGACCCAGGATCAAACCCAAATCTCTTACATCTAGTCTCCTGCACTGGCAGGCAGATTCTTTTTACCATTAGTGCCACCTGGAAGGCTCCAAAGTAAATGATATTTTGGGCTTTTCTCTGGAAAAGATTCAGCACAAAATTTTAAAATGGACCGATTCCACAGCCTCCTCTCACAAAATCAGTAATGAACCTCTGGTATCACCATCTAGAATGGAAGTGTTGATAGCCACAAATAGGTAATAGGCTACCGGGCAGTCACTGTGCTGTCCCACTCAGTACAAATGTGACATCCAGTGCTCAGGTTTTCTTGGGGAGCTGATGATCATTTTTGTAGCTGCTGCTTCTGCCACTGCACATCATTGCACTTCAAGAGAGGAAAACAATACATCCTATGCCCAATTTCTGCGGTTGTGTTGGAAACATAATTTCCTCCAATTCCCTCTAAACAGTTTGAAGATCATACTTAAAGAAGAACAAAGTGTATGCAATTTGACAACTCTTTTAAAATTTTTATCATTAAGTAGCATTTTTTTTGTTTTGATTTCCCTCTGATATCCATTTCCCAAGGTCTGAGTTTCTTGAATTTCTGTACATGATTAATGCCTATGCTCCAGCTTGTGGTCCTTAAAGATCCTAAATGTAGCAGATCAAGCCTGAATTTACCCAGTTCAGACCTCAAGCTAAAGCACAGCCTTTGGAGAGGGATATTAAAGATCCCAGTAGCTTTTTTTTTTTAACTTGAAAGTAGACTGTCTGCCTTTGGTTTTGTTTTTAGGTCACACACACATACTTACATGCATACATACATTTATGTTTAAAATTTTTGATACCTATATTGGGATGAGTTACTTGATCCCAGATAGCTAAATTTATAGGAGAAGGAAATGGCAACCCACTCCAGTGTTCTTGCCTAGAGAATCCCGTGGACAGAGGAGCCTGGTGGGCTGCTGTCCATAGGGTCCCACAGAGTCAGACACGACTGAAGCGACTTAGCATGCATACATGCATTGGAGAAGGGAAATGGCAAACCACTCCAGTATTCTTGCCTGGAGAATCCCAGGGACAGAGGAGCCCAGTGGGCTGCCATCTGTGGGGTTGCACAGAGTCAGACGTGACTGAAGTGATTTAGCAGCAGCAGCAGCAGCTAACTTTATTGAAAGTTCTTATTTAACATTTATTTGTCCTCGTATTTTATATATATATATATATTCATATTCCTTTTGCTGTATTTGTATTGGTTTATTTAATGCCTCAGGACTAAAGTCTTTCTCAAAAGTAACAACTAGCAAATTTACCTGTTGTGCTTCTATTATGCAGTTCATTTTGTTGAAATGGGTAAGACTCTCTAAGGCCAGAGATCTTGACTCCTGAAGATGTTAAGTAGATACAACACATAGCAGGTACAATTTCTGAAAGTGTGTTCTAAAATAGCATGTGTTGTGTGCTCCATCATGTCCAAATCTTTGCAACGCCATGGACTGTAGCCTGCCAGGCTCCTCTGTCCATGAAATTATCCAGGCAAGGAAAAACCATCACAATATTATAAAGTAATTGTCCTCCAATTAAAATAAATTAATTTAGTAAATAAAATTTTTTTAAAAGGAATACAGGAATGGGTTGCTGTTTTCTACTCCACTAAAGTAGCATATGATAAGTTAAATAGAATTTCATGAAATATTCCAACATAATGGATAATTTATAGAAGTCCTTCTTATTTATTATTGTGTTTCATCTTCCCAAAATATTCATGATAAAGTCAGGAGGTAGAGGGTAGATATTATCCCCAGATGGTAATGAGGTAGAGGTTACTAACAATTTTCAGAACCTACTGTTTTACTTTTCTTATACTTTATTTACTTATTTATTGATAAATCTATACTGACATATCGTAATTTCCCAAAGTCCATAGTTTAGCATAGGGTTCTCACTCTTGGTGATGTACATACATTCCATGGGTTTTGGCAAACATATAATGACATTACCCATTGTTATGTTGCCATGCAGAGTATTTTCACTATCTAAAAATCGCCATGCTCTGCCTGCTCATCTCTACTTCTTTCCTTTGGCAACCACTGGTCTTTTTACCACCTTTATAGTTTTGTCTTTTCCAGAATTTCAGATAGTGGGAATCATACATTATATAACCTTTTCAGATTGCCTTCTTTCACTAAATAATACACATTTAAGGTTTCTCCTGGAGAAGGCAATGGCACCCCCTCCAGTACTCTTGCCTGGAAAATCCCATAGGCAGAGAAGCCTGGGAGGCTGCAGTCCATGGGATCACTAAGATCGGACACGACTGAGCAACTTCACTTTCTTTCACTTTTCACTTTCCTGCATTGGAGGAGGAAATGGCAACCTACTCCAGTATTCTTGCCTGGAGAATCCCAGGAACAGGGGAGCCTGGTGGGCTGCCGTTTATGAGGTCGCACAGAGTTGGACACAACTGAAGCGACTTAGCAGTGACAAGGTTTCTCCATGTCTTTTCATTGCTTGATAGCTCGTTTATTTTCTGTGTGAATATTATTCCATTATCTGGATGGACCACAGTTTATCAGTTCACCATCTGAAGGACATCTTGGTTGCATCCAAGTTTCGGAAATTATGAATAAAGCTACCGTAAAGCATCACTAAGAACAAAGCTAGTGGAGGTGATGGAATTCCCGTTGAGCTGTTTCAAATCCTGAAAGATGATGCTGTGAAAGTGCTGCACTCAATATGCCAGCAAATTCGGAAAACTCAGCAGTGGCCACAGGACTGGAAAAGGTCAGTTTTCATTCCAATTCCAAAGAAAGGCAATGCCAAAGAATGCTCAAACTACTGCACAATTGCACTCATCTCACACGCTAGTAAAGTAATGCTCAAAATTCTCCAAGCCAGGTTTCAGCAATATGTGAACCGTGAACTCCCTGATGTTCAAGCTGGTTTTAGAACAGGCAGAGGAACCAGAGATCAAATTGCCAACATCCGCTGGATCATGGAAAAAGCAAGAGAGTTCCAGAAAAACATCTATTTCTGCTTTATTGACTATGCCAAAGCCTTTGACTGTGTGGATCACCTTAAACTGTGTAAAATTCTGAAAGAGATGGGAATACCAGACCACCTAACCTGCCTCTTGAGAAATCTGTATGCAGGTCAGGAAACAATCAGAAAAACATCTATTTCTGCTTTATTGACTATGCCAAAGCCTTTGACTGTGTGGATCACCTGATGGGTAGAACTGACTTATTGGAAAAGACACTGATGCTGGGAAAGAGAAAAGGCAGGAGGAGAAGAGGACAACAGAGGATGAGATGGTTGGAAGGCATCATCAACTCAATGGACATGAGTTTGAGCAAGCTCTGGGAGTTGGTGTTGGACAAGGAGGCCTGGCATGCTGCAGTCCACAGGCCTGTAAAGAGTTGGACACAACTGAGTGACTGAACAACAAGCCTGTGTTTACTTTTGATGAGTAAATTTATGATTAAATGACTCTGGGGTCTTGTATTCTTCAGATATTGGTGAGACCTTAAGGCAGGTCTATGCCAGACTCTTGTCTTGTCATCTTCAGAGCTGCTTACACTTGTCTTTAAATCTATCTTGTATCAAGTGATGACCACATTTCTTTATACTGTCAGAGCAGTATAAACCTTCATTGCAAGGAATCCTTTGTTTCCCATCTGAAATTGCTCAGAGTATAGATTTAAAGTACAGAGTACCCAAGAAATGTGTTTATATGGCTCTATTTAAAATGTATGTGTCTCTAATTCTACAAAATACTTGTTACAGCTGCCAGGAAATGCTCCTGAATGCTGGCCATTAACGGCCTTCTACAAGTGCTATGCCAGCTGGAGGAGTCTCAGGAGGCTGAGAACAACTTTCAGTCTCTGGGAAGTCCTCCATCCTACTCCCTCTGCTCAGGAGACTCCCTGTGCATTGTCACCTCAGCTAGGTTATCCTAACTGGCTGGGTGTAAAAATAAAACACATTACTTTGCAAGGGTTCCTATTTATCTATACACATGTGGTACCTACTGTGTATTAGGTGAAGAAGAAGATACTCATTACATACTAATAGATGGGTTGTTATCGTTATTGATTATATCACTGTTATTATTTAGGGTTAATAATTAGGAAGTATGTATCTAAAAAGTTACATTACACCAAAGAAGATATATGAATGGCAATAATCACAAGAAAAGATATCAACATCACTAATCGTTAGGGAAATGCAAATCAAAGTTACAATGAGATACAACTTCAACACCTATTAAGATGGCTTTATAAAAGTTTTAAAAAGAAGAAAATAAGTATGGAATGTATGTAGAGAAATTGAAACCACTATGTACTGGTAAGGGGAATGTAAAACTGTATATCCACTGTGGAAAGTGGTATGCCAGGTGGTCCTCAAAAATAAACATAGAATTTGATTCAGGAATTGTACTTTTGGATATATACCCTCCAAAATTGAAAGCAGGCACTCTATAAAATATTTGGACACCAGCGTTCATATCAACATTTCCAATAACTGAAAGGTAGAATGCTAGCAAACATTCATTGACAGATGGATGGGCTACAGTCCATGGGGATCAACAAAGAGTTGGACTTGACTGAGCATACAGAGAAAGTTTACCACAAAAACCCCTCCTAAATCACTTTGTCACTAGCAAAGCCCACTGAGAAATATAAGCCCACGAAAAATAAGGTGGGATCTCGGTAACAGGTGATAAGGTCTAATCTCTTCCTCTGTGCTTCATCTAGTTTTCCTTGATCCTCTGGGTGTGGTATTCATGGGGTACCGCACCCAGAGGCCTTNCCTTGGAAGAAAAGTTTTGACCAACCTAGATAGCATATTCAAAAGCAGAGACATTACTTTGCCGACTAAGTTCCGTCTAATCAAGGCAATGGTTTTCCAGTGACCATGTATGGATGTTAGAGTTGGACTGTGAAGAAGGCTAAGCGCCAAAGAATTGATGAGTTTGAACTGTAATGTTGGAGACGATTCTTGAGAGTCCCTTGGACTGCAAGGAGTTCCAACCAGTCCATTTTGAAGATCAGCCCTGGGTGTTCTTTGGAAGGAATGATGCTAAAGCTGAAACTCCAGGACTTTGGCTACCTCATGGGAAGAGTTGACTCACTGGAAAATATGATGCTGGGAGGGATTGGGGACAGGAGGAGAAGGGGACGACAGAGGATGAGATGGCTGGATGGCATCACAGACTCGATGGACATGAGTCTGAGTGAACTCTGGGAGTTGGTGATGAACAGGGAGGCCTGTTGTGCTGTGATTCATTGGGTCACAAAGATTCGGAGATGACTGAGGAACTGAACTGAACTGACAGGGGCTCTAGGAGGTGCAGAGTCTGTAATTGTAGCACATGGGCTCAGTAGTTGCAGTGTCCTGGCTTAGAGCACAGGCTTGATTGTCTCTCCCCAGCATGTGGGATTTTCCTGGATCAGGGACTGAACCCAGGTCTCCTGCATTACAGCTGGATACTTAAACATTTGAACTTGGGCTCAGTGGTAAATAATTTAATATTAATGTCAACTGTGGGAGGAAAAAAAAAAGAACAGAGTAGTTAGAAGATAGATGTGGTAAAACATATATTTTATTATACAGTTCACCCAGAAAAGTTTTTGTATGACTATCATCACACCAATGCAGACAAACAAAATATGAGAGAGAGAGAGAAAGCGAAAGGGAAATAGAGAGCGAAGGAAGAGGAGGAGAATGACTAAATATTTGTATGAAGCAGGTGAAAAGCAGCAGATAATGAACAGGATCAGAAGAAAGAATAAAAGGTCACTGTGGTGCCGGCAGCAGCCAAGATTATTAGTGACAATAGAATGAGAAGCAAGAAACAATGACGGAATAGAAAATAGTTCAGAATGATGAGACAGTATTCAAACAGTTTCTCAGCCTGAGGATGACACAAAGCTGTATTCTCAAGTGCATCCAGAGCCCATCTTGTCAGGGGAGAATGATGAGGGAGGGACCAGCAGTTACTTGAGCCTTGACACTCAGTAAAGGGTGTGAGCTGTTCTTACTAGGTCAATCTTGTTTAATGATGCCCAATCAAGAGATTAGGAGTCATTTCCTCTGCAAATTACTTCAAGGGCCAGCTGATTATTGAAAGTGGAAGTCTCTCAGTCCTGTCTGACTCTTTGCAGTCCCATGGATTTTAGCCTGCCAAGCTCCTGTATCCGTTGAATTCTCCAGGCAGTAATACTGCAGTGGCTTGCCATTCCCTTTTCTGAGGGATCCTCCAGACCTCTGGTCTGGAGGGGTCGAACCCAGGTATCCTGCATTGCAGACAGATTATTTACCATCTGAGCTACCAGGGAAGCCCATTCAATTCTAAATTTTGTATTATCTCCACCAAGCTCAATATTCCACTTATGACTCAGCTAGTAAAGAATCCACTTGCAAAGTGGGACACCTGGGTTCTATCCCTGGGTTGGGAAGATGCCCTGGAGAAGGGAAAGGTTACCCACTCCAATATTCTGGCATGGAGAATTCCATGGACTATTCAGTCCATGGAGTTGCAAAGAGTCGGACATGATTGAGCAACTTTTGGTTTCACTTCAATATTATATTGACAAATTTGGCACAAGACAAAATGAGGCCATTGCAATATGAAGTATTTTAAAAGTTTTAGAAAATAATATGCTGATGCTCAAATTTACCAACTTCTAAAATTTTGTAAATTGTCAAATTTTTCACTTTTTTGAAATTAATATACTTTTTTATGAGTTAGATTGTTGGATGTGAATTAGATCCAATGAGTCTGTGTTCTATAACATGGCTTTGGAATGGTTACTGTAAAAGAATGACAATAGTAGATGTGGGATAATGGGGAATGGACTGCAAAACTTAGATTGGCCTGATGAGCAAGGAGAAGCCAAGTGATATAACAATTTATGGTTATTACAAAGGGTAGAATTTAATTGACAGAGATATCTGGTTGATAAAACTGGAATTACAAAAAACTACGAAACATGAGCAATCAGAGGCTGAAGTCATAACAGAAAAGAAGAACTTAAGCAAGGATACACACAGAGTCAGACACGACTGAAGTGACTTAGCAGCAGCAGCAGCAGCACATTGTAAACTCATCAAGATAGAGATGGGTAACTAAGACAAAATAATTCCTAAATATTGAAATTACCCATGGTAACTTAAAAGGTCTCAGAGGATTAATACATATTCACGTACATAATATAAGCATATGAGCACACATGAATACATTCACATATACACTCATATGCATACAGGTGATATTCAACGCAGTGATTCAGGAAGTGAGATTTGGAAGTGGAATGGGGTTGGACCCCAGGACAACCGCTCTAGCAACAACACTTCTAACTTCATCCAGCTTGATCTGATAAGAACATAATAAACAGTCAATAAGTGGCTAACAGTTTTTTGGATTCTATATGTATGCATTAATATATGGTATTGTTTTTCTCTTTCTGACTTACTTCATCCTGTAAAACAGGTTCTAGGTTCATACATCTCACTACAACTGACTCGTTCATACCTTTTTATGGCTGATTAATACTCCATTGTGTATAGTAGTAGAGACTGGACTTGTGGAGACAGCTTGGGAGGGAAAGGGGAGGACAAATTGAGAAAGTAGCATTGATATATACATACTATCATGTATAAAATAGATAACTAGTGGGAAGCTGCTGTAGAACACAGGGAGCCCAGCCTAGTGCTCTGCGATGACTAGATGGGTGGAATGATTGATGTACAGCAGAGACCACCACAACACTGTAAAGCAGTTATCCTCCAATAAAGTTTTTTCTTTTGTCATTTATTATTTCATAATTAGCATAATTATAAATAATTAGATCAAGAAATTTTCATTCTAAGTTTTTTTTTTTTTTTTTTNGGGTGGAATGATTGATGTACAGCAGAGACCACCACAACACTGTAAAGCAGTTATCCTCCAATAAAGTTTTTTCTTTTGTCATTTATTATTTCATAATTAGCATAATTATAAATAATTAGATCAAGAAATTTTCATTCTAAGTTTTTTTTTTTTTTTTAATGAGAACATTGATGCAGATGACACCACCCTTATGGCAGAAAGTGAAGAGGAACTAAAAAGCCTCTTGATGAAAGTGAAAGTGGAGAGTGAAAAAGTTGGCTTAAAGCTCAACATTCAGAAAATGATGATCATGGTATCTGGTCCCATCACTTCATGGGAAATAGATGGGGAAACAGTCTCAGACTTTATATTTTGGAGTTCCAAAATCACTGCAGATGGTGATTGCAGCCATGAAGTTAAAAGATGTTTACTCCTTGGAAGAAAAGTTATGACCAACCTTGGTAGCATATTGAAAGGCAGAGACATCACTTTGCCAACAAAGGTCCATCTAGTCAAGGCTATGGTTTTTTCAGTAGTCATATATGGATGTGCGAGTTGGACTTTGAAGAAATCTGAGCGCTGAAGAATTGATGCTTTTGAATTGTGGTGTTGGAGAAGACTCTTGAGAGTCCCTTGGACTACAATGAGATCCAACCAGTCCATTCTAAAGGAGATCAACCCTGGGTGTTCTTAGGAAGGAATGATGCAAAAGCTGCGAAGAGTTGACTCATTGGAAAAGACTCTGATGCTGGGAGGGATTAGGGGCAAGGAGAGAGGGGAACGACAGAGGATGAGATGGTTGGATGGCATCACGGATTCGATGGACGTGAGTCTGAGTGAACTCCAGGAGTTGGTGATGGACAGGGAGGCCTAGTGTGCTGTGATTCATGGGGTCACAGAGTTGGACACGACTGAGCAACTGAACTGAACTGAACTGGTGCTAATATCATTAATGATGACTGCCTAGGTGAGGGTGGAGATTAAAATTCATCTAAGTAACCATGGCAAAACTAAAACCCTTTGCTGCACAGATATAGTCCAGAACCAGCAACGTGGTCATCATTTATGGTCTTGCTAGAAATGCAGAATCTCAGGATCCAACTGGATTTAGTGACTCAGAACATGTATCATGACAGTAATTCCAAGCAATTCTTGTCCACATTAGATTGAGAAGTTGCCAGGGTCCAGCCCCGGTGGATCCAGGGAAATTCGAAGCATGGATGGCGTAGGCGAGGAAAACTTATTTATTTATTAATATAAGATTGGATTAGGAAGAAATAGTGTAGTAGAAAATTAAGTGGAGAAAAAAGGCTGAATAACTTGGTTTACTTGGAAAGCCAATAAAGTTCCAGACAAGGAGCTTGCACCATCTAGTTTAGGCCACCAGCGTCCTCTTGAATATCAGGGGGTGCCCCGCTTTGGGCTTCCCCTCGCATGGATCTTAAAAGCCAGGACAAGTAAGTAGACGTGGTGAGCCTCCACACCCCAGATGGGAATTCAGCCTGATATTAGAGAGAAGACACAGGGGAAATCAGTCCAGTGACTGGCCCTGGCCTCTATTGTTCAGAAGGCCTTTTATACCTTTTTGATTGTACATAGAAAACAATGGGTAATACAAAATTATGCAGTATTAGCAGCCCAGACTCTTATCAAAACCAGGCTTTTCTCTCTGCATACCTAGTTGTATACACAGTCTTAGGTGATTTACATCATCTTCTGGCCAAAAGGGCCAATTAACATTTTACAGCCTTTTTTCTGATAAGGGTTTTTCAACCAGAAGACTTATTTGTGTTGATCTTCCCAAAGTCTGGTGCCACTCTCAGAAACCACTAAATAAATTTACATTCTTACATAGCAAAGATACAGCAACTCATAACAAGTAAAAGGAGTACAGTGATTTATAACAAAAGAAAAGTAATTAACTCAAAAGTCTAGTGTTGCTAACATCAAAACTACTATATATCTTTTTCTACATCCCGATTACATTGATTAACATCTGCCCAGGTGTCTAAAAGATAAAGAATATGGAGGTCTGGCAGCAGTCATTGAGTCAACAGTGAAAACCCTCTACCAATATAATTTTTAACTCTTAGAAAAGGCTCTGTATATTTAAGATGTTTTTAAGCTTTGTGCCTCTCGCGATTGTGGGGCTGTAAGCAATTAACAAGCTGTAAGAGGTCTGAGGAAACTTGTTAGGCAAGCTAGAGAGCTATCAGAGGGGTTTAACTGAAACATCCCTTTCAAATGCAGAAGACTAAAGCCTTAATTTGACTTTTTCCAGAGAATATCAGAAGAGTGGAAAAGCAGAGTACAAAGGCCGGCAGTTTTTTGGTTTTTGGGGTACATGCTCAGGAAATTCCAGTGGGAACCCCTGAAGCCTGATTACATCCTTGCATTTTGTCAGGCTTCCTTCCTCATGACCTTGTCACAGGCGGGATTCCTCACACTGGCTTCCGGCAAGAAGTACTGAAATGTTGTTCATTATATTTAAATTTGTAACATGTCAAGTTCCATAATTACAAAGCATAGAATTTATAATTAAAAATCAATAGAAATCTTTAATTCAAAAACTATGAGATACTTTATGAGAAAATTGAGGCCCAGAAGTATTAGGTGATTACTGCAAAGCCATGTGGCTGTTTAGTTGTAACTGCTTTAATAATTGGAGAAGGAAATGGCAACCCACTCCAGTACTCTTGCCTGGAGAATAATGAGTTTTCCCAAGGTAGTTTCAGATTTTTAGCTTTAATGTTTGGAAGGCATTGTACTATTCAGCTTGAATCTTAGTCTTATGTTAATTATAGGTCATCTGACTTACATATAAGTAGAAAAGAGAATTCTTGTCATGATTTATAAAATAGAAGAACCCAGAAGAAATATTGACTGATATTTTTAAACTAATATACAAATGTATTACATATATCTGCATGAATTAGTTCCCTAGGTCTGCCATAACAAATGGGGCAGAATAAACAAAAGAAATGTATTGTCTCCTAACTCTGGAGGCTAGAAGTCTGAGATCAAAGTGTCATCAGGGTTGGTTTTTCTGAGATTCTGGAGAAGAATGTCTTAAATGTCTTGCTACTAGCTTCTGGTGTTTTGCTGGCAGTTTTCTGTGCTCCTTGACTAACAGAAGTATCAGCTCCATCTCTGACTTCATCTTCACATGGTTCGCCTTGTGTATGTATGTCTCTGACTCTAAATTTCCCCTTTTTTGACCAGGACACCAGTCACATAGGATGATGACACTCCCCACCATAATTTCATCTTAATTCATTGCATCTGCAACAATCTTATTTCCACATAAGTTTACCTTCTGTGGTACTCAGGGTAAGAAGTTCAACGTGTGAATTTTAAGGGGATTCTACCCAAAACAACAGGTTTTAAGTCTCCTTAAGAAGAGGGGAGGGGCCATAATTGAATTTAAAAACTGAAATACTTTATTAGAGGCTGCTAAATTAAACTGGAATTGTGAAAGTTTTTTTTTTTTTTAATGAAGAACTTTCTTTATTATGTGGAAAGAAGCATTCAGAATATAAAAATGATTTTTACAGAAACTTTAAAAAATAAGTCTCAATTTTTTCTTAAAATATCTTTATTTATGTTTGTAAAAGAACAATATATAATCAAGCAACTGAAAAGCAATTGTCATATAATTATTTGAAATTCAAGTTTTTATAATAATTTTAGCATATTTTTAATCTGAAGCCTCAAAATTGATTACACTAAAATGTCTTTTTTTCTACAATAATTATGATTATAAGGACATTCATTTCTCTGAGTAATACCTTCCTAAGTCAAAGTTCATATACTTGGAGAGGAACAGAGAAAACACCTGCTAATCAACGAATAGATGGTATTACTAGGTACACATTTTCCAAAAGGATTTTCAGAAGCCTAATCTATTTTCTCCTCTTCCTCTCCACCAATGTCTTAATATTTTTATTCAGTTGCCAAGTCGTGTCCAACCTTCTGCAATCCCATGAACTGCAGCACGCCAGGCTTCCCTGTCCTTCACTATCTCCTTGTTGATAAACTCAAGTCCATTGAATCAATGATTCAACCCAACTATCTTATCCTCTGTCACCCTGTTCTCCTCTTGCCCTCAATCTTTTCCAGCATCAGGATCTTTTCCAGTGGATTGGCTCTTCGCGTCAGGTGGCCGAAGTATTGGAGCTTCAGCTTCAGCATCAGTGCTTCCAATGACTATTCAGGGTCAATATCCTTTGGGATTGACTGATTTGATCTTCTTGCTATCCAAGGGACTCTCAAGAGTCTTCTACAGCACCCAGTTCGAAAGCAACATCTAATCAAAATCTAAATTGATATTCTGCTTCTTCCCTAATTCTCCACATAGCCACTCTAGATCTGTCATTGTTACTTCTTCTCTTTAATCAATTNACTGATTTGATCTTCTTGCTATCCAAGGGACTCTCAAGAGTCTTCTACAGCACCCAGTTCGAAAGCAACATCTAATCAAAATCTAAATTGATATTCTGCTTCTTCCCTAATTCTCCACATAGCCACTCTAGATCTGTCATTGTTACTTCTTCTCTTTAATCAATTTTTTATCCCTCAAGTTTTTCTCTGTACTACAACTAGGTTTGTTTTCCAAAGCATAAATATGATTATGTCACCCTCCTGGTAATATCCTTCAAGAGCTTACAGCATACCCTTTATAAATGTAGCCTAAGATACTGAACTGCCAGCACTGGAATCTTGGCTTTAATGCTAATTAGCTGAGTGAATCTGACTTCATAGAAATTTATTTTTATTTATTATATATTAATTTCCTCCCCTGTAAAACAGTATTAATTGAAAGTATCACCTTCTTGATGGGTTTATTATTAGGAATAAGACATGCAATATGTTTAAAAGACATGAATGAATTACAGAAATGTCATCAATCATTTTCACTATTACTGAAAAAGTTGCCTTAGAACTTTTTCATGTTAAAGTTGCCTTAAAAAAAGAATGTAATCAATAAATTTTTGGCTCTAAGGCAACAAATTTAACAAAAGACCTCGTTGTGAAGGCACAATTCCTCTGTTTATTTACGATGATCCTAGTGTCACCATTCTTTAGTCCTAATTATTAGTAACACACACTTTCACTATAAAAAGTGTTCCAGTTTGGGCAATAAAGCACATGGTGACCTGATTTAAATACTCATTTGCTTTTCCACAAGGATTTAATATACATGTACTTAAGTCACAAAGCCTTAGCTAGGGATGACGTATGAGTAACAGTTTTAAAGCGAGTCCACCTCATCTGCTCCATTCATCTTCCACCATCCTTGTATTCCAATGTGGAAGTCTGCTGCTCCCCTTACTCCACATACTGTTTATGGAAATGGCAACTGATTTCATTATCACAATAATCCTAAAATGTAATATGCGCTATTTTTATCTCCAGTTTACAGAGAAGAACACTGAGAGTTTAAATAACTTGGGTCTCACTGGTAGTCATTTGCAAAGCCAGCATCTGCTCCTGGGCAGTTAACACCTGAGTCCATTCAGACAGTAAGTATTCTGCTTCACTATACTATTTATTCTGTACCGAAGAATGTTCTCCACCTAAAAGTGGTGGTCAGGCATATCAGAATAAATGCTTTCCAATGACCAACGGCCTCTCCAAGCTTTTCACTTTCTTGATCCTAGTTGCGGAGATTTCCTCAGATGTCAAGTAACTTCTGTAATATTTATCTCTTCAGTTGGCAGAAGTTGTTTATTTCATTCTCCTTTTTTAAAATTGATGAATTCTTTTTAAAATTCCTTAGCAGTATAAGAGAAACATATAATATGATGACATTAATAAATACCAATGTTCTATATTTCTCTGTGAACAGCTCATCTGGTAGGTGTTTCATCTCTTCCTTGGCTGCTTTAGAATATCTGAGACCTGACTGATCTTGCCATCTAGCATCATTCAGTTTTTTTTTTCTGAAAGTAAGGAAAAATCTAGCTATAAATCAGTAAACTAGACTAAAATGTAAACTATTTACATGATTTTCACCTTTTGTCCTGTTCCTGCTTATGCATTCACCCTCTTTTCTCACAATGACTTTTCTGTGTGTCCCCTCAGAGATCTCTTTTTAGTTCCATGATGGCAGTGTTCTATCTCTAGCCTCTGATAGCTTGAACCTACTGTTCTCTATCCCTGTAGAACTCTTTTCCACGTTCTTTGCTTGGCTAACTCCTTTTTTTTTATCTTGAATTTGGTGTATGTGCAGTTTATTTTGTGGATCCTTTAGGTGACTCCAGGTTGCTAAGTAAGTCAACAGATCCACAGAACATGACTCTTCTATGGGATTGCTACTTCCCAGGTGCTTAAGAGTAATCACCTACTAACTTACTTTACTCTGTTTTATGTATTCTATGCTTCACTGGAAATAGTCATGCCATGTTTACCACTGAAATAGCTCTTAGTAGTATATTAACTAATGGTCAACAGATGTACTAGAATACATGGCTTATTCTAATTATTTTATATGTCATATAGGTGTATATATATATATATATATAAATATAAATGATCTCAGTATTTAAGCTATCTATACACAAGAATATAGTATAAGAATAATCAATGGAAAAAAGATGTTCAAGTAAAGTCTGAGGTTAAAATAAAATACAATATTAATTTAAGTGAAAATATCACCATGAAAATGATTAATAGTGTGACTCATAATGGTCCTGCTAACATAAACAGGGGTGGTAGATGTTACTTTCATTTAGCTATAGAAAGAAGATGTCACAAGATGACATCTGATTAGGAAGATTTTCTAAAGATTCCTAGTTTAGTTATTCCCTCTCACTACTCCTTCCCCAATTTAAAACTGCCAGTTTACTTGACCTACGATTAAGACAACTCAAAAAGTGGCACTGAGGAATGGAAGTAAGAGACACATTATTACAAATCTAGGAAGAATTAGAAAAGTGTGATACAGAAACAGCAGGGAATAGTTCAAGAGTTGGCCTCTTGTGATATCTGTGCTTTTAATCTAGTTTTAATTTTATTCAAAAGGTGAACATTCAGAGAATGAAAGTGGGTAGGAAGAAAAAATGAAAGCTTTTAATTTTGGACAAAACTGTTATACTGTAAGAATGACAAATTGATAGTGAATACTGTATGTTTGAAAAATATAATCCTATAGTTCCCAAGGCTTCCCTGGTGGTTCAGTATTAAATAATTTACCTGCCAGTGCAGGAGACATGAGTTCAATCCCTGGATTGGGAAGATCCCCGGGAGAAGGAAATGGCAACCCTCTCCAGTATTCTTACTTGGGAAATCCTATGGACAGAGGAGCCTGGTGAGCTACAGTCCATAAAGTCACAAGAGTCATACATGGCTCAGCTACTAAACAACAACAAACTTCCTAATTTTATATAGCTTGGAAAATATCTGTTATACAGTTTGAAAGCCATTATACAATAATAAAATAAAATTATCTCGTTAATTACACATAATAACACTATGTGTAATGCATTAATATCAACATTCACAATGGTTTTTATGTTATATAAAAGTATATATTAAACTCACTCTAAAAGGAACATAATCCTCATTGTTTAGGTCATTCTTGGCCAGGTTTGGAAATAGATAACAGATGCTATCTACTTATTTTATCCTTATTAGTGTTATCTTTTAAAAATTATGAGTATTCTGAGGCTTAAGGTGATTATGTGAAAAATTGAAAAAAAAAAAAGATAGTATAGTCAAAATTTAAACCCAATTCTGTTTGTTCTCTTAGCCATTAAATTATAAGGTGTTTGGAGTTTTTCAAAACTAAGTTGAAAAATGGATGCATAAATATTTTCTGTTGGCACATTTCTTACAAGGGTTCCCATTTTACTTACAACCACATTTTTTTCTCACCAATTAATTTCAGTAATTTGACTTAATCTCTATTTTTTCCAATATAAAATATTAATTGCAATACAAAATATAAGGCCTATCAGATAATATTGAAATGATTTATCTCAAGATAAACAATGCTATGACACAGAATCACAGGAATATTAAA
Organism: Oreotragus oreotragus; assembly: GCA_006410675.1. NCBI lineage: Eukaryota > Metazoa > Chordata > Mammalia > Artiodactyla > Bovidae > Oreotragus > Oreotragus oreotragus. The sequence continues at coordinate 225,407 of SJYX01001155.1, read as the reverse complement.
TATCTAAAACCTTAATTTTCAGCAATTGTTTAAAATGTGATACCTACTTTGGAAATATTTTTAAAAATAGATCAATACATCAGGTTATGAGAATGTTCCACACCCAACTGTGACAACAGGGTAAAGGGGAAGTCCTTTGTGGGTGTCTTATTTTCTTGAAGAAACTCAAATTTAAAAAAATAAATAAATCAAAATAAATGATTACTGGAGAAGTTCATAATAAAATGCTTAAACAAAGATTTCCTTTTAAATTGAACTTCATGCTTACTGATAGGCAAATATGATATTTTTATTAATACTTGCATTTTTTTTTATAACAGCAACTTTACTGGTGTGTTCCCAACCAGTAGAAATATTTAATAATGGTTTTGGTATTTAAATTCAAATGCTTCCAAAATAAGAATACTAGCCACTGGCACAAAATTAAATTACTTTAACATTAGTTAATTACAGATTACACATATCCCTAGCCTCCATCTCACTTTCTTCTACAATAACATGTAAAGAAAAATTTACCTTACTAGCTCCTAGCTCAGTTGTAGAGAAAGGGATTGGTTTCTATTGTAGGAATATCCTCAAGCAAGTCTCTTTGGATCGTCTCTCTAAAGGAATAGCTAGCTATGGGACAAAGTCCACCCAGAGGAGCACAGTCTCTGGGGTTTACAGTCACTTCTGCCAATCTGTTCTACCTCTGAGTTATCAGTCAATTATGTAGACATCAATTGTCACAAATTAACTTGCAAAGCCATAATGAAAAGAGAGGAAGAAAGAATTTTTCTGTTCTCATTCCTTCTTTCCTTTCTCTTTTCCTTCCATTTTTATCCTAATTTTTCTTCTTTCATTTTATCTTGTTTGTTTCTTTTTCCTCTTGTATTTATCCTTGGTCTCTAATTGGTAGATTCATCTTGCTGTTTTGCATTGGTTGGTCAGAAACCTGATTATAAATTACGTGTCTACTAAATATTAGGTCATATGAGAAGAGAAAGAAAATGGAAATTTAAATTAAAATACAGATACAGTCTGTTCATTTGGATATTCTTCCCCTTCCTTTTCCACATATGTGTTCTTATATTGCAAACAGATAAAAAGTAAATAAATAAATGTTATGGTCATGAGGCATAAAAGACCTGTATTCTATATATATATTTTTTTCAATCATGCTAGTCAGAGAACTGACACTTGAAGGCACAGCATTTTGGGGTGCCTCCCCAAAAAACTACAAAAGATAATGTTGTTGATCTTTTAGATTTTGTGATCAGGATGTATAGTTATTTTTAAATTATTTGAAATTGGTAGAATAAGTTTAATTTACATATGATCAAACCGAGGTTATAAGTAACAATAAAATAGATATTAAATATACCTCTATATATGTCTTTTATTTCAGTTCATCAGTTAATAGGGTGATACACTGTCTAATAATATTTTATTATTATCTCTGATAAAAAGTGCATATTTAATAAGACTGTGCTATTTTTCTATAATACTGAGATTAATATAATGTACTCTGGAGAAGCCTTACACAAATCTATACCTTTTTCTAGTTACACTGCAAAAGGTGTTTTTCAGTGAAGGAAATGATTAAGCAAATGTGTTGAGACATTATAGCTGCTTGAGAATAGATTTTTACTTTGTGTTGTTATTATGTGTTGGTTTTAATGTAGGTCTTTGCATTCATTAAAAAGAAAATCTTGAGAGTAAAAGAGAAGATATAATACACATTCAAAAAAAGGTCATTATGCAAAAGCATTGGCTTTTAACTACATAGGCGACAACATTTTTGCCAAATAAAAGTGTAAAATCAAATGCTTCCCATAGCTATTTTCAGAAATGTCTTCTGTCAGGACATTGAAACAAAATATTCATAATGGCAAATTAAATTGAATGTATCAATAGATAGATCTTCATAAGAATTAGAAAATAAATGCAATCTCTTTTAGAGGGTTGCCAAAAATATATCATATGCCTTATTTGAAAAACTCTTAATTTTTTTTATTAATATGTTTTTAAAGACTGAATTATACATATTGTTTATTTTGAAATACTATAGTAAGCTTTTCTTTTTTTTAGAAAAGAGACTAGCTTGAAATTATAATTATACATCAATGTCCCTATGATCTAAATTTAGTAAAATATAACCCTAATTTTAAACTTGGTAAAATCAATTTCCCCTGGTCCTTACTGATTCATTTTTTTAAATGTATTTTTTGCTAGCTTAATTTTTCAAATAACTATATTATATTTTCATGTGGTTTCCAGGCAAGAGTACTGGAGTGGGTTGCCATTTCCTTCTGCAGGGGATCTTCCCGACCCAGGGATCGAATCCGGGTCTCCAGCATTCCAGGCAGATACTTTAACCTCTGAGCCACCAGGGAAGCCCATATATATGATATATGTAACCACATATGTATATTTGTATTATATCCTCAGATATTTTTAATCTTACTGCTGAAAGTTTGTTCACTTTTACCAACTTCTCTCTATTTTCCCAACACCCCTGGACGCAACTTCTCTATTTTGTTTCTATGAGTTTGGCATTTAAGAAAAATGTTCTACCTATAAGGAATACCAAGAAATAATTGTCTTTTAGTTTCTGATAATTCCATAGGGTTTCCCCAGCACTAGAATGGTAGATGCTTCCTACAGTTATCTTTCTGTTGGCCCAGTGTTTTTTGGTGGTTATATGATTCAGAGTCCAAACCATACTATTTTCTCATGGAACATAAATTCCTAATAAATCATGCAAATGACAAACTACTTAAATATACATACAATCAATAATAAATTAGAAGTGCTTAAAGCTAGATTGAAGGGTGTATGGGTACTAAGTCTCTTCAGTTGTGTCCGACTCTTTGTGACCACATGGTGTGTAGTCCTCCAGGCTCCTCTGTCCATGGAATTCTGCAGGCAAGAATACAGAAGTGGGTTGCCATTTCCTCCTCCAGGGGATCTTCCCAACCCAGGGATCAAACCTGTGTCTCTTACATATCCTGCACTGGCATTGTCAAGCAGGTTCTTTATCACTAGCACCACCTGAAAAGCCACAGAATCCAAATTAACTATGTGTGTTTTATATCTTAAGTTGGAAATGGTAGTATGCTATGATTCAGAATATTTACAAATAATGCCACCCCGCATCATAGTAAATTATGCTGGTCATGTTTCTAGTTGTCCTTTCTTTTGATCACAAATGTCATATTAATATCTTATCCTGGTAATGTCTGCAATACCGACTTCCTGATTTATAAACCAAACTCTTGCCAATTTATTGTTACTAAATCTATAGCCCTATTATTCTGTAAATGGGTAAGTAGTCCTTTCAGTAAGCACATACTGAAACAAAGATATATAAGCCAATTACTTGCCTAGTTTTCTACCCATCCTTTATCTTTCACAAAATGGTTGTCTCTTCACTTGGAAAAAGGCTCTTGAATTAGTAAACATTAGGAAACCCTATGCCAGATCTGCTTGAATATAAAGCTCAGGGTTTTATGACAGTTGGCAGATGGACTAAAATAGGAGTGAGTATATAACCAGGGGTCTGATTTGGGAATAGGGTCAAGTGTTTACAGGCAGGTAGAGGGGCATGCTTCCAAACAGAGATGAGAACTAAAAATGATTTACAGATATAAAAACAGACCTGGCATTATTACCATAATTGAAAGTTCCAGACCAAAATCAAATACCCATATGTCTTAATGAACAGGTCATGGAATGCAAGCAGGAAAAGTCTAAAAGATTGAGTAATTGTTCCAGAATGGCAATTAGCATCACAGAAGTCAGATAATTTGTATTATGGTATGCTTACAATGAGAATGGAATTTCAATGGAGAAAACTAAGCAGTAAAACTTAACGGTAGATAAAAGTTTTATCAGGATTTGAGTATAAAAACAGAGCTCAGTTACAGTCAGAACTATATTATATTTATTTGTTATTTGACAATGTGAATAGACTGTGTCTCATTGAATGAATATGATTTTATTGCACACAGATCTTCTTTGGCACTCTGCAACTGAGATGTCACAGATTCTGTAAAGGTTCAGAAATGTGACCATGGACATTGATCTTTTAATTTTCTTTTGACCTTATCATCATGGAGGGAACCAAACAAATTATCTCTCCTGTTTGTGAGGCCAAAAGTGATATTAAACCAAGCTGTTACAGGGTCAGACATTTCTTTCCTCAGAAGGTATACTTTCTTTCAGATTTTTCTTAACTTCTCAAAGATAAAAAAAAAAAAAAAAGCATATCAGAACAATCAGTACAATGAACAGCCACATCCAGTTAATATCCAAATGTGTCTGCATGCATGCTAAGTCACTTCACTCATGTCTGACTCTTTGCATCCCTATGGACTGTGGCCCTTTATGCTCCTCTATCCATAGGATTCTCCAGGCAAAACTGATGGAGTGGGTTGCCCTGCCCCCCTCTAGGGGATCTTCCTGACCCAGGGATAAAACCTGAATTTCTTACATCTCCTACATTGGCAGGTGGGTTCTTTACCACTAGTGCCACCTGGGAAGCCCACCAGATATTTCTGTGCTGTGTCACTCAGTCATGTTCAACTCTTTGTGACCCCATGGATGGTAGTCTGCCAGACTCCTCTAACCATGGGGATCTTCCAGGCAAGAATACTGGAGTGAGTTGCCATGATCTCCTCCAGGTGATCTTCCCAACCCAGAAATTGAATCCAGACCTCCTGCATTGCAGGTGGATTCTTTACCATCTGAGCAATAAGGCAGCCCTCAGACATGCCTACTTCCTACATATTCCTGATCAATACTAAGTCTCTTTGTTGTAGATCCCATAGCTGGGAAATTATGTGTATTCGGTTGTTCTCTATGTTAAATTCATATGCTAGCACATCCTGATACCATACTTAATTTTCCTATTGCCTACACATGTAGATAACTCCACTAAGGGCTAAATTCTGATCTATAATTTATTGAGATTCCTAACTATAAACATTGCCATAATTTCTGTAGATTATAAAATATAAATAAACTGAAGCCCTTGATTTCACAAAGTTTAGGCTCCAGTGAATATTAAGATAGGTATTCTTGACAGAGAAACTAAGGAAACAAGCCAGGGATTCAAGCACAGAGAAAAATAGACATGAGATTTCAGAAAGAATTATTCCTGACTGTCTCCTTTATCCCCGATGACTTAATCTTCATTTTTTCCAGTTCAACCTACATATATATTTTCTTTGACAAGTTTATGTTACACAGTTTTAGGAAAGTGGGATAAATCAGAGATCAAAAGTTTATTTTGAGCTCTTGCTAGATATCTTTACTCAAATGAAAGTGAAAGTCTTAGTTGCTCAGTTGTTTCTGACTCTATGCAACCCCATGAACTGTAGCCCACTAAGCTCCTCTGTCCATGGAATTCTCCAGAAAAGAATACTGGAGTGAGGAGCCACTCCCTTCTCCAGAGGATCTTCCCAATCCAGGGACTGAATCCAGGTCTCATGCCTTGCATGTAGCGATTTTACCATTTGAGCTACCAGGGAAGCCCAACTTCAATGTGTTGCACACTGAATTAATCACTACACCTTCTTTCGATTCCTCAAACCAGTATTTTTCTTTTTTTTTTCTTGCATTCCCACACTTCACTCAGTGTTCCCATGTTTATCCACTTGAAATCTTTGAGACATCTTCGATCCATCCAGGTCCCTGATTTTCCAAACGTTGCTATCTAGATGATTTCCAATTAAAATACTTTTTTTCCTGCATCGCCATTGCTCTCTTTTTTGTAAAACTATTGTTTTCAGTTGGCTTCATAATGTTGTCCTCCTCTTATTTCACTTTTTCCAATCAATATGAACAACAAAAGTTTCTGTTATGTTTCCCTTTTTTTCTAAAATGAAATATTTTCCCCAGAATTTCTCATTTGTAAATGTATAAAGCCCTTCACATATGAATCATTGTGATATGGCTTGGACCAGGTATCCAATCTGATCTCTTCCAGTACCTCTATTACACTTATTTGGCAATATGTAACTATAAACTTGTTATGAACTCATTCATATATCAGACCTATGCACATTCGCTAGAATATGCTCAGACTTGGTGTTCAGTTTGAGAATTTACTCTTCTCTGTGAAGTTTTCCTTTAACTCCCTCAAGCAGGGATGTGATATCTGTTTTCACTCATTTTGTATGTATTTAAATTTTATCAATGTTGTTGTTCAGATGCTAAGTTGTGTCAGACTCTTTGAGACCCCATGGACTGCTCACACCAGACTTTCCTGTCCTTCAGTATCTCCCGGAGTTTGCTCAAACTCATGTATATTGAATGGGTGATGCTATCCAGCCATCTCATGCTCTGTTTCACAAAGAGTTAAATCAATAATCACATTGATTTCTTTTTTTAATATTTATTTGGCTGCATCAAGTCTTAGTTGTGGCATGTGGGTTACTCTAGTTGTGGTGCATAGGTTTCTCTCTACTTGCAATGTGCAGGCTCAGTAGTTGCTGCACCCAGGCTCAGTAGTTGCAGTGCTTGGGCTTAGTTGCCCCAAGGCATGTGGGATCTTAGTTACCAGACCAGGGAACGAACTGATGTTCCTTGTATTGCAAGGTTCATTGGTAACCACGGGGCCACGGGGCCACGGGGCCACGGGGCCAAATTGGTTTAATACAGTGTGACTGGACTTCCCTGGTGGCCTCATGGTTAGCAATGAACCTTGCAATACAAGAAACATCAGTTCGTTCCCTGGTCTGGTAACTAAGATCCCACATACCAAATCATGTGTATTTTGGAGAAGGCAATGGCACCCCACTCCAGTACTCTTGCCTAGAAAATCCCATGGATGGAGGAGCCTGGTGGGCTGCAGTCCATGGGGTCGATAAGAGTTGGACACAACTGAGGGACTTCACTTTCATTTTGACTCTCATGCATTGGAGAAGGAAATGGCAACCCACTCCAGTGATCTTGTCTTGAGAATCCCAGGGATGGGGGAGCCTAGTGAGCTGCCATCTATGGGGTCACACAGAGTCGGACACGACTGAAGCGACTTAGCAGCAGAAGCAGAAGCAGCAGCAGGCCTGTTAGTTAAATGGTGTTTACCAAAACATTCAGTTCAGTTCAGTTGCTCAGTCGTGTCTGACTCTTTGTGACCCCATGAATCGCAGCACGCCAGGCTTCCCTGTCCATCACCAACTTCTGGAGTTCATTCAGAGTCACGTCGATTGAGTCAGTGATGCCATCCAGCCATCTCATTCTCTGTCGCCCCCTTCTCCTCTTGCCCCTAATCCCTCGCAGCATCAGAGTCTTTTCCAATGAGTCAACTCTTTGTATGAAGTTGCTAAAGTATGGGAATTTGAGCTTTAGCATCATTCCTTCCAAAGAAATCCCAGGGTTGATCTCCTTCAGAATGGACTGGTTGGATCTCCCAAAAGTCTTCTCCAACACCACAGTTCGAAAGCATCAATTCTTCAGGGCTCAGCCTTCTTCACGGTCCAAGTCTCACATCCATACATGACCACTGGAAAACCATAGCCTTGACTAGATGGACATTAGTCGGCAAAGTAATGTCTCTGACTTTCAATATGCTATCAAGTTTGGTCATAACTTTTCTTCCAAGAAGTAAGCATCTTTTAATTTCACGGCTGCAATCACCATCTGCAGTGATTTTGGAGCCCAAAAAAGATAAAGTCTAACACTGTTTCCACTGTTTCCCCATCTATTTCCCATGAAGTGATGGGACCAAATGCCATGATCATTGTTTTCTAAATGTTCAGATTTAAGCCAAATTTGTCACTCTCCTATTTCACTTTCATCAAGAGGCTTTTTAGTTCCTCTTCTTTTTCTGCCATAAGGGTGGTGTCATCTGTATATCTGAGGTTATTGATATTTCTCCTGGCAATATTGATCACAGCTTGTGTTTCTTCCAGTCTAACGAGTCTCATGATGTACTCTGCATAGAAGATAAATAAGCAGGGAGACAATATA
>SJYX01001155.1:155395-214713 GCA_006410675.1 Oreotragus oreotragus | reverse complement strand
AAAAAATAAAGTCTGACACTGTTTCCACTGTTTCCCCATCTATTTCCCATGAAGTGATGGGACCAAATGCCATGATCATTGTTTTCTAAATGTTCAGATTTAAGCCAAATTTGTCACTCTCCTATTTCACTTTCATCAAGAGGCTTTTTAGTTCCTCTTCTTTTTCTGCCATAAGGGTGGTGTCATCTGTATATCTGAGGTTATTGATATTTCTCCTGGCAATATTGATCACAGCTTGTGTTTCTTCCAGTCTAACGAGTCTCATGATGTACTCTGCATAGAAGATAAATAAGCAGGGAGACAATATACAGCCTTGACGGACTCCTTTTCCTATTTGGAACCAGTCTGTTGTTCCCTATCCAGTTCTAATTGTTGCTTCCTCACCTGCATACAGATTTCCCAAGAAGCAGGTCAGTTGGTCTGGTATTCCCATCTCTCTAAGAATTTTCCACAGTTTATTGTGATCCACACAGAAAAAGGTTTTGGCATAGTCAATAAAGCAGAAATAGATGTTTTTCTGGAACTCTCTTGCTTTTTCCATGATCCAGCAGATGTTGGCAATTTGATCTCTGGTTCCTCTGCATTTTCTAAAACCAGCTTGAACATCAGGAAATTCACGGTTGACGTATTGCTGAAGCCTGGCTTGGAGAATTTTGAGCATTACTTTACCAGCATGTAGGATGAGGGCAATTGTGCTGTAGTTTGAGCATTCTTTGACATTGCCTTTATTTGGGATTGGAATGAAAAGTGACATTTTCCAGTCCTGTGGCCACTGCTGAGGTATCCAAATTTGCTGGCATATTGAGTGCAGCACTTTCACAGCATCATCTTTCAGGATTTGAAATAGCTCAACTGGAATTCCATCACCTCCACTAGCTTCTCAGTGTTGATTTCTAAGGCCCACTTGACCTCACATTTCAGGATATCTGGCTCTAGATGAGTGATCAAACAATCGTGTTTGATCGTTTTTTGTATAGTTCTTCCGTGTATTCTTGCCACCTCTTCTTAATATCTTCTGCTTCTGTTAGGTCCATACCATTTATATCCTTTATTGAGCCCATCTTTGCATGAAATGTTCCTGTGGTATCTCTAATTTTCTGGAAGAGATCTCTAGTCTTTTCCATTCCATTGTTTTCCTCTATTTTTTTGCATTGATCAATGAAGAAGTATTTTTATCTCTGGCTATTCTTTGGAACTCTGCACTCAGATGCTTATATCTTTACTTTTCTCCTTGGTTTTTCACTTCTCTTCTTTTCACAGCTATTTGTAAGGCCTCCCCAGACAGCCATTTTGCTTTTTTGCATTTCTTTTCCATGGGGATGGCCTTGATCCCTGTCTCCTGTACAGTGTCATAAACCTCATTCCATAGTTCATCAGGCATGGGGATGGTCTTGATCCCTGTCTCCTGTACAATGTCATGAACCTCATTCCATAGTTCATCAGGCACTCTATCTATCAGATCTAGGCCCTTAAATCTATGTCTCACTTCCACTGTATAATCATAAGGGATTTGATTTAAGTCATACCTGAATGGTCTAGTGGTTTTCCCTACTTTCTTCAATTTGAGTTTGAACTTGGTAATAAGGAATTCATGATCTGAGCCACAGTCAGCTCCTGGTCTTGTTTTTGTTGACTGTGTAGAGCTTCTCCATCTTTGGCTGCAAAGAATATAATCAATCTGATTTCAGTGTTAACCATCTGTTGATGTCCCTATGTAGAGTCTTCTCTTGTATTGTTGGAAGAGGGTGTTTGCTGTGACCAGTGTATTTTCTTGGCAAAACTCTATTAGTCTTTTCCTTGCTTCATTCTGCATTCCAAGGCCAAATTTGCCTGTTACTCCAGGTGTTTCTTGACTTCCTACTTTTGCATTCCAGTCCCCTATAATGAAAAGAACATCTCTTTTGGGTGTTAGTTCAAAAAGGTCTTTTAGGTCTTCATTGAATGATTCAACTTCAGCTTCTTCAGAGTTACTGGTTGGGGCACAGACTTGGATTACCGTGATATTGAATGGTTTGCCTTGGAGACAAACAGAGATCATTCTGTCATTTTTGAGATTGCATCCAAGTACTGCATTTCAGACTCTTTTGTTGACCATGATGGCCACTCCATTTCTTCTGAGGGATTCCTGCCAACAGTAGTAGATAAAATTGTCATCTGAGTTAAATTCACCCATTCCAGTCTATTTTAGTTTGCTGATTCTTAGAATGCTGACGTTCACCCTTGCCATCTCTTGTTTGACCACTTCCTATTTGCCTTGATTCATGGACCTGACATTCCAGGTTCCTATGCAATATTGCTGTTTACAGCATTGGACCTTGCTTCTATCACCAGTCACATCCACAGCTGGGTATTGTTTCTGCTTTGGCTTCATCCTTTCTGGAGTTATTTTTCCACTGATCTCCAGTAGCATATTGGGCACCTACTGACCTGGGGAGTTCCTCTTTCAGTATCCTATCATTTTGCCTTTTCATACTGTTTATGGGGTTCTCAAGGCAAGAACGCTGAAGTGGTTTGCCATTCCTTTCTCCAGTGGACCACATTCTGTCCGACCTCTCCACCATGACCTGCCCATCTTGGGTTGCCCTGCTGGCATGGCTTAGTTTCATTGAGTTAGATGAGGCTGTGGTCCTAGTGTGATTAGATCGACTAGTTTTCTGTGAGTATGGTTTCAGCGTGTCTGCCCTCTGATGCTGTCTTGCAACACCTATCATCTAACTTGGGTTTCTCTTACTTTGGGCATGGAGTATTTCTTCACGGCTGCTCCAGCTAAGCGCAGCCGCTGCTCCTTACCTTGGACAAGGGGTATCTCCTTACCGCCATTCTTCCTAACCTTCAATGTGGGATAGCTCCTCTAGGCCCTTCTGCGCCTGTACAGCCACTGCTCCTTGGACGTGGGGTAGCTCCTCTCAGCCGCGCTTAGTGCACCGGTTGCAGCCTCCTGCATTTAGTGCACAGGTCGCAATGTAGATAAATGTTTCTGATAGATTTTAAATTAGTGACCTTATCTCTCTTCTCTATAGAAACATAATTTTAATTTTCTGAAGTGGAATGGTGTAGTCACATCACATTCCTAAATCAAGAAATGGGAAAAGAAAATTCTATGAATCAGGATGAGCTAGTTTACACCAGGGTGACAACTCTGCTCCCACTTCCACATTTCTGTAGTTTAATAATTAAATTTACCTTTCACTCCTCAACTTAGCTCTTAATGTGAGTGTCCTTCTATGGCAACTCTCCTCTGTGAGACTTGTCAGCAATCCATATTGATGGAGTCTCCACTGTACAGATTCTTTGTTTCCACACTCAGTATGAAAAAGAAAAGAGCATGGAGAATTGTCCATTAATTCTTCTGTATTTCACTGGCTTATTTTTCATTTGCAAAAGTAAGTCTTATAGCTACCCTAAATTTTAAGGGGACAGAAACATGTAATCATCTCATATGTCTAGGAGGAAGGAAAGCAAGAAATATTGTTTTCTACCATAATGATATAGGTGCAAAGTAATCAACAACCATTATTTTTTAAAATTATTTAATATTAAATATTTGCATGCCATTTTAATGTATTACAGTGAAACCATTTAATAATTGACCATATATCAAAGTGATATAGTAAAAAGAAAAATATGGTTGACTCTTCCATGTTTCTAATTAGATCATGTTTATTAAGGCTAAGATTAAAAAAGAAATACTGTAATTTAAAATGACAGGAGAGATTTCTTTTTAAAGACTGTGGCAAATTTGTAGCTAAAACATCTGAGCATTATGGAAACTATGTTTATAACTATATTATAAATGTATGTATTAAATATTTGTATCAGTTTATATAATCATTAAGCATATATATATATTTTTCAGTTTATAAAATTGAGTTTGAAAATGTACTTGTATGGTTGGATCATATAATTGTTATTTAGATGTGTATCCTTGCTAAGTCACTTCAGTCATGTCTGACTTTTTGTGATCCTATGGACAGCAACATGCCAGGCTCCTCTGTCCATGGGTTTCTCCAGGCAAGAATACTGGAGTGCCCTCCTCCAGGGGATCTTGCCACCCAGGAATTAAACCTGTGTCTCTTATGTCTCCTGCATTGGTAAGTGGGTTCTTTATTACTAGAAACACCTGGGAAGCCCTGTTATTTAGATATGGGAGAGTTTAATTGTTATAAAATATTAATCCTTGCAAGTATCATTTTATACCATAAATCTTGCATTCATATTTCTACACTTAAGATATTGAATTTTAAAGCAGTTATTATTACTACATGAATTAATATGCAAATAGTATATAATTTCTCCCTGATGGAGTTTTTTCTATATTTTGGTGTATGTTTTTAGTAATTATGCCTTAAGAACTGTTTCAGCTCTCTTTGTGACTATAATGAAGTTGCCCTTTTGTATAACTAAAAAAAAAACAATTTTTTTTTTTTTTTGTCAATAGCACTCTAGGTTGTCCAGCATCAATCTTTTGCTAATTTTCTATTTGATATTAATTTATTTGAATAACTACTAAACCATCCTATATCTCAAATACTTTGATTTGTTAGAATGATAGCAGATGTTCTGTTGAGAAAATCCCTGCAGTTTTGTTTTTGCCTCTCCTCCCTTTATCAGTCACACATCAAATACGACAGTTAACTAGCTTTCTCAGAAGGTGATTTGAATTTTCTCTTCCCAGCTGCTTCTAAACAGTTATTTATTCACCCCTGCCCCCCAACAATGGAGGATTAACAATTTTCTCTTACTCTGCTCTATATCTTCCAGTTAAGGATATTCATTGGTAAGGGCCATCATACATCATAATTCAACTCTGCATTTCAAGCTGAGAGATATCTATAGTAAAGTTATAAGATCTCTTCTTTAGGAATACTGAGAATTTGAAGAGTCTCTAGAGAAACAAAATTGTAAAATTCTTTTAGAGGGATTCTCTGCGTGTCTCTTATTCTGTCTATTATGTGTTAATCTTTTTCAATTTTCTCCTTAGTTAGCATTTCATTTTCAGCATGTTATTAGGCTGCAAAATGATAACTCTACTGGCCCATGAAGGTGTTAGTTGCTCGGTCATGTCCGACTCTTTGCAACCCCATAGACTGTAGCCTGCGATGCTCCTCTGTCCATGGGATTTCCCAGGCAAGAATACTCGAGTGGTAGCCATTCCCTTCTCCAGGGGATCTTCCTAACCCAGGGATGGAACCTGGGTCTCCTACATTGCAGGCAGATTCTTTATCGTCTAAGCCGCCAGGGAAGCCCCTTACAGGTCCCAGGGGATGCTGCTAAGTCACTTCAGTCGTGTCCAACTCAGTGTGACCCCATAGACGGCAACCCCATCCCTGGGATTCTCCAGACAAGAATACTGGAGTGGCTTGCCATTTCCTTCTCCAATGCATGAAAGTGAAAAGTGAAAGTGAAGTCGCTGTGTCGTGTCCGACTCTGAGGAACCTAATGGACTGCAGCCTTCCAGGCTCCTCCACCCATGGGATTTGCCAGACTAGAACACTGGAGTGGGTTGCCATTGCCTTCTCCATTACAGGTCCCTAGCCAGCCTAAATGTAATAAAATCTTTAATGTATGATAGCTCTAGATCTATCAATTATTAGTAAACTCTAGTAGCACCTTGGAAACCTCTGAGAGAGATGTGTGATGTGGACTCTTATCAGATACCATCAATGCACTTTCACATGTTACTGTAGAAGGACTCTTGTTTTGAAACATTATTAAAAAAAAAAAAAAACTAAAATCATAAATACCTGTTTAAAAAAGACCTGTTTAGAGACTCATTTAATTTTTAATACTTCTTTTTAAAATTTCATGTATTGCCTAAGCATGCATCAGATATAAATTGCTTATTCTTAAATTTACCCTGATACTTTAAAAGAGGATGCTGTAATATTTCTATATGCTCATTTTTTTGTTGATTAAATGCTTTTACACATATTAGATGATACAGAGTAAAAATAGGTTTATTTGAAAAAATTACTGTGGACATGACTACATTGTGTATGCTTTTGTATTAATAAATTGATTACCTTTATTGAAGATACGTGATTTTTTCTCTTTTCTTTGTTAATATTTACTAAGAAAAATGTTCAACTGATGGATTCTATAACTATTCTCCAAATTAATATTAAATTCTCTCAACAGAATTTCTTAAGGGATGCTGGAGAAACATATTAACAGAAAAATTGTCATCCATAATGTCCAATTGATGAGGTAATTTTACTTATTGCAAGGCATCATGTCAATGATTATTTTAAGATCCTAGTAAAGGAAACCAAGGGGCTTCCCAGGTTGCATTGGTTGTAAAGGACCAGCCTGCCAATGCAAGAGATGTAAGAGACTCAGGTTCAATTCCTAGTTTGGGAAGATCCCTTGGAGGAGGGCATGGCCACCCACTCCTGTATTCTTGTCTGAAGAACCTCATGGATAGGGGAACCTGGCAGACTATAGTCCATAGGTACACAAAGAGTTGAACATAATTGAAGTGACTTAGCACACACACAAAAGAAAACCAAAGGGGCAACATGCATGCATATGTATAAATAAAATTTTATATTTTCATTTAGTGTACAGAAATCTTCCAAGTTCCCACTTTACCAGTGGATTGTGAGTGGTTAAGGTGGCCTGGATTAGATTTTACACCAGTGATCTGTGTTCACTATCAAAAGTTAATATCTCACTGCAACAAATTTAACTAGTGAAAGAAAACATTCATTTTAATGAAGTTCAATGATAATTTTAGAAGTAATAAGCAATAATTACCATTTATTCAACATTTGCCCTGACACTTTATGTACATTTACTTTATATGATAATTACTGCTGTACATAATCTTTATATACAGAAATATTTAAAATAATTTCACATTGTCTGCCTGAGAAGGGCTATGAATAAATACTTCAGTATAGTGAAAATTCAATAATTAAGCCTCCATGGAGAGCAGAGGAGGGGATGCATTATCTTGTGTAGTAATTTCTTTCTTTTATCAACACAGCACAATGGTAGCTAACATGGCACAATGTGAGTAGTACAATACTTTGCATTTTTCAATTCTGAAATATTTCATGCTTACCAGAGAATCAAATTTGTATTTTGATTTTCCATTTTCTTCATGGTTTTGTGGCTGGTGCACTGGGATGACCCAGGGGGATGGTACAGGGAGGGAGGTGAGAGGCGGGGTTCAGGGGAACACGTGTACACCTGTGGCAGATTCATGTTGATGAATGGCAAAACCAATACAATATTGTAAAGTAATTAGCCTCCAATTAAAAGAAATAAATTTAAATTAATAAAAATAAACTTTGAAGTATTATTTCAATTAATGTTTTCAACTTTTTGATGGTTTTGGTGGTAATAACATCAGGCTACAGATAATACACTTTCTGTGATGAAAGCCTGTCCTATTTTTATAGTTTACTCATTTTCCTAAGAAAACTATTATGACTTGGCTAGCAATGATTGCAAGTAAAATTTTCTTATTAATATTTTAAGACAAGACACATTTTATAAGGCTTCCATGGGATATCTTTGTCATTGTTGATCTGTTGACTTTCACTGTGGTCTCCTTAAATTTATTTAAGAACTAAAATTATCTAATATGCCATGAGCTTTAATATATTACATTTGCTATTTATTTTGACACTTGCTACTATTTTCATTGAAACTGCATCTATATAGACCACTAGCTTGACTAAGATGATTGAATTTAGTGACTGCCATTCAGCTAATAGTTGTTCAATAAATCAGAATGTTTGTATCACTTGCATGTGTGCAAATTAAGCTACTATGCACTGTAGTCTTTTGCCAAAAAAAGTTTGATAAATAATTATATTTGAATGGATGAGATCCAGTTTTTCAGATAATATGAAATTCTTGTGATCTGGAAGCTGCAAAATGGCAAATATGATTTCAGAAAGTACACTCATACTGTGATTCTTATTCTCAGCAGTTCATATTTTTTCAATAGTGATATTATAAAGAAAAAGAAAAAAGGAATGTATGATTTTCTTCCTAAATAAAAATGTACTGATTTTAGAGTTTTTAAAACCAATTCCAGCTGGATCTGAGTCAGCATCAGGCACTCCCCAGTTTGGCACAGGCCAGCAGAGTTGGCACCCTTTATGCTGCTAAGGCCCAGAGCTTGACAAGTGCTTTTGGATGGAGGTACAGTGGCACAGCTGTTTGGGGGGACCTTATGGGGAATGTGTCTAAAATATTTTTCTAGACAATGTTAGCTACCACTTCTCTTTTTCTTTTTCATAAATATTTATCAAAGTAGGAACAAATATAAAACAATAAAGTGATACTGCTGGAATTAATTACATTTATTATCATTATAATTAAAAATAGTAATATCAATATCAGAAAAAGGATAAACAGGATAAAAAGTAATATCAATAAGAAATCATGTAAAGAGGAAGGTGTGTGTGTGTTTGAAGCATTAAATATATTTTTCAGCATTTACTTTTTTCACCAGCATTTCTAGCTAAAGTTAAGGTCACGCTTATTCACTTTGTACAAAACCAAAGTAAAACAGCAGAGTAATGTTCATTTTATACTTAAAATTTCGGAGTTGCAAAAAGAATTGAAAAAAAATCCAAGCAGTTATGACTTATTAATAATTTTTAAAAGGAATATCAGACACTTGAACATATTTGTTCAACAATAGGTAAATTTTAAATAGATGTGTGGCTTCCCTGGCAGCTCAGATGTAAAGAATCTGCCTGCAATGCAAGAGATGTAGACATGATACATGGATTCAATCACTGGGTTAAGAAGATCCTCTGAAAGAAGAAATGGCAACCCAATCCAGCATTCTTGCTTCGAAAATCCCAATCCATGGGATTGCAAAAGTCAGACATTACTGAATGATTGAGCAATGGAAGTGTGTGAGCAAAAATAACTTTATGGTATTTTCAATCTATTTCCTAAACTTTCTTGGGAAAATAAATAGGAGATTGATAGAAAATATAAACTGAAAAGAAAATTTCAATATGAATTGAAATTGTCCAAGTTGTTTGAATATAATCAATGACAATTAAGGTTGCCTTACTTTTTAAATGGCAGTTAAAGATTTTTAACTTTGATTTTTATAACAATTCATAATATATGAAATGAAAATTAAAAGTGTATAAACTTATCTGCCCAAAGAAAAAGAAGTTGCAATATATTTATTTAAAATTCTGTGATATAAATATATTAATACTTTTTTTTAGTGCATTAGAAGAATGTCAAATGTAGCAGAATATAATTTGTATGGTAGTTGAATTAGCATATGTAGACCCTATATAAAAGGGTCTACATTAGTCACTGGAGATATAAAGATGAGAAGGACTGTGTGCTTGCCCCCACTGAGATTACATTCTAGTGAGAATCAGTGAAATTAGCTTTGAGGGAAACACTATGATTGTGAAAATAAAATTATACCATAGTAGTGTTAACATTAAGAAAGATCAAAATCTGAAAATAAGGGGGATTTAGCCAGAGACAGACTCAAAGATAAAAATCAACTTCAGAGAAAACAAACATATGGATGGCTAACTACAAAATTACCCTGACCTTCCTTTTAGCCCATATTCACATCCTTTGTTATGCAAAGTTGCAGAACACTCTCACTTTGATTCTGAGCCACGCAGTTACCATTCAAGTGACTTACTTTTACCGGTGGGCTATCAGCAAGCTAGTTGTAAGCAGAGACTTGAAAAGGGCCTAGCCTTTTCCCATTTTGCTCTTGCTTTCTGAAATTTACACACACACAAAAAGAGCACACTATCAGAATGAAAGAAGAAGGGAGAAACATGTAGAAGAGATTCTTCGTTCCAGTGTATCAGTTTCCTGGTTGGCTTAGGGCAGCAGAGATTTATTCCTCAAAATGCTATTACTCTGAAATCACTGTCACTAGGCCAAAATCAAGGTGTTGACAGAGTCACAGATCCTCCAAGTGCTGTAAAAGAGAATTTATTCCAGCTTCTTCCAGCTTCTGGTGGCTTCCAGCATTCCTTGGTTTGTGGTCATGTCACTCTGATCTCTACCACCATGGCAGAGATCACATTTTCTTCTCTGTATTCTTTGATAACCTTACCCTGCCTTTCTCTTATAAAGACACCTGTGGTTTCATTTAGGGCCCTGCCAGATAATCCAAGGATTATTTGGATTTGATAATTTGACTATCCAAGGATTTGATAATCCATCCCCAAATCCTTAAATTAATCATATCTGCAAAGATCCTTCCCAAATATTTACAGCTCCTAGGGATGGTGGCTCAGAGGTTAAAGTGTCTGCCTCCAATGCAGGAGTCCCAGGTTCGATCCCTGGGTCAGGAAGATCCCCTGGAGAAGGAAATGGCAACCCACTCCAGCACTCTTGCCTGGAGAATCCCATGGAGGGAGGAGCCTGGTAGGCTACAGTCCATGGGGTCCTAAAGAGTCAGACACGACTGGGGGATTAATATCAGATATACTTTAGAACATTTTTTTTTTTTTTTTTAGATTCTACCACAGTCTTTCCTTTGGTCTAAAGGATTTATATCCATGACACATGGAAAATATATTTATCACTTCCCAGCACTCCCAAATCTCATAACTGATTAAAGTATAGGTCAATTTCAAGATTTACCAGCATACCATTAGATTTAAAAGTCTCAAATCTTACAATTTGTATCATTTAAATCAGATATGTGTGAGACCATGTATGATTCATCAAGGAGAAAAAAAAATCCCTCTCTGTCTGTGGACACATGAAACTAGAAAGCAAATTAGATGTTCTGAAATATAAAGTAAGAGGAGCAGGAATAGGAAAATAGTTATAGACATTCTATTCCAAAAGGGAGAAAAAGGAAGGAAGAAGATCACTATTCTAAAGCACCTTAAATTTGCTAGCAGGGCAATTTCTACTAGATTTCAAGGCCTCAGAATAAACTTGTGAGTCTCAATGTTGCAGCCTCTGGGCTCAAGGCTCTGCCCTCCAGGCCTATAGCTCTGCCTTCTCTTTTATAAGGAGATGTGAGATCAAATTGCCAACGTCGTCTGGATCATAGAAAAAGCAAGATAATTCAAAAAAAATATCTACTCCTGCTTCATTGACTATGCTAAAACCTTTGACTGTGATCACAACAAACTGTTGAAAATTGGTAATACCAGACCACCTTACCTGCCTCCTGAGAAACCTGTATGCAGGTCAAGAAGTAGTAATTAGAACTGGACATAGAACAATGGACTGGTTCCAAATTAGGAAAGAATTATGGAGTGAAAAAGTTGGCTTAAAGCTCAACATTCAGAAAATGAAGATCATGGCATTTGGTCCCATCACTTCATGGGAAATAGATGGGGAAACAGTGGAAACAGTGTCAGACTTTATTTTTGGGGGCTCCGAAATCATTGTAGATGGTGATTGCAGCCATGAAATTAGAAGATGCTTACTCCTTGGAAGAAAAGTTATGACCAACCTAGATAGTATATTCAAAAGCAGAGACATTACTTTGCCGACTAAGGTCCATCTAGTCAAGGCTGTGGTTTTTCCTGTGGTCATGTATGGATGTGAGAGTTGGACTGTGAAGAAGGCTGAGCACTGAAGAATTGATACTTTTGAACTGTGGTGTTGGAGAAGACTCTTGAGTTCCTTGGACTGCAAGGAGATCCAACCAGTCCATTCTGAAGGAGATCAACCCTGGGATTTCTTTGGAAGGAATGATGCTAAAGCTGAAACTGCAGTACTTTGGCCACCTCATGTGAAGAGTTGACTCATTGGAAAAGACTGATGCTGGGAGGGATTGGGGGCAGGAGGAGAAGGGGACGACCGAGGATGAGATGGCTGGATGGCATCACGGACTCGATGGACTTGAGTCTGAGTGAACTCCAGGAGATGGTGATGAACAGGGAGGCCTGGTGTGCTACAATTCATGGGGTCGCAAAGAGTCATACATGACTGAGCAACTGAACTGAACTGATATCAAGGCTGTATATTTTGACCCTGATTATTTAACTTCTATGCAGAGTACATCAGGGGAAATGCCAGGCTGGATGAATCACAAGCTGGAGTCAAATTTGCAGGGAGAAATATCTATAACCACAGATATGCAGATGATACTACTTTAATGGCAGAATCTGAAGAGGAACTCAGGAGCCTCTTGTTGAAGGTGAAAGAGGAGAGTGAAAAAGCTGCCTTAAAATTCAGCATTCATAAAACTAAGATCATGGCAGCTGATCCCATCACTTCATGGCAAATAGATAAGGAAATGATAGAATCAATAACAGACTTTTATTTTCTTGGGCTCCGAAATCACTGCAGATGGTGACTGCAGCCATGAATTAAAAGATGCTTGCTCCTTGGAAGAGAAGCTATGACCAACCTAGACAGTGTATTGAAAAGCAGGGGAATTACTTTGCCAACAAAGGTCCGTCTAGTCAAAGCTATGATTTTTCCAGTAGTCATGTGTGGATGTGAGAGTTGCACCATAAAGAAGTCTGAGTGCCTGAAGAACTGAAGTTTTTGAACTGTGGTGTTGGAGAAGACTCTTTAGTGTCTCTTAGACTGCAAGGAGATCAAACCAGTCAATCCTAAATAAAATAAATCCTAATTATTCATTGGAAGTACTGATGCTGAGGCTGAAACTCCATTACTTGGCCAGCTGTGTGAAGAACTGACTTGGAAAACACTGATGCTGGGAAAGACTGAAGGCAGGAGAAGGGAACAACAGAGAATGAGAGGTTGGATGTCATCATCACTAACTCAATGGACGTGAGTTTGAGCAAGCTCTGGGAGATGGTGAAGGAGAGGGAAGCCTGGCATGCTTCAGTCCACAAGGTCACAAATATTCAGACATGACTGAATGACTGAACAACAAAAACAAGATTGGAATTTAGGCCCACCACCCAGGTAGTTCAGGATAGTCTCTTCATTTTGAGATTCTCAGTCATATCAAGATCCTTAACATAATTGTATCTGCAAAGATTCTTTCTTGATACGGTAATTTACAAGTGTCAGGGATTAGAAATTTATATTTCTTGGAGTGTCATTTTTTAGCCCACCATGTGCAGTCATCTTACCCAAGGCTGACCTAATAGACTCAAATTTAATAGGTCAAGTATAGATCAGTTAGTACATGCAACTAAGACCAGCCTCAGTCACAGTCTCATAGACTCAAGAACAGATAAATGTTTAATGGAGACCATGAAGTGTTGACATCTTAGTTGTTCTACCAATTAAATAATCAGAGTGACAATATACAACCTTGACATACTTCTTTTCTGATTTGGAACCAGTCCATTATTATATGTCCAGTTCTAATTATTACTTCTTGACCTGCATTCAGGTTTCTCAGGAGGCAGATAAGGTGATCTGGTATTCCCAATTTTCAACAGTTTGCTGTTATCACAAAGTTTTTAGCATAGTCAATGAAGCAAAAGTAGATATCTTTTGGAATTCTCTTGCTTTTTCTATGATCCAACTGATGCTGGCAATTTGATCTCACATCTCCTTATAAAAGAGAAGGCAGAGCCACAGGCCTGGAGGGCAAACTCCAAAACATAGTGAAGGACAGGGAAGCTTGGCATGCTGTAGTACATAGGTTTGCAAAGAGACATGACTTAGAAACTGAACAACAGCAGCCAAGGCCAGTATAGATCAGTAAATATATGCAACTAAGACCAGCCTCAATCACAGTCTCATAGACTCAAGAACAAATAAATATTTAATGGAGGCCATGAAGAGTTGATATCTTTGTTGTTCTACCAGCTGCTCAGAAAGAACAGTTGAAACACTGTGATGAGCTGTGCACTGTGGAGTTCTTAATCTGCAAACTGCAATCCCTCTGGTAGTGCTCTCTGACTTCTCTGTTTGACATCTGAAAGATACAAAGTTCTTGTTTTTCTGGAGCTTTGAGTGTCTGAGAGTAGGCTAGTGTTGAATCCATTCTGGTTTTAGAACTGGACATGGAACAATAGACTGGTCCCAAATAGGAAAAGGAGTATGTCAAGGATGCATATTGTTACCCTGCTTATTTAACTGATATGCACTGTACATCATGAGAAACGTTGTAGAAGAAGCACAAGCTGGAATCAAGATTTCCAGGAGAAATATCAATAACCTCAGATATGCAGATGACACCATCCTTATGGCAGAAAGTGAAGAGAAGCTAAAAAGCCTCTTGATGAAAGTGAAAAAGAAGAGCAAAAAAGTTGGCTTAAAGGTCAACATTCAGTAAACGACGATCATGGCATCTGGTCCCATCACTTCATGGGAAATAGATGGGGAAACAGTGGAAACAGTGTCAGACTTTATTTTTTTGGGCTCCAAAATCACTGCAGATGGTGATTGCAGCCATGAAATTAAAAGATGCTTACTCCTTGGAAGAAAACTTATGATCAACTTTTATAGCATATTGAAGAGCAGAGACATTATTTGCCAACAAATGTCCATCTAGTCAAGGCTATGGTTTTTCCAGTAGTCATGTATAGATATGAGAGTTGGACTGTGAAGAAGGCTGAGCACCGAAGAATTGATGCTTTTAAACTGTGGTGTTGGAGAAGACTCTTGAGAGTCCCTTGGACTGCAAGGAGATCCAACTAGTCCATTCTGAAGGAGATCAGCCCTGGGATTTCTTTGGAAGGAATGATGCTAAAGCTGAAACTCCAGTACTTTGGCCACCTCATGCGAAGAGTTGACTCACTGAAAAAGACTCTGATGCTGGGAGGGATTGGGGGCAGGAGGAGAAGGGGATGACAGAGGATGAGATGGCTGGATGGTATCACCGACTTGATGGAGGTGAGTCTGAGTGAACTCTGGGAGTTGGTGATGGACAGGGAGGCCTGGCGTGCTGCGATTCATGGGGTCACAAAGAGTCAGACACGACTGAGCAACTGAACTGAACTGAATGTTTCTTCTGTTTCAAATGCCTCAATGTTTTTCCACTGTCCTGGTAATAATTATAAATTTTAAATGCTGTAATGTGGCTGAACTGAGAAACCAATTTCCTTTAGAAAGCAGTGCTTTTGGTGGGAAGAAGAAATCTTTTCATACTTCAACATTTTCTAATTGCTTATTTATTGTATACTGATGTATGGCTTTAGGAAGCCAGCATCTCAAATGAAAGCTTTTAAAAGTTTTTTATTTTTTTTCTCCTTCAGCATTATGAGGAAAAATATTTCCAGAATTCATGAGAAGGCCAAGGCATCCTAAAACCAAGTGGAGCCCTGTGGGACTCCCAAGCACAGAGGACTTCTCTCCCACAATTTTTGTAGGCCTGATCCAGCCATTCAAACTTCCCTGAGTTATAAGGGCTTCCCTGGTGGTTCATTTAGTGCAGGAGACCCGAGTTTGATTCTTGGGTTAGGAAGATCCCCTGGAGAAGGAGATGGAAACCAACTCCAGTATCCTTGCCTGGAAAATCCCATGTGCAGAGGAGCCTGGCATGCTACAGTCCACGGGGTCATAACAATGTGATTAATCCACCATTGAACAGTTGCATATCAAGGGAGAAACAGCCAAGAAACCACCTGAAGCAAGATTAAAAGGACCCGAGAAGCCCATTAAAATTAGCTAACTGACACCCTGAGATGAGATTGCTGTTGCTGCTGCTAAGTCACTTCGGTCGTGTCTGGCTCTGTGTGACCCCATAGACGGCAGCCCACCAGGCTCCCCCGTCCCTGGGATTCTCCAGGCAAGAATACTGGAGTGGCTTGCCATTTCCTTCTCCAATGCATGAAAGTGAAAAGTGAAAGTGAAGTTGCTCAGCCATGTTCGACTCTTCACGACCCCATGGACTGCAGCCTACCAGGCTTCTCTGTCCATGGGATTTTCCAGGCAAGAGTACTGGAGTGCCATTGCCTTCTCTGGAGATGAGATTAAGGGAGTGCAAACCCTGCTTACCCACTGCAGTATTCTTGGGCTTCCCTTGTCATTCAGTGGTAAAGAATCTGCCTGCAATGCCAGAGACCTGGGTTCAATCCCTGGGTTGGGGCAATACCTTGGAGGAGGGAAAGGCCACCCACTCCAGTATTCTGGACTGGAGAATTTCATGGACTATCCATGGGGTTGCAAGGGCATGACTGAGCAACTTTAACAATGCTCTTACACCCTAATCTTGTCAGAGATCCCACCTTTGACTCAGTGTTATGAAAACCTTCATCAGTGTCTCTGGGGTGGAAGCACATAGGTTTTCAAGGAAGCCTTTGTCTGGCAAAGCAGTAAAGCTATCTTTTTCTGCTTCACCCAAAGCTCTATCTCCAGGTATTTGATTGATGTACAGAAATCGAGGTTTATAATAAAAGCCCACAAGGCTCTTGTGTCCATGGAATGCTCCAGGCAAGAACAGTGGAATTGAACCTGGGTCTCCGACATTACAGGCAGATTCTTTACCATCTGAGCCACCAGGGAAGCCAATAAACTTTGAGTTAGATATATAGGGGGTTTGTGTAATGTTAATTAAAAGCAAGGCAGAAATTGTGTTGCTGACCATGGCTGATATGGAACAGACAAGTCAATTTATTTACATGCTTATTCCTTGACTGCTTGCCAGAAGACGATGCCTTGCAGGATCTATTTTTGAGGTGCTTCTTTTTTCTTTAAACTTATGTTTAGCTCTCAATTCCAACAATTTAATGAAGAACTAATAAAATGATAGGTTTTAACTTAAAAAACAGGAGGAAAAAGACTCAAGCTAGGGGGTCCAATTTTCAGGGTATTGAAATAATACATGTCAGACACATTGGAGGATATAAAGAAGAGTATACTAGATGATTCAAGTATTATTCAGGCTACAGTTGACAACATTTAATAATTAAGAAAAGAGGAAATTGCAGATAATTAGCTTCATTTCAAAATTTAAAAAACCTAATTTGTGGAATGCAATATTAAATATGAGAAGAACACATTTTTCAAAACAAGATAAAAACAAAGAGTTAAGTTTTGTGTATGCTGGGTTTAGAGCACCTATAGATTTAAATAACCAATAGACTACCAGTTATATGGCCATATGCTTAAGAGATATAGGGTGCAAAACGTTTGGGAATTCATCAGTAGATGGAGGATAGTGATGTATAGGACTGAATGAGCCTATTCAGGAAAATGTGTGAAGTACATCAAGATAGATTCTGATAAACATTAAATGTAACAGGATAAGGATAAGAAAAAAGATCCTTAGAAAAGAGTGAGAAGGAGTATAAGACAGATGGAAAGAAGCTATATATGTGTATTTTCAAAATATCTGAGGGAAGATATTTTTAAGAAAGAAATGTCCACAGATCTTTTGATAAATGACCCTAATTTGGTTGCCAAGACAGTCCAGCAATTATTCTGTTTCCTTAAACTATTCTTAGCCCATTTTTTTCCCCAACACCTAATTCAAACATTTATAACCATGTTGAACTTACTATGTATATAATTATATGCATCTCATATCTCATTCTCAAGAAGACTTTGTCCCCTAGCTCACAGGATTTTTTTTTTTTTTTCCAGAGAAATTTTTCCACTTTTCTGTCACTGGTTAGGTTCTTTGTGTCAGTTTGTCTTGTTGGTTATTTATTAGAGATCACCATCTGTTGAAGGAGGAGGTTGAAAGCAAGACTGAACAGAGAGATAATTAAAAGTGTGATCTTAGGCAGTCCTGTGGGAAACTGGAATATGGATGCCACACCAAAGTTGTCCTGTATTGGCCTCAGTCAGACATTGATGAGGGCTATCCTGGGAAGGCCACTTCCTTAAGCAAGAAGAGGTGGGTTTCTGGAGCTGGGACAGATGGGGAACGAGATAGCTGTGTCAATCAATGCTTCCATAAAGACAGGCCTGTGTTTTAATGGGCATATTAACACACCATAACAATACATGCACATCTCTCTTTCCTTCTTACCATTATATAGATTCCCTCTCCTAAACTGCTTTCCTTTTTGTCAACTTTGAACTTTCAAGTTTCCTTCATTTGAATTCAGTCGCTCAGTTGTGTCCGAATCTTTGTGACCCAATGAATCGCAGCATGCCAGGCTTCCCTGTCCATCACCAACTCCCAGAGTTCACTCAGACTCACGTCCATCGAGTCCGTGATGCCATCCAGCCATCTCATCCTTGGTCGTCTCCTTCTCCTCCTTTCCCCAGTCCCTCCCAGCATCAGAGTCTTTTCCAATGAGTCAACTCTTAGCATCAGGTGGCCAAAGTACTGCAGTTTCAGCTTTAGCATCATTCCTTCCAAAGAAATCCCAGGACTGATCTCCTTCAGAATGGACTGGTTGGATCTCCTTGCAGTCCAAGGAACTCAAGAGTCTTCTCCAACACCACAGTTCAAAAGCATCAATTCTTCGGCACTCAGCCTTCTTCACAGTCCAACTCACACACCCATATATGACCACAGGAAAAACCATAGCCTTGATTAGACGGACCTTTATTGGCAAAGTAATGTCTCTGTTTTTGCATATGCTATCTACGTTGGTCATAACTTTTCTTCCAAGGAGTATGCGTCTTTTAATTTCATGGCTAAAATCACCATCTGCAGTGATTTTGGAGCCCCCCAAAAATAAAGTCTGACACTGTTTCCAGTGTTTCCCCATCTATTTCCCATGAAGTGATGGGACTGGATGCCATGATCTTCATTTTCTGAATGTTGAGCTTTAAGCCAACTTTTTCACTCTCCACTTTCGCTTTCATCAAGAGGCTTTTTAGTTCCTCTTCACTTTCTGCCGTAAGGGTGGTGTCATCTGCATATCTGAGGTTATTGATATTTCTCTCGGCAATATTGATTATAGCTTCTGCTTCCTCCAGCCCAGCATTTCTCATGATGTACTCTGCATAGAAGTTAAATAAGCATGGTGACAAAATACAGCCTTGACGTACTCCTTTTCCTATTTGAAACCAGTCTATTGCTCCATGTCCTGTTCTAACTGTTGCTTCCTGACCTGCATACCGATTTCTCAAGAGGCAGGTCAGGTGGTCTGGTATTCCCATCTCTNTTGATTCCAGCTTGTGCTTCTTCCAGTCCAGCATTTCTCATGATGTACTCTGCATATAAGTTAAATAAGCAGGGTGACAATATACAGCCTTGACATACTCCTTTTCCTATTTGGAACCAGTCTGTTGTTCCATGTCCAGTTCTAACTGTTGCTTCTTGACCTGCATACAGATTTCTCAAGAGGCTGGTTAGGTGGTCTGGTATTCCCATCTCTTTCAGAATTTTCCACAGTTTATTGTGATCCACACAGTCAAAGGCTTTGGCGTAGTCAGTAAAGCAGAAGTAGATGTTTTTCTGGAACTCTCTTGCTTTTTTGATGATCCAGTGGATGTTGGCAATTTGATCTCTGGTTCTTCTGCCTTTTCTAAAACCAGCTTGAGCATCTGGACGTTCACGGTTCACGTATTGCTGAAGTCTGGCTTGGAGAATTTTGAGCATCACTTTACTAGCGTGTGAGATGAGTGCAATTGTGTGGTAGTTTGAGCTACAACTCTTTTAAGGAATGTAGTGGTGTGTTGACTGTAAATAGCTTGCTTGGCTTGAAAGTGTCATTCTTTTCATAAGAAAAGAACATTGTACAACATGTTTAGAATGCAGGAACTATATTGTTTCTTTCAAAACTTGTTCCATTTAATACTGACCTTTTGAAAGTGGGTTTACTTTTTAAATCTTGATACTCTGATGTCTTACTGAAGGTTCCTACCAGTGTCCCCAGGCACCTGTGAATTGACCAGTTGTTGAGAACGTACATGGGCTTCCCTCATAGCTCAGTTGGTAACAAATCTGTCTGCAACGCAGAAGACCCCGAATCAATTCCTGGGTTGGAAAGATCTGCTGGAGAAGGGATAGCTACCCACTCCAGTATTGTTGGGCTTCCCTTATGGCTCAGCTGGTAAAGAATCTGCCCGCAAGGCGGGAGACATGGGTTTGATCCCTGGGTTGGGAACATATGGCATCTTCCACCTTGTTGTTCAGTTGCTAAGTTGTGTCAGACTCTTTGCAACCCCGTAGACTGAGCACCTCAGACTTCCCTGTCCTTCACTGTCTCCTGGAGTTTGCTTACATTCATGTCCATTGAGTTGGTGATGCTATCAACCGTCTCATCCTCTGCTGCCCCCTTCTCCTTTTGCTTTCATCTTTTCCAGCATCAGGATCTTTTCCAGTGAATTGGCTCTTTGCATCAGGTGCTTTAAAAAAGGTATATTGAGGGGTTTTAGTGTACATCTTATCCTTTTCTTGTCAATGAAATTATTAGTCTTCAAAGGGATTTGGCTTCAAACCACTATTAGGTAGGGTTTTCCTCTTTAATGATGGAATTTCACTTATTTTTCAGTGTGCTAAGGGTGGTACAGTGTAATTAGAAAAAAGAGTGTTTTTTCAATTTTGGTTTATATAAGTAATTTTCCACTTGTCCCTATCAAGGCAGGCTTTGGTAAAGACAGAACTTTGTTCTTAGAATTCTGATCATTATGAACTTTGCATGGGGAAAAATACGTATAGTTTTCAAGGAACAAATACCGAATTTGAAGGGTAACTTGCATATCTTCAAACCTTAGCATGGCTACTCTATAATAAATAACTCTAAAATAAACAACCTCTGTATTTGAGAAGTTTTTGAGTAAATGAAGTACCTAGAGCAAGAAAAACAGAACCACTTGCCTGAATAATCATAGATATTACTAAAAATAAGTCAGAAAACTGAAATCTGGGGGAAAAAAATCCTTAAGTGGGACAGAANACAACCTCTGTATTTGAGAAGTTTTTGAGTAAATGAAGTACCTAGAGCAAGAAAAACAGAACCACTTGCCTGAATAATCATAGATATTACTAAAAATAAGTCAGAAAACTGAAATCTGGGGGAAAAAAATCCTTAAGTGGGACAGAATATATTTTAAGCTTTTCTCATGTATCACATCCATCAACATAATTATCGTAATAGTGATATACATATCCATGCTTTTCCGCTCTTATTCTCCTTTTCTTCATAATGATTAAGGTGAGAGTTTATGTATCTAGAATCCAGTTTTCCCTCGCTTGGTCTTTTCCCACTTGTTCAGTCGCTGAGTCGTGTCGGACTCTCTGCGACCCCATGGACTACAGCACGCCAGGCGTCCTGTCCTCCACTGTCTCCCAGAGTTTGTTCAAGTTTATGTCCTTTGAGTTGGTGATACTCTCTGACCATCTCATCCTCTCCTGCCCTGTTCTTTTGCCTTCAATCTTTCTGACTATAGAACCAAATGCAACCATAGAACTCTGGCTTACTTTCCAAAAAGTGCTTTGTCTATTGCTCAGGCCCAGGTATTTATATCCCAGGACACTCAGTCACATCCATCAATCAGTTCTAGCGCTCTGTAATCTGTTTATGTAGAAGCCAGTTCTTACTGCTGCATTGCCCAGACCATGTTGCTTACAGTGTGTCCCCGGCCTGGGGCCTTTACCATAGAGTGATGAGTTGTGGTCAGTTAGGAATAGCTTCTTGAGCATCTTCTATGTGTCAGATACTCTGCAAATGCTTACATAAGTGAAATAATTTTTCCTAACTCAGAAGCTTAGGTCTAGATGTCTTTATCTTAGATGTCCTTAGAGATGAACGTCGTCGTAGGCCATGGACAGCTGGCACGGTTTGTCGGAGGATATGCAGCGCTTAGACGAGAAGCTCTTCCTTTGACTTTCATTTGGACTGCGCCATTCTCCCTGCCCTTAGTTATCATTGCATCTGTATTTCTCTGTGTTTCCCTCCATATCTCTGATTTGTACCTCTTCACCATCTTTTTTTTTTTTCCTCTTTTTCTGTCTGGCTCCTGCTGTCTGCTGTCACTGCTTTTCCCATTATTCTAGACCATTTGGCTGACTATTAAATCAGCCAGATTTAATTTTGGGAGATGGAGCAATAAGGTATGGAGACAGACCTGAGTTTGAATACTGACTTTAACTTTCAAGTTATGTGATGTTTGGTGAAAGTATTTAATCCTCAAATCCCAGTCTCTGAACTATGAAGTGGAGATGAGAATAGTGTGTATGTGTAAGGAAATCCCCCTAGCCAGACTGGAGTCATAAGGTGCTGTCCAGCAGGGCATCCTTCAGAAAGGATCTGATCTCATGACTCTCCTCTCCTCCCACCATGAGGGAACTTGGTTTCGTCCCCAGTGCCTTTGTGCTGTGGCATTCCAGGCAGGCCTGGAGAAGGTCTGGATAACGGGAAATAGAGACTGAGTAGCAGCTGGCTAATTTGTTTACAGAGGAGAGTTCATTTTAAACTCTCTCCTGTAGGGAGGTGATGCTTCTTTGTCCAGTTTCGGGTAGGCTCCCTTTTCCTGGGGGTTTTGTCAGCTTGTCTCCTCTTGGGAGCCCAGTCTCGAGCAGAATGTGAAGCCCAGAGGAAGCAGGAGCTCCCAATCATAGTTAGATTCTTGTGCATTTTATCTCTCATTTGATGTAAAAATACAGTAGACGAATTTAACGTTGGTGTAATAAACGTGTTATTAAGCAAGTGCTGCTGTCGCTGGTGGTTTAGTTTTTTTTTTTTTTCCTCTTTTTCTGTCTGGCTCCTGCTGTCTGCTGTCACTGCTTTTCCCATTATTCTAGACCATTTGGCTGACTATTAAATCAGCCAGATTTAATTTTGGGAGATGGAGCAATAAGGTATGGAGACAGACCTGAGTTTGAATACTGACTTTAACTTTCAAGTTATGTGATGTTTGGTGAAAGTATTTAATCCTCAAATCCCAGTCTCTGAACTATGAAGTGGAGATGAGAATAGTGTGTATGTGTAAGGAAATCCCCCTAGCCAGACTGGAGTCATAAGGTGCTGTCCAGCAGGGCATCCTTCAGAAAGGATCTGATCTCATGACTCTCCTCTCCTCCCACCATGAGGGAACTTGGTTTCGTCCCCAGTGCCTTTGTGCTGTGGCATTCCAGGCAGGCCTGGAGAAGGTCTGGATAACGGGAAATAGAGACTGAGTAGCAGCTGGCTAATTTGTTTACAGAGGAGAGTTCATTTTAAACTCTCTCCTGTAGGGAGGTGATGCTTCTTTGTCCAGTTTCGGGTAGGCTCCCTTTTCCTGGGGGTTTTGTCAGCTTGTCTCCTCTTGGGAGCCCAGTCTCGAGCAGAATGTGAAGCCCAGAGGAAGCAGGAGCTCCCAATCATAGTTAGATTCTTGTGCATTTTATCTCTCATTTGATGTAAAAATACAGTAGACGAATTTAACGTTGGTGTAATAAACGTGTTATTAAGCAAGTGCTGCTGTCGCTGGTGGTTTAGTTGCTCAGTCGTGTCTGACTCTTTGTGACCCCATGGACTGTAGCCCACCAGGCTCCTCTGTCCATGGCATTCTCCAGCAAGAATACTGGAGTGGGTGACCATTCCCTTCTCCAGTGAATTCTCCTCATCCAAGGATAGAACCTGCTTCTCCTGCTTGACAGGCAGGAATAAGTTGTCAGCATATAACCTATTGATGCTTTAGTGAAGTTTCAGGAATGGTTTGTAGCTTTGTATGCCAAGAGCCCTAATGAGGTTTGCTCAGTCTCTTGTTTTTTCCAAGGATTTAGATGTTGGGAATATAGCAAATGGCAAAAATAAAGCTGTCTGCCCTCCCAGGGTTTACATTTCTTTTGTAGGAGACAGGCAGTAGGCAGCATATACTTTTATGGTATATAAGACAGTATGAGTTACAGGGATACATTGTACAGGATAAAGTGAATCAGAGTGTTCTGGGTGGATTGGCAAATTGCAGTTTATTAAGAGAGATGGGGGTGAGCCTCATTGAGAAATTAACGTTGGAACAGAGATTTGAAGGAGGCAATGGCGTGAGCTGTAGTGCTGTCTGAGGAGAATGGGGTTCTAAGGGGAGAGAAGAGTCCGCGCAGAACCGAGGCCAGAACCAGCGTCTCCTTGTGTGAGCGCAGCTGCGGCTGTGAGTCCGGGTCCAGTGGCTTGGTCAGGAGAGGAGGGCCGAAAGGTTGAGGGGCGGGGCGGCACGGTGATAGAGCCGGGAAATCCCAGCAGGGCTCCTGTAGACCTGGTCTGGCCTAGGACTTCTCTGAGGTCTAATTGTTTACGATAATGTTACGTGACTTTTTTACTTATCCTCCTTGCTTGAATGTACATTGGACTGTTCAGAGGCTGCGTGATACTGCAGCCGGTTGAATTGAGAAGAAGCTAGGAGAATCCCACTGTCTCCGTTAAGAAAGACATTTAAACCATTTGCAGAAATATAAAACAATGCCTCTCCTCACTACTTTGTTGGAAAATAAGAGTATTTTCTATAAAATGTTTTCTGTTAACATGTAATAGAGTTTGCTGTTTTTTAGAGTGAATCAAAATTAATTTAAATACTTCACTTTTGATTTCTAATATAGTATGTATTAATAGATACAAATCTCATGGACATTAGCTCTCTAGGCTCCTTGTGGTAGTATTTTAAGCATGGGGTCCTGAGACCTAAAATTTTGAGAACAGCTCCACTAGAGAGTTTTGAGCAGAGGAGTGACATTTCACTTGGATTAGTATAGGCTAGCTCTGGAAAATAGAGAACAGATTGACAGGAGCAGAGGAAGAAGCTGGGAGATCAGTTAGGTTATTTTAGTAGACACAGTGGGAAATGCTTCAGGCTGGAACTAGGTGGTGAAAAGTGGGGTTCTGTATATATTTTAAAAGGTGAGCATATAGTACTTGCTGGTGAATTGGATATGATGTGTGAGTGAACGGACTTCCCACTTTCTGAGGTCAGGAGGGAAGCGTCTGAGGGAGGCAGGTACAGAATCTGATTCTGAACGTGTCAGGGTGCGTGTTTAGGAGGTGGTTAGAGACGGGTGTCTGGCGCTCGAGAAGAGGGTTCGGCTGGAATGTCCTCCACCTCCACTAGGTTTTGTTGGGTTATATCAGTAATGTTTTTAAATGATAGTACTTTAGCTTCCGTTGCCTGTGCATGCTGAGTCTCTTCAGTTGTGTCCAGCTCTGCAACCGTATAGACTATAGCCCACCAGGCTCTTTTGTCCATGGGATTCTCTAGGAAACGACACTGGAGTGTGTTGCCATTTCCTCCTCCAGGGGATCTTCCCAACCTAGGGATTGAACTCATGTCTCTTACCTCTTCTGCATTGACAGGCAGGTTCTTTACCACTAGCGCCACCTGAGAAGGTTCCATTATAATGAGTTAAAGCTATATGATCTCAAAAAGCATGCTGTATTCTGCATTTTAAAAGTTCACATTAAAACTGCTTTCCAAGAACATTAAATGATAGTAGAATGTGCACTTTGAGTTAGTAAAACTTGTATTAGTAACTATGTCAGTGACATATATAGCATTACTTAGATTTTCAGAGTCTGGTTCTTTGTAAAGTAAAACAACTTTGGTTTAAAGAAAGGGGATCATATTGTTTACCATATTAATGTTTTTAATACCCATTATGTTGACATGTAAATATGTTGCTCTTGTTACAAAGATGAAAGTTTTATTCTAATTCAGTTTTGATGCTTGATATAAAAGGACCTTTTTGAATCTTGCAATAGTGGATTTTTTATTTAGGCTTAAAAACTCTCCTTAAAAAAAAAAACAAACTCTCCTTAGTTTTTTCATGGTATGAGCCCTTTCTCCCATATATGGGCTGCTGTAGCACGTGTGAACGTCGTGTGATGTTGATTTGCTTTAGTTTGTGGGAGTGGAGTGATGCACAGGTAAATGTGAACATGTTGCATTATTGCACATCTGAGGCTTTTCCTACACTGAGCTTAGGTGGAGTTTAGAATACAGTTAAAAAAGGTAATTAAAAACCTAATTGTTCCCTAGGAAAAGCAATTCATCTCTCCCCCTTACACAGACATAATTCCTCTGAAATTTGGGGAATTTCTGTTTGATTTTCACTCTGATTTAACAAATTCCCTTTAAAGCCCTCAGAGACTTGGAGTTTGAAGAGGCTAAAAGATATAGAGATGGACACCTTCTCACCTTCTCAAGTACACCTGTGGTAGAGCCTGCTCACCTGAGGGTTTGGTGCTTTATAGGAATGTCATTTAAACGGAGTCTTGGTGCCTAGGAGTTGAAGACATTTTGGAATGTGTAATTCTGACAAGAGTAGGATTGTTTGTGCTTCTTAGTTGGTCAGTGAATTTATTATTAGTCATTTCTTGTGATGTATTGATACAGATAGAGCACAGAATGGGGTTCTCTATGAAGAAACAGGAGGATGCACCCCTAAACAATTTTAGAGCTGGCAAAAACTGTACATGTGATCTGGTCTAACCTCATTTCACACAGGAGGAAACTGAGACCCAGAGGTTAAGGTCAAAGCCACACAGCTACAAATTACAGGAAATCAGAAATAAAATCCAGGTTGTATAAACTCAAGGTCAGTGTTTTTTCTCCTACTGTATGTAGTTCTTAGAAAGACTCTCTTTCTGCAGAAGTGAAAGTCGCTCAGTCGTGTCTACCTCTTTGCGACCCCATGGACTGTAGCCTGCCAGACTCCTCTGTCCATGGATTCTCCAGGCAAGAGTACTGAGTGGGGTTCCCTTCTCCAAGGGGTCTTCCAGATCTCCCACATTGCAGGCGGATTCTTTACCATCTGAGCTACCAGAGACGCCCATTTCTATAGAAAGCTCATCGTTTATGGATTGCAGTCTTTTTCCTTGTTCTTAAAGAGCATTTAAAGTACGTATGTTTTTTAAGCAATATCTGATAAATTTAAAGAGATTACTGTAAAATTTTTAGTTATTTTGAATTAAAGATGATATTGAATGATTTTGAGATCCTCAGTGTTCTTGCTAAACAGATGTTTTCTTTTTCTTTTTTTTTTTACACACTAGAAAAGTAAGACGTTTGGATGGCTTTCATTCTCTCCCACAGCTGTCCTTCTCCATTAGAATAAGTAACTTCGAAGGCTAAAGCAAACAGTTTTCTTAAAAAATGAGTTTAGACTTACATAATAGAGAAACAGAAAAAATAGTGCAGAGGTTAATGTTAAGTCACATGACTAGGAAATTAACATTGATTCGAGATGATTTACTTATTTGCAGATACTTACTGAGATTTCACTAGTGTGTCTACAGGTGTGTTTTTCCTGGTCCAGGATCCAGTCAGACATCCCACATTGCATTTGATGGTGATATCTCTTTAGTTTCCTCCATTCTGTGACAGCGTCACATTCTTTGTGATACTTTTCTTGACACTTTGGAAGGCAGCTGAACATTGGAGAACATTCTTGAACTTGGACTTGCCTGAGTTCAGGCAGTTTGGACCAGAAACCCACAGAAGTGCTGTTGGGCCCTTCTGAGCACATCACACCAGAGCACGCCTTTCTCTTGATACTGACCATTGTCCGGTTAGGGTGGTGTCTGCCAGGTTTTTCCACTGTGCAGTTTTCCTTTTTCCTTTGTAATTAGTACATGTCTTGTGGGAAGATACTCTGAAACTGCAGATAGCCTGTTTCTCATACTTTTGTTCACCCATTTTAGCATCCATTGAATAGTTTTCTTGCTTGCAGTAATTATTACTCTGGTGGTTATCTATGATGATTTTTCTTCTCCGTCTTTCCTACTGTATTTATTATTGAAATTCTACAAGGAAAACCTGTCTTTTCTCCCACTTATATTATTCAGTTATTTATATCAGTATAAATGGATTATAGATTATAATCCATTATTGCAAGTAAAAGCTTCTTAAAAATGTAATTTTGAACAGTTAATATATAGAGATGATTAAGAATTCAAAGGCCTGTTAAGAAAGTATATGGTGAAAAATCTCTCCTCCACTCCTGTATCATGGTTACCCATTTTTATTGCCATGAGTTTATTTTTATTCTTCCAGAAATACTCTGGGGAGGGTTGGGGAAAGAGTTCTTAGTAAAAATTGCTAGAGTCTCAGTATTACTCAGAGAAGGCAACGGCACCCCACTCCAGTACTCTTGCCTGGAAAATCTCATGGACGGACGAGCCTGGTAGGCTGCAATCCATGGGGTCGCTGAGGGTCGGACATGACTGAGCGACTTCACTTTCACTTTTTGCTTTCATACATTGGAGAAGGAAATGGCAACCCACTCCAGTGTTCTTGCCTGGAGAATCCCAGGGACGGCGGAGCCTGGTGGGCTGCCGTCTATGGGGTCACACATAGTCGGACACGACTGACGTGACTTAGCAGCAGCAGCAGCAAGTATTACTATTTCTCTGGATTCTGGTAACACCTACCATTTTACCATTACATATTCTGCAGATATTCTCGGAGAGATGTTTCTTAACTAGATTTCTTAACTTTTGTATTTAAATTTTAACAACAAAAATTAAAGACTGGTTTCTTCTGCATATTCTGAAAAATAAATGACCAGAAGGCAATATTTTTATTAAATAAATACTTGATATGTAATAGCTCAAACTCACCAGATTTAAAAACTAACCTCCAAACAAAATTTAATTTAAATAAGTTTCAGTTTTTTTTCAGTTGATTTTTATTCACTTGAAAAATGCTTTCCCTTTTTTCTGATAGCCTGTTGCCATTTTTCAGTTATGTATCCATTTATTCATTTATAATTGTCACTTTTCTGGGAACCGAGGCCTAGCTTTCATTCATAAAACTGCTTTCTTTTAACGTGGAGTGAAAGAGGAGGGCTGCAAAGACTCTTGGTATTTGCTAGTAAACAGTGAACGTGCTGGACTATGCCTATTACAGTATGGCTCTAGCATTAAACCAAAAATTGGCTTGTTCCACTTTGTTATTTTATATTTCTAATTATTAATACCTTCTCTTAAAGTAAGTTTTAAGGGCTTCTTGTTCCAGAAGTCCTTTCAGTTCAGTTGCTCAGTCGTGTCCAACTGTTTGCGACCCCATGAATCGCAGCACGCCAGGCCTCCCTGTCCAGCACCAACTCCCGGACTTCACTTAAACTCTTGTCCATTGAGTCGGGGATGCCATCCAGCCATCTCATCCTCTGTCGTCCCCTTCTCCTCCTGCCTGCCTCCAATCCCTCCCAGCATCAGAGTCTTTTCCAATGAATCAACTCTTCGCATGAGGTGGTCAACGTATTCAGCCTCAGCATCATTCCTTCCAAAGAACACCCAGGACTGATCTCCTTTAGGATGGACTGGTTGGATCTCCTTGCAGTCCAAGGGACTCTCAAGAGTCTTCTCCAACGCCACAGTTCAAAATCATCAATTCTTCGGCGCTCAGCTTTCTTCACAGTCCAACTCTCACATCCATACATGACCACAGGGAAAACCATAGCCTTGACTAGATGGACCTTAGTCCGCAAAGTAATGTCTCTGCTTTTGAATATGCTGTCTAGGTTGGTCATAACTTTCCTTCCAAGGAGTAAGCGTCTTTTAATTTTATGGCTGCAGTCACCATCTGCAGTGATTTTGGAGCCCAAATAAGTAAAGTCTGACACTGTTTCCACTGTTTTCTCACCTAATTCCCATGAAGTGATGGGACTGGATGCCATGATCTTCGTTTTCTGAATGTTGAGCTTTAAGCCAACTTTTTCACTTTCATCAAGAGGCTTTTTAGTTCCTCTTCACTTTTATGAAACCCTAAATAAAAGTTGCTTGCATCTGTGATCTTGGGCAAATTCTTCAATTTCTGAACCTTTTCTTCCTTCCTGCTTTTCCATTCCCGCCCCCTCCTTTTTTTTTGAAAATGTGTATCATAATAAATATTTAGATTCTGGGAGGATCACCTGATAATTCATGTACCGAATTTTAGCATGGTGAGGTACTCATATTTTAAAAAAATAGGTAAGTCTTTGTGGTTTATTTTTATTTTATTTTATTTATTTTATTATTTTTTCTTTACACTTTATATATTTTTTAATTTTATTTTTATTTTATTTTACTTTACAATACTGTATTGGTTTTGCCATACATTGACATGAATCCGCCACGGGTGTATATGAGCTCCCAATCCTGAACCCCCTTCCCACCACCCACCCCATATCATCTCTCTGGATCATCCCCGTGTGTGGTTTATTTTTAGACTTGAGAGTCAATAACTTAATGCTCATTATAATTTTATATGGGGAATCCTATTCTGCATTTTGATTTAGTTTCTACCATCCTAATGAAAATAACGACTATTGTCTAAGTGTTACTGTTGTAAAAAAATTCATGAAGTAACATGAAAACTAAACTGTCCCTGTAAACTCACCTCCCGGAGATGGCTACTCTTAGTCGTCGTTATATCCTTTTGTTGACTTCTGTGTGTCTGTCTGAAAATTCACATACTTCAGTTGTGATCATATATAGACTTTCTTTTCTGTAACCTTTGAAAGGGCCTTTCCAGGGAAACGCGGCTGCTGTTAAACACCTTTCATGACACGTACCTGCTGCTGAGAACAGTCAAGGAACTAGGACGGACTGTTTCATATTTTTATGTGATATTTACCAACAATTTTGAACAGTTAATTTTTGGCGGTTTAAAGGAGGGCTGCTGAATTTCATTTTGTCATTTTTCTTTTTGTACTTCTAGTTCTGGACTGATTAAAGAGTAAAAAGGGCCCCATCTATAGCATTGGCAGTAGCTTGACTCCTGCCCCACACCCCGCTAGTTTCAGTGTAGTTGCCGCAAATTTAAATCAGATATATTTGGTTGAATAAGCAAAGTGTGTTCCATTAAATAGTGCATATTTTCTAGTAGCCTGCTTCTTAATTCATTTCTTTTCTTTACCTTGTGGCTGTGGCTTTTTAAAATTAGAACAGTGAAGTTATATTATTCTGTGGGTTTTGCTGTGCTTAAAATATCTTTAAAACTCCCTGTATTTAGTAAACCCTGAATTAGAGGTCTGTTTTTTTAGAAGAGATGTTTGTTGCCCCTAAGTGTACAGGGCACATAACAGCCACCTCGTTGGGTGTTGGCAGGTGTCCTTTAGTTATAAGTAGACTTTTAATATTATTATAAGATTCAATGAATTTCATGTGAATAGAGACTGCTGATTTGTTAATTAAGAGCTAAAACAACTAAAGTCTTACTTTGCCCTTTGTCTCACTGTACCAGTTTAGTGTCCAGCAAGAGATGGATGGAGATAGTGAAGAAATCATTGATCCCTTCATTTGGAATGATCAAAGCTGTCATTTTAACTTTGTTTATAAAATTTATACTATGTACCTCAAAGCATGTATATATTTATAAATAATTGACTCTTACTTTACTGAATAAATTTAAGGGAAAATGTTAAATAAAAAAGCTTTAATGATCAGATGATACAGTAACCTTTTCATTTCTTTCTGTATTTTAGCTTCGGTTATATTAATTATAGATAATATTTTTGATGAATTTAAGTATAAAGGTCAAAGAATAGCATGGA
Organism: Oreotragus oreotragus; assembly: GCA_006410675.1. Classification (NCBI taxonomy): domain Eukaryota; kingdom Metazoa; phylum Chordata; class Mammalia; order Artiodactyla; family Bovidae; genus Oreotragus; species Oreotragus oreotragus. The sequence continues at coordinate 183,503 of SJYX01001155.1, read as the reverse complement.
GATGCCCAAATAAAGTATCTGTGTCTATCATATCATCATAGCCAGTTGCTGGTCAGTTGCAGTCGTGTCCAACTCTTTAAGACCCCATGGACTGCAGCGCGCCAGGCTTCCCTGTCCTTCACTGTCTCTCGGAGTTTGCCCAAGTTTGTGTCCATTGAGTTGATGATGCCATCCAATCATCTCATCCTCTGTCGTCCCCTTCTCCTGCCTTCTCTCTTGGCCAGCATCAGGGTCTTTTCCAATGAGTGGCCAAAGTATTGGAGCTTCAGCTTCAACATCAGTCCTTCCAGTGAATATTCAGGGTTGATTTCCTTTAGGATTGACTGGTTTTATCTCCTTGCAGTCCAAGGGACTCTCAAGTGTCTTCTCCAGAACCACAGTTTGAAAGCATCAATTCTTCAGTGCTCAGCATTCTTTATGGTCCAGCTCTCACATCCATGTTTGACTATTGGAAAAACCATAACTTTGACTAGACTGACCTTTGTCGGCAAAGTAATATCTCTGTTTTTTAATACACTGTCTAGGTTTGTCATACCCTTTCTTCCAAGGAGCAAGCATCTTTTAATTTCATGGCTGCAGTTACCATCTGCAGTGATTTTGGAGCCCAAGAAAATAGTCTGTCACTGTTTCCATTGTTTCCGCATCTATGTGCCATGAAGTGATGGGCCTGGATGTCATGATCTTCGTTTTTTTGAATGGTGAATTTTAAGCCAGCTATTTAGCTCTCCTCTTTTCACCTTCATCAAGAGATTATTTAGTTCCTCTTTGCTTTCTGCCATAAGGGTAGTATCATCTGCATATCTGAGGTTATTGATATTTCTCCCAGTTTGTAATTCCAGCTTGTGACTCAGCCAATTCAGCATTTCACATGATGTACTCTGCATATTCCTCTGTGTGTTGGAGAAGACTCTTAAGAGTCCCTTGGACTGCAAGGAGATCAACCAGTCCATCCTAAAGGAGATCGTCCTGGGTGTTCATTGGAAGGGCTGATGTTGAATCTGAAACTCCAGCATTTTGGCCACCTGACTCATTTGAAAAGACGCTGATGTTGGGAAAGATTGAAGGCAGGAGAAGGGGATGACAGAGGATGAGATGGCTGAATGGCATCCCCGACTCAATGGACATGAGTTTGGGTAGACTCCAGGAGTTGGTGATGGACAGGGAGGCCTGGCGTGCTGCGATTCATGGGGTCGCAAAGAGTCGGACGCAACTGAACTGAACTCTGCATATAAGTTAAATAAACAGGGTGACAATATGCAGCCTTGACATACTCCTTTCCCAGTTTTGAACCAGAGTTTGTTCCATGTTTGGTTGTAACTGTTGCTTCTTGACCTTCATACAGATTTCTCAGGAGGCTGGTCAGGTGGTCTGGTATTCCCATTGAAGAATTTCCCACAGTTTCTTGTGATCCACAAAGTCAAAGGCTTTGGCATAGTCAATGAAGCAGAAATAAATGTTTTTCTGGAACTCTCTTGCTTTTTTTGTGATCCAGTGATATTGGCAGTTGGATCTTTGGTTCCTCTGCCCTTTCTAAATCCAGCTTGTACATCTGGAAGTTCTCAGTTAGCATACTGTTGAAGCCTAGCTTGGGGGATTTTGAGCATGACTTTGCTAGCATGTGAAATGAGTGCAATTGTACAGTAGTTTGAACATTCCTTGGTGTTACTCTTTGGTATTCAATGAAAACTGACCTTTCCAGTCCTGTGGCCGCTGATGAGTTTTCCAAATTTGCTGGCATGTTTCATGCAGCACTTTCACAGCATCATCTTTTAGAATTTGAATAGCTCACCAGGAATTCCTTAGGCAGTTGAGCAATTAGAATTACCTGTCATAACATTAAGTTTAACATGTTGTTTGTATCAGATTTTGTTCAATGTTTTGAAAAGTCATCCTTAAAAAAAAAAGTATTTCTTTTTGGCTGTGCAGGTAGGTCTTAGCTGTGGTTTGGGGACTTAGCTGCCCCTTGGCGTGTGGAATCTAGTTCCCTGACCAGGGATCAAGCTTGCATCCCCTGCATTGTAAGACAGATTATTAATGACTGGACCACCAGGGATGTCCCCCTGAAAAGTTACCTTTTAATCTGCATTGTTACAGATTCTTAAAATAATTTTTTAATCCTTTTAAAAATTTATATCATTAGAATTTTTTTTTTCCTTCACTGCTGAGGTGGTAAATTTTTTATATTTCCTAATCTTGTTTTCTTAATTTTAAATCAGAAAGTAAAATAGGGCTATATTTTATTCTTTATCTAGTTTTTCAATTTTGCAGCATTGAATTTATATACAGCATTTTGTACTGATCTTTGGAAATGACTACTTAATTTTGTAATTTAGATTTCTCAGCCTGTATTTTTCTGTTCTCCAGTATTTTTTTCCATGTTTTTATTTCTGACGCTCTACTCTTCCACAGAATGGTTAGCTGTTAATTTGATAATTCAGATTTTAAAAGAATGTGCTACATTACTATGTATAAAATAGATGACTAATGAGAATCTACTTAATAGCACGGGGAACTCTACTCAGTACTCTGTGGTCACCTAAATGGGATGGAAATCTTTAAGAAAAGTGGATCTATGTATACCTATGAGTGACTTACTTTGCTGTACAGCAGAAACTAACACCACATTGTAAAGCAACTATACTTCAAAAAAATTTAAAACTGTGCAGAATTGTAAGGTGACAGTGGATGGGATGCATGTCCAGTGGTTCAGATACAGTAAAAGTGGTGGTAATGGAAGAGCGAAAAGCCAAGGTTAGTTAAGGCTTAATGAAACAAGAATGATTTTAAAACAAAGCTTTTAGTTAAATCCATAGGTGAATTAGGGGAAAGGGAAATGACTCAAGGCCAATGAGGTGTTCAATTACTCAGTCGTGTCCGACTCTTTGCGACCCCATGAATCGCAGCACGCCCATCACCAACTCCCGGAGTTCACTCAAACTCAGGTCCATCGAGTCGGTGCAGTCATCCAGCCATCTCATCGTCTGTCATCCCCTTTTCCTCCTGCCTCCAATCCCTCCCAGCATCAGTCTTTTCCAATGAGTCAATTCTTCGCATGAGGTGCTGGAGTTTCAGCTTTAGCATCATTCCTTCCAAAGAAATCCCAGAGCTCATCTCCTTTAGAATGGACTGGTTGGATCTCCTTGCAGTCCAGGGGACTCTCAAGAGTCTTCTCCAGCACCACAGTTCAAAAGCATCAATTCTTTGGTGCTCAGCTTTCTTCACAGTCCAACTCTCGCATCCATACAGGTTTCATAAAACAGAACTGTGTAATAACTGCTTTTCCTCTTAGGAGCAAAGTTCACTGACTGATAATTGAGCTTTAGTTTGGAAAAGGAAAATATCAGGATAATTAAAGCAGAGAAGTATGAAGAGACAAAGCAGTACAGCCAAAGCAGATTTTCAGGACTGGATTAAAAAAATAGTTTTTAAGGTATTGGAATTTGAAAAAAAATGTGATGACTGAATATCAATTCAAGAAAACACGGAAAATGAGAGGAGTCTGACTGCTAAAAAGGTTAATACTTCCCAAAGCTGAAAAAATTATATTCTCAACTTGTTAGCACAGCCTTTAGATTCCAGAAGTGATTATTTCCTGTTTAGCTCTGGTGGATCCAAAGGAAGATTCCAGTTCTAGTGTAGCTTGACATGTCATCAAATAGTTGATAAAGTGTGCCTGAAGTTTAAATATCCAGTTTAGAGAAATATGTGTGATTACCACAGTTCAAAAGCATCAATTCTTTGGTGCTCAGCTTTCTTCACAGTCCAACTCTCGCATCCATACAGGTTTCATAAAACAGAACTGTGTAATAACTGCTTTTCCTCTTAGGAGCAAAGTTCACTGACTGATAATTGAGCTTTAGTTTGGAAAAGGAAAATATCAGGATAATTAAAGCAGAGAAATATGAAGAGACAAAGCAGTACAGCCAAAGCAGATTTTCAGGACTGGATTAAAAAAATAGTTTTTAAGGTATTGGAATTTGAAAAAAAATGTGATGACTGAATATCAATTCAAGAAAACACGGAAAATGAGAGGAGTCTGACTGCTAAAAAGGTTAATACTTCCCAAAGCTGAAAAAATTATATTCTCAACTTGTTAGCACAGCCTTTAGATTCCAGAAGTGATTATTTCCTGTTTAGCTCTGGTGGATCCAAAGGAAGATTCCAGTTCTAGTGTAGCTTGACATGTCATCAAATAGTTGATAAAGTGTGCCTGAAGTTTAAATATCCAGTTTAGAGAAATATGTGTGATATGAAATTGCCGTTGGATCCTTGCCTCACAGAATAGTTATCCCTTAGAAATGTCAACTGATAGATTATCATCAGTCTGAAGGTATTAGTCTGGTAGAAAGCAACCATGAAAAAATGTTAATTTGTCTCCCCCTGTCTAAGGAAACAGCCCTAGAAGTGTGGAATGGTTGAAACTTAGCTTTGACCTTGTCAGCAGTGCACTGTGCTTGCCAAAGCAATTAAGGTATTCTTGAAGGTGCAAAGGAAGCGGAGTGTTTGAGACTGGAGGTAGGCAGCCTCAGGCTGCGTACTCACTGGTGGTCAGGGAAGGATCTGTGTGGTAGAGGATTCTCCTCCATTTTAAAAGAGACAGACGAATTACACCTAAATGAGCAAGAGTATGAAACTATGTCATATAGCTTAGAGAAGTGGACACTTAGATTTCAGAACTTTTTTATGAGCTTTGGAGCGTTGAGTGGGGGTGAGTGGGAGAAATTTCAGGAAAGAGAAAATTCAGTAAACTATTAACATTTAAGAACTTAATTTAGAGATGTCTAAAACAAGTTTTCTTGATATTGGGGTTATTTTGGGGTAATTATAAGTAGTAGGAATTTGTATACTCGGTGAGTAAGCAAATGGCTCTGAACTTTTACTTCTCTAAACCACTACGGTAGTTTGATGAAGGTAGTGTGGAGATGGGGACATTAATATAATTATATCTTGTAATGTTTGATGCAACAAAAGAATGTATAAAGCGTACTAATGATGAGGCGTTTGTATGTTTCATAAATGAACACCTGTGAGCCCACCACTTACAAAGGAATTAGAGCATTACCCATGCCCATACCTATGACAAGTTTCTGTAATACTTTACCTTTGATCATGTCAGGTTGATATGGTGGCATTAACAAAAGCTCTTATTGCTAGCCTTAAAGAATGAAATGCTTTGGAGGCAGCTTTTAAAACCATTGGAGTTATGGGGAAAATAATAAATGAGTTTTTGCCTAGAGGTTGGAAACCAGTGGATTCAGTCACCATCATTTGATAAGCAACCTTTAATTATATGAAGTACAGGCTTACCCACTCCAGTATTCTCGGGCTTCCCTGATAAACTTTTGGTAAAGAATTTGCCTGCAAGAGACCCTGGTTTGATTCCTGGGTTGGGAAGGTCCCCTGGAGAAGGGATAGGCTCCCTACTCCAGTGTTCTTGGGCTTCCCTTGTGGCTCAGTTGGTAAAGAATCCGACTGCAATGCAGGAGACCTGGGTTCAACCCCTGGGTTGGGAAGGTCCCTTGGAGAAGGGAAAGGCTACCCACTCCAGTATTGTGGCTTGGAGAATTCCGTTGAGTGAATAGTCCATGGGGTCGCAAAGAGTAGGACACGACTGAGCACTTTTTTACTTACACTTTTCACAGGCACCGAGAGGTTAACTAAGACACTCTAAAATGACACAGTTATGTTAGAACTGGCATCAGAACTTGCTCTGTCTTGAGTGTCCTAAGTAATGTGCCAAGAAATGCTAATGAGTTTCTGGCTAGAAAGGTGCTATTGATAAAGGTGTAGTACTCAGCTGGTTGGACTCCACAGTGAAAATTCTAAATATCTTGTGAACTCAAACTGTCTTAGTCATCTTTTCATTTCCATTAGTGCTGTCTTGTATGTAATTTCTTATCTATTATTAAATTAAGTGATATATTTTAGAGACTGAAATAAATATATAATTTCATTGTAATTTTGCTTCACATACTCTTGTCATTAGAAAACAATGTCAGAGTTCCTGTCCTCTTGACTTCTTTCTTGATCCTAATGCCCTGTCTGTAGCAGAGTTGATGATGCCTGTTTTTGTGTCTAATCCATATCTCTTACTTACTGTTGTTCTACCTTAGAGCACCTCTGTATTCATATGCCTCCCATATTAGACTAAATTTTTTGAGAGCTGGGACCATGGCTTGTTTAACTTCAGTGCCCTAGAACCTGGCTCGTTCCTCTCTCCATTCACCCATCCATCAATACTCATTTAGTGAGTATTAATTGAGGACCCACTGTATTCCCAACCACTATTGTAAGAACCAAGGATATAATAGGTAACAAAATTTTAAGGTATTAAATAATCACAAAAGAGTTTCTAGAAATACAGCTTAAGTGGTAAATGTATCTTTTCTTTCATTATATCATCTGGTCAGATAGATAATATGTTACTGGGTTTTTTTTGTATATTGTTTTTAAATCTCGTCATCTGAATTTTTTAACTTATAATTGATTATTTCAACTTTTCTAAGTTAGATAAATTTGTTTAGCTGAAAATCACTTTTTCCTCTTCAGCCAACTGTATTACTATGTTAATAGATTAAAAAATATTGAATTATTCTTGCTTTCATGTTGTAAAATCCACCTTGTCTTAGTGCATTATGCCAGTGATGTCTGTGCATTTAGGATATTTGCATCTCTGTCTATAAGCAGATTTTGTCTGTGGTTTCCTTTTATGGTATTTGCAGTTTTTTATTTGAGTATTATTAGCTTCATAAGGAGAAGGCAGTGGCAACCCACTCCAATACTCTTGCCTGGAAAATCCCATGGGTGGAGGATCCTGGTAGGCTGCAGTCCATGGGGTTGCAAAGACTCGGACACGACTGAGCGACTTCACTTTCATGCCTTGGAGAAGGAAATGGCAACCCACTCCAGTGTTCTTGCCTGGAGAATCCCAGGGATGGGGGAGCCTGGTGGGCTGCCATCTCTGGGGTCGCACAGAGTCAGATACAACTGAAGCGACTTAGCAGCAGCAGCAGCAGCTTCTTAATAAGAAATTGGGCAGCTTTTGAAGAGGAAATTTTAATGGAATAAACTAATGTTGGAAGTGCTTCTACATAGAGACCTGGACTGAAGGATTGATGTGGAGTTTTAATTAGATAAATTTTTCTCATGCCCTCCATTTAATTATGTGCTGTAATTATGTAAACANCTGCATATAAGTTAAATAAACAGGGTGACAATATGCAGCCTTGACATACTCCTTTCCCAGTTTTGAACCAGAGTTTGTTCCATGTTTGGTTGTAACTGTTGCTTCTTGACCTTCATACAGATTTCTCAGGAGGCTGGTCAGGTGGTCTGGTATTCCCATTGAAGAATTTCCCACAGTTTCTTGTGATCCACAAAGTCAAAGGCTTTGGCATAGTCAATGAAGCAGAAATAAATGTTTTTCTGGAACTCTCTTGCTTTTTTTGTGATCCAGTGATATTGGCAGTTGGATCTTTGGTTCCTCTGCCCTTTCTAAATCCAGCTTGTACATCTGGAAGTTCTCAGTTAGCATACTGTTGAAGCCTAGCTTGGGGGATTTTGAGCATGACTTTGCTAGCATGTGAAATGAGTGCAATTGTACAGTAGTTTGAACATTCCTTGGTGTTACTCTTTGGTATTCAATGAAAACTGACCTTTCCAGTCCTGTGGCCGCTGATGAGTTTTCCAAATTTGCTGGCATGTTTCATGCAGCACTTTCACAGCATCATCTTTTAGAATTTGAATAGCTCACCAGGAATTCCTTAGGCAGTTGAGCAATTAGAATTACCTGTCATAACATTAAGTTTAACATGTTGTTTGTATCAGATTTTGTTCAATGTTTTGAAAAGTCATCCTTAAAAAAAAAAGTATTTCTTTTTGGCTGTGCAGGTAGGTCTTAGCTGTGGTTTGGGGACTTAGCTGCCCCTTGGCGTGTGGAATCTAGTTCCCTGACCAGGGATCAAGCTTGCATCCCCTGCATTGTAAGACAGATTATTAATGACTGGACCACCAGGGATGTCCCCCTGAAAAGTTACCTTTTAATCTGCATTGTTACAGATTCTTAAAATAATTTTTTAATCCTTTTAAAAATTTATATCATTAGAATTTTTTTTTTCCTTCACTGCTGAGGTGGTAAATTTTTTATATTTCCTAATCTTGTTTTCTTAATTTTAAATCAGAAAGTAAAATAGGGCTATATTTTATTCTTTATCTAGTTTTTCAATTTTGCAGCATTGAATTTATATACAGCATTTTGTACTGATCTTTGGAAATGACTACTTAATTTTGTAATTTAGATTTCTCAGCCTGTATTTTTCTGTTCTCCAGTATTTTTTTCCATGTTTTTATTTCTGACGCTCTACTCTTCCACAGAATGGTTAGCTGTTAATTTGATAATTCAGATTTTAAAAGAATGTGCTACATTACTATGTATAAAATAGATGACTAATGAGAATCTACTTAATAGCACGGGGAACTCTACTCAGTACTCTGTGGTCACCTAAATGGGATGGAAATCTTTAAGAAAAGTGGATCTATGTATACCTATGAGTGACTTACTTTGCTGTACAGCAGAAACTAACACCACATTGTAAAGCAACTATACTTCAAAAAAATTTAAAACTGTGCAGAATTGTAAGGTGACAGTGGATGGGATGCATGTCCAGTGGTTCAGATACAGTAAAAGTGGTGGTAATGGAAGAGCGAAAAGCCAAGGTTAGTTAAGGCTTAATGAAACAAGAATGATTTTAAAACAAAGCTTTTAGTTAAATCCATAGGTGAATTAGGGGAAAGGGAAATGACTCAAGGCCAATGAGGTGTTCAATTACTCAGTCGTGTCCGACTCTTTGCGACCCCATGAATCGCAGCACGCCCATCACCAACTCCCGGAGTTCACTCAAACTCAGGTCCATCGAGTCGGTGCAGTCATCCAGCCATCTCATCGTCTGTCATCCCCTTTTCCTCCTGCCTCCAATCCCTCCCAGCATCAGTCTTTTCCAATGAGTCAATTCTTCGCATGAGGTGCTGGAGTTTCAGCTTTAGCATCATTCCTTCCAAAGAAATCCCAGAGCTCATCTCCTTTAGAATGGACTGGTTGGATCTCCTTGCAGTCCAGGGGACTCTCAAGAGTCTTCTCCAGCACCACAGTTCAAAAGCATCAATTCTTTGGTGCTCAGCTTTCTTCACAGTCCAACTCTCGCATCCATACAGGTTTCATAAAACAGAACTGTGTAATAACTGCTTTTCCTCTTAGGAGCAAAGTTCACTGACTGATAATTGAGCTTTAGTTTGGAAAAGGAAAATATCAGGATAATTAAAGCAGAGAAGTATGAAGAGACAAAGCAGTACAGCCAAAGCAGATTTTCAGGACTGGATTAAAAAAATAGTTTTTAAGGTATTGGAATTTGAAAAAAAATGTGATGACTGAATATCAATTCAAGAAAACACGGAAAATGAGAGGAGTCTGACTGCTAAAAAGGTTAATACTTCCCAAAGCTGAAAAAATTATATTCTCAACTTGTTAGCACAGCCTTTAGATTCCAGAAGTGATTATTTCCTGTTTAGCTCTGGTGGATCCAAAGGAAGATTCCAGTTCTAGTGTAGCTTGACATGTCATCAAATAGTTGATAAAGTGTGCCTGAAGTTTAAATATCCAGTTTAGAGAAATATGTGTGATATGAAATTGCCGTTGGATCCTTGCCTCACAGAATAGTTATCCCTTAGAAATGTCAACTGATAGATTATCATCAGTCTGAAGGTATTAGTCTGGTAGAAAGCAACCATGAAAAAATGTTAATTTGTCTCCCCCTGTCTAAGGAAACAGCCCTAGAAGTGTGGAATGGTTGAAACTTAGCTTTGACCTTGTCAGCAGTGCACTGTGCTTGCCAAAGCAATTAAGGTATTCTTGAAGGTGCAAAGGAAGCGGAGTGTTTGAGACTGGAGGTAGGCAGCCTCAGGCTGCGTACTCACTGGTGGTCAGGGAAGGATCTGTGTGGTAGAGGATTCTCCTCCATTTTAAAAGAGACAGACGAATTACACCTAAATGAGCAAGAGTATGAAACTATGTCATATAGCTTAGAGAAGTGGACACTTAGATTTCAGAACTTTTTTATGAGCTTTGGAGCGTTGAGTGGGGGTGAGTGGGAGAAATTTCAGGAAAGAGAAAATTCAGTAAACTATTAACATTTAAGAACTTAATTTAGAGATGTCTAAAACAAGTTTTCTTGATATTGGGGTTATTTTGGGGTAATTATAAGTAGTAGGAATTTGTATACTCGGTGAGTAAGCAAATGGCTCTGAACTTTTACTTCTCTAAACCACTACGGTAGTTTGATGAAGGTAGTGTGGAGATGGGGACATTAATATAATTATATCTTGTAATGTTTGATGCAACAAAAGAATGTATAAAGCGTACTAATGATGAGGCGTTTGTATGTTTCATAAATGAACACCTGTGAGCCCACCACTTACAAAGGAATTAGAGCATTACCCATGCCCATACCTATGACAAGTTTCTGTAATACTTTACCTTTGATCATGTCAGGTTGATATGGTGGCATTAACAAAAGCTCTTATTGCTAGCCTTAAAGAATGAAATGCTTTGGAGGCAGCTTTTAAAACCATTGGAGTTATGGGGAAAATAATAAATGAGTTTTTGCCTAGAGGTTGGAAACCAGTGGATTCAGTCACCATCATTTGATAAGCAACCTTTAATTATATGAAGTACAGGCTTACCCACTCCAGTATTCTCGGGCTTCCCTGATAAACTTTTGGTAAAGAATTTGCCTGCAAGAGACCCTGGTTTGATTCCTGGGTTGGGAAGGTCCCCTGGAGAAGGGATAGGCTCCCTACTCCAGTGTTCTTGGGCTTCCCTTGTGGCTCAGTTGGTAAAGAATCCGACTGCAATGCAGGAGACCTGGGTTCAACCCCTGGGTTGGGAAGGTCCCTTGGAGAAGGGAAAGGCTACCCACTCCAGTATTGTGGCTTGGAGAATTCCGTTGAGTGAATAGTCCATGGGGTCGCAAAGAGTAGGACACGACTGAGCACTTTTTTACTTACACTTTTCACAGGCACCGAGAGGTTAACTAAGACACTCTAAAATGACACAGTTATGTTAGAACTGGCATCAGAACTTGCTCTGTCTTGAGTGTCCTAAGTAATGTGCCAAGAAATGCTAATGAGTTTCTGGCTAGAAAGGTGCTATTGATAAAGGTGTAGTACTCAGCTGGTTGGACTCCACAGTGAAAATTCTAAATATCTTGTGAACTCAAACTGTCTTAGTCATCTTTTCATTTCCATTAGTGCTGTCTTGTATGTAATTTCTTATCTATTATTAAATTAAGTGATATATTTTAGAGACTGAAATAAATATATAATTTCATTGTAATTTTGCTTCACATACTCTTGTCATTAGAAAACAATGTCAGAGTTCCTGTCCTCTTGACTTCTTTCTTGATCCTAATGCCCTGTCTGTAGCAGAGTTGATGATGCCTGTTTTTGTGTCTAATCCATATCTCTTACTTACTGTTGTTCTACCTTAGAGCACCTCTGTATTCATATGCCTCCCATATTAGACTAAATTTTTTGAGAGCTGGGACCATGGCTTGTTTAACTTCAGTGCCCTAGAACCTGGCTCGTTCCTCTCTCCATTCACCCATCCATCAATACTCATTTAGTGAGTATTAATTGAGGACCCACTGTATTCCCAACCACTATTGTAAGAACCAAGGATATAATAGGTAACAAAATTTTAAGGTATTAAATAATCACAAAAGAGTTTCTAGAAATACAGCTTAAGTGGTAAATGTATCTTTTCTTTCATTATATCATCTGGTCAGATAGATAATATGTTACTGGGTTTTTTTTGTATATTGTTTTTAAATCTCGTCATCTGAATTTTTTAACTTATAATTGATTATTTCAACTTTTCTAAGTTAGATAAATTTGTTTAGCTGAAAATCACTTTTTCCTCTTCAGCCAACTGTATTACTATGTTAATAGATTAAAAAATATTGAATTATTCTTGCTTTCATGTTGTAAAATCCACCTTGTCTTAGTGCATTATGCCAGTGATGTCTGTGCATTTAGGATATTTGCATCTCTGTCTATAAGCAGATTTTGTCTGTGGTTTCCTTTTATGGTATTTGCAGTTTTTTATTTGAGTATTATTAGCTTCATAAGGAGAAGGCAGTGGCAACCCACTCCAATACTCTTGCCTGGAAAATCCCATGGGTGGAGGATCCTGGTAGGCTGCAGTCCATGGGGTTGCAAAGACTCGGACACGACTGAGCGACTTCACTTTCATGCCTTGGAGAAGGAAATGGCAACCCACTCCAGTGTTCTTGCCTGGAGAATCCCAGGGATGGGGGAGCCTGGTGGGCTGCCATCTCTGGGGTCGCACAGAGTCAGATACAACTGAAGCGACTTAGCAGCAGCAGCAGCAGCTTCTTAATAAGAAATTGGGCAGCTTTTGAAGAGGAAATTTTAATGGAATAAACTAATGTTGGAAGTGCTTCTACATAGAGACCTGGACTGAAGGATTGATGTGGAGTTTTAATTAGATAAATTTTTCTCATGCCCTCCATTTAATTATGTGCTGTAATTATGTAAACAGCCATTTAAATTGTTGGTCACTAGAAATTCGATTTGAGAATTGCTGTCATATGCTAATTTTAAGATAAACACTGATTTGATACTGGACATCTTTGGGGAAGATTTAATTATGAAAGCAAAAGTATAAAAAAGAACTTAAAGAAAATGTTGCCCTTATAATGTAGTTAAATACAAGTTACCTTCTTTTGATTTTCTTTTACAAAAGTTCACTTGCTATAAGAGATAAACATTTGGTAAACTTTGACAAGCAAATTGTTAAGAGATAAGATTGCCATTCAGAAAATGTACTGTAGTGCAAAATTTTTACCAGTTGGACTAATATAGCTGGGTAAAAACATCTTTGATCATGCCTTTTTACTGAAGTGGATTTTATTTAACTGGAAGCAATTTAAATAACTAGTTAAGAAAATTAAAGTGTGCATTGCTTTTGATAGCTCCTTAATAGCAATAAATTGAAATTCAATGTTTGGAAGGCATACAAATACAACAGGAGTGGTAAATGTATCTCTCTTTCCAGGTGAAGTTGTATTTTTTGTATATTTATGTATTCTTTAACCTAGTCATCTTATCTAAATTTTCTTGTTAATAATTACTTCTTTTGGGATCTTATTTTTAAATATCAGTACTAATGGACCCAAGCCTCTTCCCAAAGGAGGACATAGTCTATGTCATTGAGAGTTGGTTACAGAAACATTCAGCTAAATTAATAATGACAACTGTTATTAGTGTATTGCAGTAGGTAGGGGCCTGTCCTTTAGCACATTGTAAAAGCTACATAAAGAACTCTTGAAAGAATTGATTTCCTTGTATAGGATTTGATCCATTAAAATAGATTTCTCATTTTTTTAAAAAAGTCATATTTATACCTGAGAACTGTCATGATAGTTTTAAAAAATTATTGACTTTAGGTATCTCTGGTTTCTTGTATTTCATTCATTAACTCAGTGTAGTTTGATCACCATACCATCTTTTCCTCACAACTTCTGGATCAACATTGACTTAGTGGTCAAATCCAAGGTACCCTCTTTTTGCTCTTTACCTTACCATGCTTTTGTGGTATTTGATACTGTTGATTACCCTGTCCTTGAATCTGTCATTTCTTAGCTTCTTAGATGCCTCTCTTCCCTAGTTCTCCTATCTACCTCCGTTACTTCTTGGTTTGGAGCTTCTTTTCCTACTCCTTAAATGTTGCTTTTCCTAGGGTCATTCCGTTCTTTCTTCTCCCAATCCCCTCTTAAGACATCTTTTTTGTTCTTGTAGCTTTAACCAGTACGTTTGTGTATCACACTCAGACTTCTGAATCTCTGTATCTATTGTACATCTCTGTTTGGATATTCCAGAGATACTTAAAATATCTAAGGAAGTGGTCCAGTTTGAATTTCATTCAGATAGATTATTTCTGAAGTATAAAGGAGCCTTTGGCATTAGTGTTGTCTGATAGGCATTCTTAGGGAGGTATTTGGCTGAAGCTACCACTTGTTTAGGCATGNCAATAGTATGTTGGGCACCTACAGACCTGGGGAGTTCCTCTTTCAGTATCCTATGATTTTGCCTTTTCATACTGTTCATGGGGTTCTCAAGGCAAGAATACTGAAGTGGTTTGCCATTGCCTTCTCCAGTGGACCACATTCTGTCAGACCTCTCCACCATGACCCACCCATCTTTGGTTGCCCCGAGGGCATGACTTAGTTTCATTGAGTTAGAGAGGGCTGTGGTCCTAGTATGATTGGATTGACTAGTTTTCTGTGATTATGGTTGCAGTGTGTCTGCCCTCTGATGCCATCTTGCAACATCTACCATCTTACTTGGATTTCTCTTACCTTGGGCATGGGATATCTCTTCACAGCTGCTCAGCAAAGCACAGCCGCTGCTCCTTACTTTGGATGAAGGGTTTCTCCTCACTGCCACTGTTTCTGACCTTCAGTGTGGGATAGCTCCTCTAGACCCTCCTGTACTCGTGTAACCGCTGCTCCTTGGACGTGGGGTTGCTCCTACCGGCTGCCTCCCCTGGCCTCGGTTTTGTATCAGCTCTTTTTAAAATGTATTTAGTAGGTGTTACATATGAAAAACAAATTCAAAGGAAAACTTCATTTATCTACAATTCCAACTCTAACCACACTTACCTTTTTACCTAGAATAAAAAATAAAACTATTACATGACCTGCAAAGTTGTATATATGATCATTTTTAATGATTCTCTCTCTAACCCCACCCTCCCCTTTTGCCTATTACTCATTTCTGCTCCTGTCATATTGGCTTTTGTTGTTGTTATTTATTTGTTTTATTTTCTTTAATAGTTTGCCTTTCTTTTTTCTTTCAGTTCAGTTCAGTTCAGTCGCTCAGTCGTGTCCGACTCTTTGCGATCCCATGAATCGTAGCACACGAGGCCTCCCTGTTCATCACCATCTCCCAGAGTTCACTCAGACTCATGTCCATTGGGTCCGTGATGCCATCCAGCCATCTCATCCTCGGTCGTCCCCTTCTCCTCCTTTCCCCAGTCCCTCCCAGCATCAGAGTCTTTTCCAATGAGTCAACTCTTAGCATCAGGTGGCCAAAGTACTGGAGTTTCAGCTTTAGCATCATTCCTTCCAAAGAAANCCATCCAGCCATCTCATCCTCGGTCGTCCCCTTCTCCTCCTTTCCCCAGTCCCTCCCAGCATCAGAGTCTTTTCCAATGAGTCAACTCTTAGCATCAGGTGGCCAAAGTACTGGAGTTTCAGCTTTAGCATCATTCCTTCCAAAGAAATCCCAGGGTTGATCTCTTTCAGAATGGACTGGTTGGATCTCCTTGCAGTCCAAGGGAGTCTCAAGAGTCTTCTCCAACACCACAGTTCAAAAGCATCAATTCTTAGGTGCTCAGCCTTCTTCACAATACATATTACTTAGTTTCCTCTTTTCTCGAGGTTGAAGGAAGAGCTCATCACTCCCTGCCCTCAGGGGATTCTTAATCCCTTTACTTTAAAAATTAATCTTGCTCTGAAATTATTTATTATTTGTTTTATTATGTATTACTTTTCTTTCCCTTTATTGATTGCAAGTTCCTCAAGGAAAAAAATGTACTACCAACAGTAATATGCATTACAACATGAAGGCACATCCTTCAAATAAAAAACACACAGAACTAAAGGGGAGAATCAGACTACAGTGCTTGCAGCTCTTGAAAAGAATATGTAACCATCTGGTGCCATACTAAATGCTGAAAGCTGACACTGTATGTCCTGACTTCATGTCTGTAGCCTCCCTGGTGGAGGTCATAATCAGAATGACCATGAGGACTGATAAAATTTAACAAAGGAGTAGTGGCACATGGACTTCCCTGGTGGCTCAGATGGTAGAAAATCTGTCTGCAATGCAGGAGACCCAGGTTTGATTCCTGCATCTGAAAGATCCCTTGGAGAAGGGAATGGAAACCCACTCCCGTTATCCATACCTTGGAAATCCCATGGACAGAGAACCATAGTGGGTCCATGGAACTGCAAAGAGTTGGACACAGCTGAGCACAGCACATTGGAAGAAAGAGTCAGATGGTTACATAGAATCAGTGACTCAATGAACATGAATTTGCACAAACTCTGGGAGATAGTAGAGGACAGAGGAGCCTGCTTGGCTAAAGTCCATGGGGTTGCAAAGAGTTCAACACAACTTAGCAACTGAACAACAACAGTGAAGGGTATCTTTCTTGTTTTGCCAGGCAAAGAGAGACCCACCATGCTTCTGCCTCAAAAAATTATGTTTGTCAAACCCAGAATACTTGATCAGGGATTTTATGATGGGGGTTCAAAAATGGGGTCTCTGACAAGAACAGATTGTAAGCAGGGTTTCCACCTCCTTGATCTCATCCCAGGTGATCAGTCTGCTAATCTTGATGAACTTCTCTGGTCCTTTTAATCTTGCTTCAGTTGGTTTCTTGATTGTTCTTCCCCTGACCTCAAGGAAGGGAAGAACAGTCAAGAAATCCACCCTTTGGAACTCAAAGAAAGTCATAATGGCTGGAGTCTTGCCTATATGGAATGGGGGCAGAAAGACCTTGGTGCCTCAGAGCCTCACAGAGCCCCACTCAGTTTCTCTGTGAAGAGAACCCAAAGTGATACTGCCAACAGAAATAGTTGGACAATACAGATGATTATCACAAGATCTATATGGCAGGTAACACAACATCTCATAGCTTTAAGATAAGAGTTTGAGCTATTCCTTACCTCAATTAGAGAGCTAAAAAAAAAAAAAAGAAAAGAAATACTTTTCTTCTTTCTCTGTCTTCTCCATACCACTCACACTAACATTCTGGAAAGCAGAATAAGTAAGTAGAGGGGGATAAAATTCCAGTGTATGTTTCAGAAGGAAAACATTTGTTTTGAAACCCCACTGACAGTCTCATTTCAGGCTGGTGGTGAAAAATATATGTGATATGAAATCATCCTGTTAATAATTCCCACCCCACATCCAACAAGAAAGTAGCAATTTGAATAACTGTTCTTGAAGCTGGCTGAAAGAAACGATCTTCTGCATGGCTTTAGAAAGAGAATTAAAGGTTACCTAACTCACACCATTTTTACCAATGATGTAATTTGATTATGGGGTATATAAATATGTGATTTTAAAGACATTCATGGTGATTTGATGGATCAAAAAATCTGAAACTTCAAAGGTGTTATTGAGAGCAGAAGATGTTACAGAGGATGATAGTAAATAGTAATCTAACACTGAATTTAAAAAAAAATGCTGTATTAAAACTACAGCCAAGCAGTTCAAGATATATTCATGTTTTTTTGATGGCATCAGTTCTTCATATTTTGTCAAAAGAAGGCTCAATAGAGTACTGTAAAGTAAAATAAAGTAAAATGGAAGCTCTAAAAAAAAAAAGACAAAAAAAGATATACGTTTCTAACAATTTTTAGTGTATAACAATATATATTAAAAAAATTTTAGGGCCTTTATAGGAGGATATTTCTAAGTGGAATACAGCAAATACACTGTGTTCATTTTGGTTGCTAACCCTAAAATGGTACCCACATTTCTAATAAACAGATGTATAAACTTTAAAAAAAAAAAAAAAAAGANGATATACGTTTCTAACAATTTTTAGTGTATAACAATATATATTAAAAAAATTTTAGGGCCTTTATAGGAGGATATTTCTAAGTGGAATACAGCAAATACACTGTGTTCATTTTGGTTGCTAACCCTAAAATGGTACCCACATTTCTAATAAACAGATGTATAAACTTTAAAAAAAAAAAAAAAAAGAAAAGAATTCATCTAAGCAAGGGATATGGAATATATAAATATTTTAGTTAAGAAAGTAAAACACTACATCTTACAAACATTATATTTTAGAAATGTTTCCATAAAATTAAGGGAAGAATTATTTCAAAGGTAAAGGGCTAATTACAAATGTGCTTCAGTACGAAGCCTCTGTTCCCTGAAAACTCCAAATAAATTATTCTACTTTTTAAATTTCTTGTCCAATAATTAATTATTTATCTGTAAAACAAAATCTATGTGCTTAAAAATGATGACTTCATTTTTTGCCAATAATATTCTTTAAAAGTTATTGAAATTACATTTCCATTTCATTTTAAAACATTTTGCCAGAAAGCTAAAGCATGTTAATTATTAACTATTACAGATATTTCTTCAAGCCTCTGCCATTTGGGCAAATGAAATTAAGTCCCTTGTGGAAGTGTGAACTCTTCTAATAAAGCTTCAATTCTTCTACTCTAGCCTGGTTGCTTAAGAATCATAATTTGATTTCTAAGACCACAGAATATTTTCCCCCCACAGTATGGATTTTATTAATATTTTACTTATTTCATTAATTTTAAAATTAGAATATAGTTGCTTTACAATGTTGGATAGCAAAGTCCGTTCTAAAGGAAATCAGTCCTGGGTGTTCATTGGAAGGACTTATGCTAAGCTGAAACTCCAATACTTTGGCCACCTCATGCAAAGAGTTGACTCATTGGAAAAGACTTTGATGTTGGGAGGGATTGGGGTCAGGAGGAGAAGGGGATGACAGAGCATGAGATGGCTGGACAGTGNTGAAACTCCAATACTTTGGCCACCTCATGCAAAGAGTTGACTCATTGGAAAAGACTTTGATGTTGGGAGGGATTGGGGTCAGGAGGAGAAGGGGATGACAGAGCATGAGATGGCTGGACAGTGTCACTGACTCGATGAACGTGAGTTTGAATGAACTTCGGGAGTTGGTGAAGGACAGGGAGGCCTGGCGTGCTGCGATTCATGGGGTCACAAAGAATCGGACAGGACTGAGCAACTGAACTGAACTGAACTGATAGCAAAGTGAATTGGCTATTGTTGCTCAGTTGCTCAGTTGTGTCTGAATCTTTGTTACCCCATGGACTACAGCATGCCAGGCTTCCCTTTCCTTCACCGTCTCATGGAGCTTGTTCAAACTCATGTCCATTGAGTTGGTAATGCCATCCAACCATCTCCTCCTCTGTCATCCCATTCTCCTCCTACCTTCAATCTTTCCCAGCATCAGGGTCTTTTCTAATGAGTCGGCCTTTTGCATCAGGTGGCCAACGTACTGGAGCTTCAGCATCAGTCCTTCTAATGAATATTCAAGATTGATTTCCTTTAGAATTGGCTGGTTTGATCTCCTTGCAGTCCAAGGGACTCTCAAGAGTCTTCTCCAATACCATATTTCAAAAGCATCAGTTCTTCAGGCACTCAGCCTTCTTTTTAGTCCAAATGCCACATCCATACATGACTACTGGAAAAACCATAGCTTTGACTAACTGGACCTTTGTCAGCAAAGTAATGTCTCTCCTTTTTAATATGTACTCTAGATTGGTCATAGTTTTTCTTCTAAGGAGCAAGCATCTTTTAATTCGTGGCTTCAGTCATCATCTGCAGTGATTTTGGAGCCCAAGAAAGTAAAGTCTGTCACTGTTTCCACTATTTCCCTATCTATTTGCCATGAAGTGATGGGATCAGATGCCATGATCTTAGTTTTTTGAGTGCTGAGTTTGAAGCCAGTTTCTCAGTCTCCACTTTTACCTTCACCAAGAGGCTCTTTAGTTTCTCTTCACTTTCTGCCATAAAGGTTGTTTCATCTGCATATCTGAGGTTATTGATGTTCCTCCCAGAAGTCTTGATTTCAGCTTGTGCTTCATCCAACCCTGCATTTTGCATCATGTACTCTGCATATAAGTTAAATAATCATGGTGACAATATACAGCCTTGACTTACTCCTTTCCCAATTTTGAATTGCCTATCGCCATACATATATATCGTCCTTTTGTATTTCCCTTGCACCCACCACTCATCCCACCCATCTAGGTCATCACAGAGCACTGAGCTAAGTCCCCTGGGCTTTTCAGTAGGTTCCCACTATCTGGTACACATGGTAGTTCATATAGATCAGTCTAATCTCCCAGTTCATCTGCCCTTCCTCCTCTCATGCCTACATGTTCATTCTCTATGTCTGTGTCTCTATTCCTGCCCTGCAAATAAGTTCATTTGTACCATTTTTCTATTAGCAATAATTGTGCCTCAGATAACCCTTATTGGCTATGATACTGCCACTGTGCGAACTGTACCATTTTTCTAGTTTCCACATATATGCATTAATATATTCAGTTCAGCTCAGTTCAGTCAATCAGTCATGTCCGACTCTTTGCAACCCCATGAATCACAGAACGCTAGGCCTCCCTGTACATCACCAACTCCCGGAGTTCACTCAAACTCACGTCCATCGAGTCGGTGTTGCCATCCAGCCATCTCATCCTCTGTCGTCCCCTTCTCCTCCTGCCCCAAATCCCTCCCAGCATCAGAGTCTTTTCCAATGAGTCAACCCTTTGCATGAGGTGGCCAATGTATTGGAGTTTCAGCTTTAGCATCAGTCCTTCCAATGAACACCCAGGACTGATCTCCTTTAGAATGGACTGGTTGGATCTCCTTGTAGTCCAAGGGACTCTCAAGAGTCTTCTCCAACACCACAGTTCAATTAATATATTACATTTATTTTTTTCTTTCTGACTTACTTCACTCCGTAAGACAGACTATGGGTCCATTCACATCTCTACAAATGACCCAATTTCATTCCTTTTTGTGACTGAGCAATATTCCATTGTGGGAACCCCTAGTGGCTCAGTGGTAAAGAACTTGCCTACAAAGCTACCAGTAAGACAGGAAAGGTGGGTTCGATCCTAGGTTGGGAAGCTCCCCTGGAAAAGAAAATGGTAACCCACTCTTGCATTCTTGCCTGGGAATTCCATGAACAGAGGAGCCTAGTGGGCTTCAGTCCATGGGGTCACAAGAGTCGGCCAAACTTTGTGATTAAACCACCAACCACCACCAATATTCCATTGTATATATGTACTACATCTCCTTTATCTACTCATCTTTCAATAGACTTTTAGGTTGCTTTTGTCTCCTGGTTATTGTAAATAGAGCTGCAGTGAATATTGTGGTATATATACCTTTTTGAATTATGGTTTTCTCAGGGTATATGCCCAGAAGTGGGATTGTTGTGTGATAGGGTAGTTTCATTTTTGTTTGTTTGTTTGTTTAAGGAATCTCCATACTGTTCTCCATATTGGCTCTACCAATTTCATTCCCACAAACAATGAAAGGGGGCTCCCTTTTCTCTACATGCTCTCCAGCATTTATTATTTGTAGGTCTTTTGATGATGGCCATTCTGACCAGTGTGAGGTAATACTTCATTAGTTTTTATCTGTATTTCTTTAATAATTAGTGATGTTGAGCATCTTTTTATGTTCCTCTTGTCCATCCACACATCTTCTTTGAAGAGAACATTTCTTTTTACATTCATATAAATATCTCATGAAAATGACTTTAATTTTGCACTTACTGTTATAAATCATTAAAAAGGAAAATATATAAAGAAAACATATCTTATAGAAATGTATACTGAATAAGGTAAAATAATTCTTCTGTCTTCCACAGTTCAAGTCATAATAAGCTATAATAACCGGAAATTAGAGCCAGATGTTATATTTGAGAATTAGGTACCAAAATTTAAGGGGGAAATATTTACTCTTAAAAACCTGTTCAGAAGAATGTTAGGAACCTTTGAAAATGGAATCTGTTTGAGGCAAGAGAAATTGGACAGCTGGGAACCGGCCAGAGAGCAGTACATGGAATTAGCAGCATGGAGAAACATTTGCCCAGACAGCAGGCTGAGATTGCCTGAAGGTTTGGTTGTCACAATGCTAATGAGCTATTGTGTAGAATATTTCTTAGAAAGATGAGGGAAAAAATAATTTATTAGTCTATAACTGTAAAACTTTAAATGATACCTATTTGTGAAACATGATTTATCTCCCATCCAATATCAGACACCCAGTATACTACCTCCTAATAAAAGAATAAAAGAGCAAAAACAGCTAAGCAAAGCAAACAAATAAAATAACACATATTTTAATGTGTCAAAATTCTTAAACACTGGAACACATTTTCTTGAGCTTTGTTTCTACTTTTCAAGGCATTTTTGATTCAAAAGTTGTCATACTTTCTTTTATCTTTTCAGGAAAATCTTTTTCAAATGAGTCTTAGCAAGAGTGATAAAAGGAAAAAAAAAAAGTTTGCTACATGTTGGTTTTCTGTGAAAGATTTTTCACTCTGTTCTTGATCTGAAAGAACAATTTTGAATAACCCAGGGTTCATAAGAAAATGTAGGAAGAAAAAAAAAAAGAGCTTGGAACTATCAGTATGGCTCTATATTCAAATATGTGAAAGGAAAGAAAAGCATATGGCCATGACTGAGAGACCTCAGAACAGAACACTTAAGGAAATCAGCATGAAAAATAAAGTGCCCATTACCAAGTGATGATTTACTGTATAATTTATGGGAGGGTAGAGTAGGTTTGAAACTGCACTTAGCACCTGGATGCCATGAAATATAAATTGAGATGAAATGTGTTCATGAAAGTCCATTAATAAGAGGTATGATGTTGGTTTCCTTTCTATTTTGTTTCAGTTTAACAGAATGGGCTTCCCTGGCAGCGGTAGCCCTAGGCAAAATTCAACAGCTTCTACTCGATTGTTTCCTAGACTCATAAGATCTTGGCTTATTTGGTATTGCCTCTCTTTTTCTATGTGCATTTTTGTCTCCCTCTCTTTGTTTTTTATCTCTGTCTGTCTGTCTCTCTCATCATTCAACATTCCTGAAAGATGCAAACCTCAGGCACCAAAGTATACATTTTAGAGATTTTTGCTTATTTATTCAATGATTCTATCAATACATTATCTAACTACTATGTACCAGGCATATTTTTGGCACTTGAGATATGTCAGTAACTGACTTGAGGCTTTCCTTTATGGAGTTAACAATCCAAAATGGGAAGTTGCAGAGTGGTTGGTTCAGTGTGTTAATCAAAGTTCTGCAAGAAAACAGAATCAATAACACATGTACCTATACAGAGATTTGTTTTATGGAATAGACTCATGTGCTTATGGAGGCTGGCAAGTCCAGAATCATCAGAGTAGTCTGATTCCAAAGACCCTGGGATGAGTCAGCATGGAAGTTCAAGTCTGAAGGTTGTCTCCTGGAAGAATTTCTTCCTGCTTAGGTAGATTGGTTTTTGTTCTTTTAAAGCCTTCAGCAAATTAGATGAGGCCTACCCACATTATGGATGGTAAACTGCTTTACTGGAGGTCCACCAATTTACATTTTAACCTCATCCAAAAAACACCCTCACAGAAATGTCTAAAATAAAATTTTGACCAAATATCCAGGCACTATAGACCAGCCATGTTGATACATAAAATTAGCCATCATATTCAGAAAGCAGGGGGACTGGAGGTGAGAATACTGTGGTAATAAAGGAAGAATCAAATAAGGACAATAAAAGACTTTAGAGCTTGTTCATGGTAAGAAAGTAGTCATTGTACCTTGTGTTTTATTCAGTTTTAATTTATTATTATTATCATTATTATTGGGCTTCCTTGGTGGCTCAAATGGTAAAGAATCTGCCTGCAATGCAGGAAGCTTGGGTTTAGTCCCTGGGTTGGGAAGATCTCTTGGAGGTGGAATGGCAAACACACTCCGGTATGCATACTTGGAGAATCCCCACAGACAGAGGATGCCTGGTGGGCTACAGTCCATGGAGAGGCACAGAGTCAGACATGACTGAGTGACTAAGTACACACACATTCTTCTTCTTATTATTAGCCTCCTCAAGTCTCAGTTGTGGCACATGGAATCTTTGTTGTGGCACATGGGCTTTCTAGTTGTGACACGTAGGCCAGTAGTTGTGACACATGGGCTTAGTTGCTCCACTGCATGTGAGATCTTAGTTCCCCCCACCAGGGATACATTGGAAGGCAGTTATCAATAACTGGACCACCAAAGAAATCCCTTCCCTTGTATATTTTTATTATTTATTTATTTATCTTTAGCTGCACTGGGTCTTTGTTGCTCTGTGGGCTTTTCTCTAGTTGCCACAAGTTGGGGTACAGGATCTCAGCACATGGGCTTCAGTAGTTGCAGTGCACGGGCTTAGTAGTCACAGCACGTGGGCTCTAGGATACACAGTCTTCAGTAGTTGTGGCACATGGCACGTTGGCTTAGTTGCTCTGTGATATGTGGAATCATCTCAGATCGGAGATCAAGCCCATATCCCCTGCATTGACAGGCAGATTCTTATCCACTGTACCACCAGAGAAGTCCCCCTCCCTTGTGTTGTAACAGAAATTCAATGGCAGGCAAAAGAATAGGGGTGAATTCTAGTGGGAAAAAGGAAACTCTTCACATATACCCTGATCTGGAGCTGTTGAAATGGAGAAGCTGTACCAGTGGAGCATCCTATGTAGTTGGTTAAGGCTGCATATTTGGCTTTCTTTAGTTGGTCCTAAGTTGAAATAGGGACAAAAATTAAGAAAGCTGTCAGTTACTAATCAAGTCTTGACCATTTGAAGCCTTTTGTAATAGATATTGTTTGTTTTTTTGGAGAGAGTAGTTACTAGAGATAGATAGCTATCTGATTTCCTACTAGGCTGACTTACAGCAGGCTGACTTCTGGGCTGTTTACTGTAAGTATGGGGTCTGGTATCCTGGACAGTTTGCTGAAGGTTGTAAGTCAGAGTTGTTTTTATATATGATCTTGTCATCACCTGTTTATATTTTTAGTCTCTCAACACAGATCATAAACAACATAACAAATAAGCAAACTGCATAGTATATGAGAAGGTATAAATATCACAGAGAAAATTCTAGAACCATGTATGGAAGTTTGAAATGCAAAATGGGGAAAACATGAGATAGTTCGCTTTATTAAATTGACCATGAGGAGCAATATTCATTTAGAAGGTGAAATTTAAGCAAAAAAACTTGAAGATAGTGGATTAGCCAAGCAAAGTTCTTAAGAACAATAACCATATTGAACTCCTGATGCTGAGTTGTTCTAGTGGATGGATACTCAATGTTTATTTTTGTTGTTGCTCTTCAGTCACCCATGCACGGTTTCATAATCTTTGGTCCATGCACACTATGAAGGATCAAGTCTGTTAAAGAGTCCAGATTAGGAAAAGGGAGAGATTTTTGTGGAGACTTTGGAGAGTGTCTTTAGTGTGCTGTCAGTCCAAGCAAGATTAATGTCACAAAGGGTAGGAATGGTTTTCTACTCTTTCCCTCAAGTCCAGCAAGGGGTGCTTCAAGAGACCTACTCAGACTTCAGATGCTTCTGAAGTCTGAGTTCCATTTAGGATATTTGAAGGGCAGCAACAGAAAGATGAACTGCTTTCCCATTAAAGAAATAACTACATTTGTATTCATAACTACATTCATATCATATTCATATTAAAGAAAATTAGGGTTAAGGTTAGGTTAGGTAAGGTTAATAGGCAAAAGAATGTGTGAGCTTTTTGTGTGAGATAGATTTGAACCACAGAAAAGAGGGAACTGGTCTGAGATATTTTAAGTTCTATAGTGGTGTAGTAGTGAAAGTTTTAGTTGTTCAGTCATGTCTGACTTTGTGACCCATGAACTGTAGCCCACTAGGTTCCTCTATCCATGGAATTCTCCAGGCAAGTGGATTGACATTCTGTTCTCCAGGGGATCTTCCTGACCCAGGGATTGAACCCTTTTCTCCTGCATTGCAGGCAGATTCTTTACCACCTGAACCACCAGGGCAGCCGAGAGGCTTTCATGGGAGGATTGATAGGACTCCATTGAACAGATTGTACCAGCTTTAATAAGCACAGAATCAGAACCACACCCCCCCCGCCACACTGCCCCCAGCACACATACCCATCTTGCAACAGGAAAGAACATCTCTCCCTCCATACCATTCAGTGTGACTGGGCTCCAACTGCAGATGTATGGGTAACCACAACTAATAATCAGAGAAGAGGATAAAACAGAAAGAAAGTTGTTGTTTTTGTTTTTGTTTTTTTTTTAACCACATATGCCTATCCTTACTCCACATGCCACAGGAAGCAAAACTGCACTGGCCACTGAGGAAGAGAAAAAAGATCATGTTTGCTGTTTAAGGTTAATATAAAACCATCTATCATCTAGACACTATTTGAAAATCATGGGGACTGATCAGGTTTTAAACCACAGAAAGATTAGTTCAACCCTCTAAAGGATAGATTTTGAAGGGTTAATGGAAAATTAAAGTAAGTTGTACTCATTGATTTTACTGGATTACTTTTGCTTTATTTATGTATTTATATTTTTGCATCTGCTTGAACACCTCAGGGGTGGTGGCTTAGAATCATTTCTGCCTAAGTGATATCTGTTGGCTGGAACTTCATAGCATGCAGAAAATTCTGGTTTAGGTCTAATATCCATCCAGAACAATGAAAAAAGTTTGGAGTCTGTGCTGGTCAGCCCCTGAGATGGCCCATTAAAGTTCTTACCCATTTTTATTTCTATTATATCCTTGTATAAATTTTCTCCCATCCTGAAAGAGGCCCACCCTGAAGAATGTCCAAAAGAATTTAATAGAAAAGAGTGTGTGCGCCCTCCAATGGTCATAAAGTACATTCTGGCTTTCACTTGTTCTGGAGGAAGCTGGCCATTACGTTAAAAGGCCTCTGGAGACATCCACATGGTAAGGAACTGAGGCGTCCTACCAGTAACCAGCCCAGGCATGTGTGTGAGCCATCCTCCGGTCATACCCTAGGATGACTATACTCTGTACAAATGATTTTTACAACATATGATGTTTAGTTCCATGTGTCAATTGACTGGGCTAAGGAATACCCAAATAGTTGGTAAAACAACATTTCTGTGTGTGTCTGTGAGAGTATTTCCAGAAGAGATTAACATTCAGATTGGTGAACTGAGTGAAGCAGATGGTCCTTCCTAATGCAGGCAGCACCGTCCAATCTGTCAAGGGTCCAAATAATAGAACAAAAAGATGGAAGGGGGTGAATTCATTTGAATACCCTGAAAAAACTAAATCTTAGTGTAAATTATAATAGAAGAAAACACTGAATATATTGACATGCTTATAATTTTTATATGAAATATGAAATTCTTAATATCAATTTTTATATTGTACAGTCTGCTTAAGCATTAATATTTTGAGATGCCAAATAATTGACTAATAAAATTGGATTTTTCTTTGCTTATTACACTGAGAAGAAAATAGAATTTGGAATGTAAGATTGTCATTCCAAGTTTGCTGAATTATAGTTTAAGTTATCTGTGGGTAACCTAGAAAGTTTCTAATTTTCATAGTGGTTTGTGATTTTGCTAAGGTGAGGCAAAAAATTTAATTGCTTCTGTTTCAAAGCTGATGTACAGGAGAAAACCACATAGGAAGTGAGAGAACATATTCTACAGGGTATATCACCATCTCCATCCACTCTTTTGGCCTCTATTAATTATAAAGTATACATTACTTTCAGTAATGAGTTTGGAGAATCTCAAAGGTTTTAAGACATACCTTGTTCTAAGAAAGGCAATGCAAAAGAATGCTCAAACTACCGCACAACTGCACTCATCTCACACGCTAGTAAAGTAATGCTCAAAATTCTCCAAGCCAAGCTTCAGCAATACATGAACCGTGAACTCCCTGAAGTTCAAGCTGGCTTTGGAAAAGGCAGAGGAACCAGAGATCAAATTGTCAACATCCACTGGATCATGGAAAAAGCAAGAGAGTTCCAGAAAAACATCTGTTTCTGCTTTATTGACTATGCCAAAGCCTTTGACTGTGTGGATCACAATAAACTGTGGAAAATTCTGAAAGAGATGGGAATACCAGACCACCTAACCTGCCTCTTGAGAAATCTGTATGCAGGTCAGGAAGCAACAGTTAGAACTGGACATGGAACAACAGACTGGTTCCAAATAGGAAAAGGAGTACGTCAAGGCTGTATATTGTCTCCCTGCTTATTTAACTTATATGCAGAGTACATCATGAGAAACGCTGGACTGGAAGAAACACAAGCTGGAATCAAGATTGCCGGGAGAAATATCAATAACCTCAGATATGCTGATGACACCACCCTTATGGCAGAAAGTGAGGAGGAGCTAAAAAGCCTCTTGATGAAAGTGAA
>SJYX01001155.1:134179-155116 GCA_006410675.1 Oreotragus oreotragus | reverse complement strand
TGGACTGTGAAGAAGGCTGAGCTCCAAAGAATTGATGCTTTTGAACTGTGGTGTTGGAGAAGACTCTTGAGAGTCCCTTGGACTGCAAGGAGATCCAACCAGTCCATTCTGAAGGAGATACACCCTGGGATTTCTTTGGAAGGAATGATGCTAAAGCTGAAACTCCAGTACTTTGGCCACCTCATGTGAAGAGTTGACTCATTGGAAAAGACTCTGATGCTGGGAGGGATTGGGGGCAGGAGGAGAAGGGGACGACCGAGGATGAGATGGCTGGATGGCATCATGGACTCAATGGACATGAATCTAAGTGAACTTCGAGAGATGGTGATGGACAGGGAGGCCTGGCGTGCTGCGATTCTTGGGGTCGCAGAGTCAGACACGACTGAGCGACTGAACTGAACTGAACTGAAGAATCTATCTGAGACTCAGTTTCCTGCTCTGAGAAATTTGAATATTAGTTAGACCTAATTTCAGAAAATTCATATCAGGTGAGAAAAAAGATAATGCATATGAAAAACCAACCAATAATCTCTAATTGCTTTACAAATACCTATAACCATATTCCAGTATTCTTGCCTGGAAAATCCCATGAATGGAGAAGCCTGGTAGGCTACAATCCATGGGGTCGCAAAGAGTTGGACACGACTGAGCGACTTCACTTTCACTTTCACTATAACCATATTATGATTTAGAAGCATTGTAATAACCACACAGTGATGTAATTTCAAATTACATTTTAAATTCTTTTGTGAACTATTTATAAATAAATGTTGATTCCAAATAATAAAAATAAAGATTTTCAATTAATCAAAGTGTCTTTACAGAGTACCAATACAGTACCAAGATGGGAAGTTGAAACTAGATAAAACTGTATAATAAAATGCTATTTTATTGAATCTAGACTCTATTATAAATATAAGTAATAGTGCATGCTTCAGAAATATTTCCCATATAAGCCTTATTTAAGATGTCAGTAACAATAATGCCTCAGTTATCTTAAAAATTAACACATTTATAATTTTATAGATTAAAATTTTATTTTATTTATTTTTGTATATAATTCATTTATTTTTTGCCTAGTAGTTGTTTTTCTTTTAATTTTACTTTATTTTACTTTACAATACTGTATTGGTTTTGTAATACATCAACATGAATCTGCCATGGGTGTACATGAGTTCCCAACCCTGAAACCCCCTTCCACCTCCCTCCCCATACCATCCCTCTGGGTTATTCCAGTGCACCAGCCCCAAGCATCCTGTTTCCTGCATCAAACCTAGACTGGCATTTCATTTCTTACATGATATTATACATGTTTCAATGCCATTAAGTAATACATCAACATGAATCTG
Organism: Oreotragus oreotragus; assembly: GCA_006410675.1. NCBI lineage: Eukaryota > Metazoa > Chordata > Mammalia > Artiodactyla > Bovidae > Oreotragus > Oreotragus oreotragus. Next base: position 153,767 of record SJYX01001155.1, on the reverse strand, counting down.
CCATGGGTGTACATGAGTTCCCAACCCTGAAACCCCCTTCCACCTCCCTCCCCATACCATCCCTCTGGGTTATTCCAGTGCACCAGCCCCAAGCATCCTGTTTCCTGCATCAAACCTAGACTGGCATTTCATTTCTTACATGATATTATACATGTTTCAATGCCATTATCCCAAATCATCCCACCCTTTCCCTTTCCCACAGAGTCCAAAAGTCTGTTCTATACATCTGTGTCTCTTTTGCTGTCTCTCATGCAGGTTTATTGTTACCATCTTTCTAAATTCCATATATATATGTTAGTATACAGTATTGGTGTTTCTCTTTCTGGCTTGCTTCACTCTGTATAATCGGCTCCAGTTTCATCCACCTCATTAGAACTGATTTAAATATCTTCTTCTTAATGGCTGAATAATACTCCATTGTGTATATGTACCACAGCTTTCTTATCCATTCATCTGCTGATGGACATCTAGGTTGCTTCCATGTCCTGGCTATTATAAACAGTGCTGCGATGAACATTTGGGTACACATGTCTCTTTCTATTCTGGTTTCCTCAGTGTGTATGCCCAGCAGTGGGATTGCTGGGTCATAAGGCAGTTCTATTTCCAGTTTCTTAAGGAATCTCCACACTGTTCTCCATAGTGGCTGTACTAGTTTGCATTCCCACCAACAGTGTAAGAGAGTTCCCTTTTCTCCACACCCTCTCCAGCATTTATTGCTTGTAGACTTTTGGATTGCAGCCATTCTGACTGGTGTGAAGTGATATCTCATTGTGGTCTTGATTTGCATTTCTCTGATAATGAGTAATGTTGAGCATCTTTTCATGTATTAGCCAACTGTGTGTCTTCTTTGGAGAAATGTCTATTTAGTTCTTTGGCCCATTTTTTGATTGGGTCATTTATTTTTCTGGAATTGAGCTGCATAAGTTGCTTGCTTTTTGAGATTAGTTGTTTGTCAGTTGCTTCATTTGCTATTATTTTTTCCCATTCAGAAGGCTGTCTTTTCACCTTGCTTATAGTTTCCTTTGTTGTGCAGAAGCTTTTAAGTTTAATTAGGTCCCATTTGTTTATTTTTGCTTTTATTTCCAATATTCTGGGAGGTGGGTCGTAGAGGATCCTGCTGAGATGTATTTCGGAGAATGTTTTGCCTATGTTCTCCTCTAGGAGTTTTATAGTTTCTGGTCTTACATTTAGATCTTTAATCCATTTTGAGTTTATTTTTGTGATTGGTGTTACAAAGTGTTCTAGTTTCATTCTTTTACAAGTGGTTGACCAGTTTTCCCAGCACTGCTTGTTAAAGAGATTGTCTTTAATCACTTGTATATTCTTGCCTTTTTTGTCGAAGATAAGGTGTCCATAGGTGTGTGGATTTATCTCTGGGCTTTCTATTTTGTTCCATTGATCTATATTTCTGTCTTTGTACCAGTACCATACTGTCTTGATGACTGTGGCTTTGTAGTAGAGCCTGAAGTCAGGCAAGTTGATTCCTCCAGTTCCATTCTTCTTTCTCAAGATTGCTTTGGCTATTCGAGGTTTTTTGTATTTCCATACAAATTTTGAAATTATTTGTTCTAGCTCTGTGAAAAATACCGTTGGTAGCTTGATAGGGATTGCATTGAATCTGTAGATTGCTTTGGGTAATATATTCATTTTCACTATATTGATTCTTCCAATCCATGAACATGGTATATTTCTCCATCTATTAGTGTCCTCTTTGATTTCTTTCATCAGTGTTTTATAGTTTTCTATATATAGGTCTTTAGTTTCTTTAGGTAGATATATTCCTAAGTATTTTATTCTTTTCGTTGCAATGGTGAATGGAATTGTTTCCTTAATTTCGTTTTCTACTTTCTCATTATTAGTGTATAGGAATGCAAGGGATTTCTGTGTGTTGATTTTATATCCTGCAACTTTACTATATTCATTGATTAGCTCTAGTAATTTTCTGGTGGAGTCTTTAGGGTTTTCTATGTAGAGGATCATGTCATCTGCAAACAGTGAGAGTTTTACTTCTTCTTTTCCAATTTGGATTCCTTTTATTTCTTTTTCTGCTCTGATTGCTGTGGCCAAAACTTCCAGAACTATGTTGAATAGTAGCGGTGAAAGTGGACATCCTTGTCTTGTTCCTGACTTTAGGGGAAATGCTTTCAATTTTTCACCATTGAGGATAATGTTTGCTGTGGGTTTGTCATATATAGCTTTTATTATGTTGAGGTATGTTCTTTCTATTCCTGCTTTCTGGAGAGTGTTTATCATAAATGGATGTTGAATTTTGTCAAAGGCTTTCTCTGTATCTATTGAGATAGTCATATGGCTTTTGTTTTTCAATTTGTTAATGTGGTGAATAACATTGATTGATTTGCAAATATTGAAGAATCCTTGCATAAAGCCCACTTGGTCATGGTGTATGATCTTTTTAATGTGTTGTTGGATTCTGATTGCTAGAATTTTAAAGTAGTAGCTCCAAATATGAGTCAATCTCTGAGTAGCAAACACCTTTTAACATATATTTTTGGCTTTTATCCTTTTCTTTCTTTCTTTCTTTCTTTTTTTTTTTTAAGATAAACAGTTTTTTTTAATGGTTATATCTGTAACAAGTCAAGTTTTTGTGCCCTTTTTTTTAAAGAAAACTTCATATTAATATGTATTTATACCTTTCTGAGTAAAATCAACATTTTTGAAGTATATACTGTGTGTTAAATTCTAAACAGATAATGGAGATGGTGTGAACTACTTTACCAAGTAATCTTAAATTAAAAAAAAAATTCATGTAAAAACACAATTTACCAAAAGTGACACAATAATAAATTGAAATCCAGTATAATCCTATGGGCTTCCCAAGAGGCACTAGTGGTAAAGAACACACCTGTCAATGCAGGAGACTAAGAGACATAGATGGGTTCGATTAATGGGTCAGGAAGATACCCTGGAGGAAGCCATGGCAACCCATTCCAATATTCTTGCCTAGAGAATCCTAAGGACAGAGGAGCCTTATGGGCTATGGACCATGGGGTCACAGTGTCAGACACTACTGAAGTGACATAGCCTGCATGCACACATATATACCCAATATGAAAAAAGCAAACTTGAGTTGAAAAGTTTCCCACAAAGCAATTGCCAAAGCAATTAGTTTTGTTGGTTGAATTTATCCCTTCACTTAAGAAAGAAAGTATACTTAATTTGTAATAATTCTTCCATATATTAACATTTACTAGCTGTTTTTTGAGACCATAACCTTGACAGCAAATCCTAATAAGAGCACAGCAAGGAAGGATAATTGCTGGACCATTCCACTTGTAAACATATGAAAACTTAAAAATAGTAATAAAGATTCAAATCCAGAATATTATAAGATGTTCATTGCTTCATAACTAAGTTGGGTTTACCTGAGAAATGCATATTGTTTTCAGTAAAATCAATCAAGTGAATTTGTACATCCACAGAATAAATGAAAATTCTTAATAGATGTTTCAAAAGTGTTTATAAGTTCATAATATAACACTATGTATGTTATATATTATACAATATATGAATATGTAATATATGTTACATGCAATATAATGTTATAAAATTTGTAACACAAAATCTAAAGACCAAGATGATGTATATGAAAACTGACATACATATTAAATTTGATAATATCTATTCAATTCTTTCCTCCTAAGAATAGGAATGAGATAAATATACTCGTTATCATTATTTCAATACAAAATGTATATGAGATCTTGAAGGATTCAAAAGGCAAGGGAAAAATAAAACGAAAAAACCCCATAAGACTGGAATGAATGTATAAATTTGTCATTATTATGATCAAATGATTTTTCATTGACACAATCCAGAAAAACCTGGAATAAATAGAATTTAAAAATAAATTCAACAACTTCTCTGATATAATATAATTTAAAATTAATGAATTCCTAAATAGCACCCACATTAAGTAATTTTTTAATTTTTAAATTATATAAAGTAACATCAGACACATCAAATAGACTTTTTTTTTTAATATTTGTTTATTTTTGGCTGTGCTTGGTCTTGGTTGCTACAAGGGCTTTTTTCTAGTTGGGGAGAGAGCTAGGGCTACTCTTTAGTTGTGGTACACTAGCTTCTCATTGTGGTGGCTTCTCATCTCAGAGCATAGGCCCTAGGCATGTAAGCTTCAGTAACTGTGGCTCCCAAGCTCTAGGGCATAGGCTCAGTAGTTGAGGCACATGGGCTTAGTTATTCCATGGCATGTGAGATCTTCCCAGATCAGGGATCAAACCTGCGTCTCCTGCATTGGCAGGCAGATTCTCTACCACTGAGCCACCAGGGAATCCTCAAATAGACTTTTGATTTCCAACTATAATGGAGTGGACTATGTCAAATTATCTCTTCTAAACACAATAATAAATGTAAAAACTGGAAAATATACCCAGTCAAATTTCATAACTTCTCATCTCTGGAAATCAAATAAGGTAAAATTGTAATAAGTGTTCAATCAAGAAAAACTGTTAAATGATGGGTAAGAACAGTTGGCGCAAAGCTATGGTTTTTCCAGTAGTTATGTGTGGATTTGAGAGTTGGACTATAAAGAAAGCTGAACACCAGCTTTTGAACTGTGGTGTTGGAGAAGACTCTTGACAGTCCCTTGGACTGCAAGGAGATCAAACCAGTCTACCCTAAAGGAGATCAGTCCATTTCATTGGAAGGACTGATGTTGAAGTTGAAACTCCAGTACTTTGGCCACCTGATGCAATGAACTGGCTCCTTGGAAGAGACCCTGATGCTGGGAAAGATTGAAGGTGGGAGAATAAGGGGACAACAGAGGATGAGATTGTTGGATGGCATCATTGACTCAGTGGACATGAATTTGAGTAAGCTCAGGGAGCTGGTGATGGACAGGGAAGCCTGATGTGCTGCAGTCCATGAGTTGTAAAGTTGAACATGACTGAGTGACTGAACTGAACTGAAGAACAGTGGAAGTCTGTAGCCTTGCCCAGCCTCTGCCCTGTCAAGTTTTATTTTGTAATATTACTATATTTAGGCTGGGAAAAGGAAAAATAAAAGTTTCACTGCCTAAGGGTAGACTTGATTTGAGGCAGAAGGTGAATACTCAGGCCTGACTGTGTCATCTGCAAATGTAGCAAACTCTGTAGGCAACATTGGGGATATCTTATGACTGTTACTCTGGGATTAGCATCCCTGTTGGGACAGCAAAAAAGCTAGCCAGAAAATTAGTGGGGAATCTTTTAAATTAGAGAGATATAAAAGGTTATATACCTTTTCAGATGTTGCTATCTAAGTGAGAAGCTATGTACATGTGTATGGGAGATCAGGGATGGTTCTAGGGAAGAAAAAAATGCTTAGCAAGTGTTGAAGATGGCCTCAGTGCTTTTTAACTCACACACAGATTTATTGTCAGAAACTGAAGAGAAATTCAAGTTGTTTAAGTACATTCTTTCCAATTCTACATTGATCACTGAACTGTGTAGAAAAAGCAGATGCACCAAGGAAGTCAGGATAACAACAACATTAAAAAGACAAAAGTGATATCACCAGCCATACATTTCAGTGAGGAAAAGTTCATAGGTTTAATCCAAGCAAGTTACTGAAATAGAATTTTAAAAATACATAAATAAATTAGTAAAACAAAAATTTAAAAAGCAGCAACAACTATCCTCAAGGGGGAGGGGTAGCAAAATTTGGAGTTGTAACAAAATAATATATGAAGTATCCAATTGTCAACATAAGATATGCAAAGAAATAAAAAGTATGGCATATACTCAGGAGAAATGTATTGAGCAAGAACTCTGAGTGGATCCATATGTTACATTTATTAAACAAAACTTCTGACTCAGATATTGCAAATAAATTCAATAAATTAAACTGTGTTTAAGTAAACAATGAAAAGAGTATAATACCTCAAATAGGGTATATTAAGAGAAAAATAGAAACTGTAGAAAAGAACCAAATGAAATACCTAGAATTAAAAAGCACAAGTATATTTATTTATTTGGCTCTGCTGGGTCTTTTGGAGAAGGCAATGGCAACCCACTCCAATACGCTTGCCTGGAAAATTCCATGGGCGGAGGAGCCTGGTAGGCTGCAGTCCATGGGGTCGCGAAGAGTCGGACACGAAAGTGGAAGTCTGTAGCCTTGCCCAGCCTCTGCCCTGTCAAGTTTTATTTTGTAATATTACTATATTTAGGCTGGGAAAAGGAAAAATAAAAGTTTCACTGCCTAAGGGTAGACTTGATTTGAGGCAGAAGGTGAATACTCAGGCCTGACTGTGTCATCTGCAAATGTAGCAAACTCTGTAGGCAACATTGGGGATATCTTATGACTGTTACTCTGGGATTAGCATCCCTGTTGGGACAGCAAAAAAGCTAGCCAGAAAATTAGTGGGGAATCTTTTAAATTAGAGAGATATAAAAGGTTATATACCTTTTCAGATGTTGCTATCTAAGTGAGAAGCTATGTACATGTGTATGGGAGATCAGGGATGGTTCTAGGGAAGAAAAAAATGCTTAGCAAGTGTTGAAGATGGCCTCAGTGCTTTTTAACTCACACACAGATTTATTGTCAGAAACTGAAGAGAAATTCAAGTTGTTTAAGTACATTCTTTCCAATTCTACATTGATCACTGAACTGTGTAGAAAAAGCAGATGCACCAAGGAAGTCAGGATAACAACAACATTAAAAAGACAAAAGTGATATCACCAGCCATACATTTCAGTGAGGAAAAGTTCATAGGTTTAATCCAAGCAAGTTACTGAAATAGAATTTTAAAAATACATAAATAAATTAGTAAAACAAAAATTTAAAAAGCAGCAACAACTATCCTCAAGGGGGAGGGGTAGCAAAATTTGGAGTTGTAACAAAATAATATATGAAGTATCCAATTGTCAACATAAGATATGCAAAGAAATAAAAAGTATGGCATATACTCAGGAGAAATGTATTGAGCAAGAACTCTGAGTGGATCCATATGTTACATTTATTAAACAAAACTTCTGACTCAGATATTGCAAATAAATTCAATAAATTAAACTGTGTTTAAGTAAACAATGAAAAGAGTATAATACCTCAAATAGGGTATATTAAGAGAAAAATAGAAACTGTAGAAAAGAACCAAATGAAATACCTAGAATTAAAAAGCACAAGTATATTTATTTATTTGGCTCTGCTGGGTCTTTTGGAGAAGGCAATGGCAACCCACTCCAATACGCTTGCCTGGAAAATTCCATGGGCGGAGGAGCCTGGTAGGCTGCAGTCCATGGGGTCGCGAAGAGTCGGACACGATGAGCGACTTCACTTTTCACTTTCATGCATTGGAGAAGGAAATGGCAACCCACTCCAGTGTTCTTGCCTGGAGAATCTCAGGGACGGGGGAGCCTGGTGGGCTGCCGTCTATGGGGTCGCACAGAGTCAGACACGACTGAAGCGACTTAGTAGCAACAGCAGCAGCTGGGCCTTTGCTGTTGTGTGAGGGTTTCTCTAGTTGTGGAGCATGGAGGCTACTCTCTAGTCGTGGTGTGCAGGCTTCTCATTGCTATGGCTTCTCTTGTTTCAGAGCTTGGGCTCTAGGGCATGCAGGGTTCAGTAGTTGTGGTGCGGGGCTCAGTAGTTAAGGCTCCCAGGGTCTAAAGCACAGATTCAATAGTTGTGGTACACAGGCTTAGCTGCCTTACGGCATGAGGGATCTTTCCAGGCCAGGGATCAAACCTGTATCCTCTGCATTGGCAGGCAGATTCTTCACCACTGAGCCACCAGGGAAGCCCCAAAGTACACATTTAATCAAGCGTAAAGGGAAGAAAACTTTTACACACAAGAAGTAGAAGGATGACAAGCCTAAAATCAATTGATATTAGTTTCCTAGAGCTTCTGGAAGAAATAACAGCAAAATGAGTAGCTTAAAACAAAATTATTCTTTCACTATTCAAAATTCTGGACATGTGGAAGTTCAAAATTAAGAGGATGGCAACTGCTCTTGTTCTGCTTTATTTTCTTATTATGATTATTTATAGGAAGTATTGTCAACACATATAATTAATAATCTATTAGGAATAAAAATAAGTTTTATTTGAGTTAACTGAAGACTATAGCTCGAGAGACACAGTTTCAAGAAGCATCTGAATGGTATTCTTCCAGACTACAAAATGGAAGAGGCTTATGTGGATAAAACCCACAAAGTAACATAGATTGTTTGTTAAGAATTAGGATTGAAGCTGGCAAGAGTAAGGTGCTTGATAAGCAAGAATTGATTAGGAGAAAAAAAAATGATAGGGATCCAAAATGATTGAAAAATTATGACTTTAAGACTATAAAATTGCAGCTCTCGGCTGCTAGTCCATATTGAGAATGGCTGATGCTCTCCTTGAGTCTCATACTACTCAGAAAATTCAAGTATTCAGTGATGCAATTATGGTCTGAAACCATATATACAATGGCCACTTGGTTCTATTTTGAATGCTTGAACCACGGTTACTCCAGATTGATTATTAAATGCATTCATTTCTTTAATGGTTACAGCAGGATACAGTAGTATACAATGCATATTTATAGGCCATAATACTGGCTATTCTATTTAGCATAAGGTTCAAACTATGTATAAGCTCATACCTCAACATGTGAAAATTCCTCCCATCAGTACCCTCAAAATTTTTAAGTGTGTTCTGCATGGATTCATGTTTTTCTGTGAAGACTATAAACTCCTTATGGGAAAAATAACTCCTGTTTTTTACTCATTGTTTATAAAGCTAAAGAAAAAAATAAAAGTCTATGGTAGATATTAAATATTTGTTGAATAAATGCTTCTATGTATGCATAAATACATTTTGGGATATATTTGTCTAATACTATGTAATTCACAAAGATTTGATTCAAAAAGAGCAAACAAATTAATAGATTTTTAATCCACCTCATTTAACAGTACATGCAAAACAAACCTCAGAATCAGTTTGCAATAGGGATGAGGAAATAAGTAGTTTTCATTGTGGTAAGTTCAATATACTGTTAGTCATTCAGTTGATGGTGAGACAGAGGTAAAGAATCTGCCTTTCAGTCAATTCAGGAGACTCAGAAGACGTAGGTTTGATTCCTTGGTCAGGAGATACCGTGGAGGAGAAAATAGAAATCCACTCCAGTTTTCTTGCCTGGACAATCCCATGGACAAAGGAGCCCGAAGGGTTAGGGGTCACAAAGAGTTGGACATGACTGGGCACACACAAGTTGTTTTATCTGTTTTCCTTAATGTACTCATCTTTTAAAAATTTCTTTTAAAAGTTTTTCATATCTTCATTGCTTTCTAATCACAATTCTTGAGATACAGATTAAACTTTTTCTTTTCCAATAAGGTATTACTTATAACTAATAGCATCTTTCAAACAATAAGTTGACTTAAACAAATGCACAAATAATGTAAGATAACCACCATGAATCTAGATAAATTATATGAATAAGATTGATGTGCTTATATTATAGACAGAGTATAGAAACACTGAAAAGCATATTTCAATAGACTATTACACTCAAATATAGAAAGTTGAATGTCATTTTTGAATGAGCATATATTTTGATGACCAGTGGAAAATAATGTCAAACATTTACTGGGGAATTAAGAAACATTAAATATTTTCCTTAGCAATTAATAGAGATAGTTTATTTAAGTATTAAAGCTCTGTCATGTGAACACCAGCTATGTTTTGCAGATGAAGAAACAGAAGCACAAAAATATATATACAACTTGTCTGAGTTCTCATGGCTGGGAAATGGTTGGAACAAATTTTGGAACCAAGTTACAGGATCCCAAGGGCCACATTTTTCATCATTGTGGGGTTTTTTGTTTGTTTTTATAGGGGGAATTTTTTTTCTTTTTTTGGGGTATAATTACTTTACAATGTTGTGTTAGTTTCTGCAATATGATGAAGTGAATCAACTATCTGTATATATATATCGCCTCATCACTGTGTTTTAATGGCTGCTTCACTTCAGCTTATCAGATTTTTTTCCTCCACAACTACTTATTTGCTAGATAACTGAAGGTACATTATAAACTCCACAAGTAGGCATGATGTTTTTGGAAATTAAATAAAGGTATGTATTTAAATCTAGTTTTTCAGAGACACTCAGAAATGTTAGTCTCTTCTCCTCTTTCTTAAACTCAAGGATGAGAGCGCCTCTTATTTCACATTCTGTTTCTGTCTGGATCAAGTTTCCTGTGGGCTGTCAGAGCTGCTAAATCAGATATCTTTTCATACATGCTACTTAGAAGAGTCAGGAACACTGTCTTCCTGCAGTTCTTGGGCCCTTTAAATACAGAGCGAGAGCCTCTCACTGGTCTCTCTGTGCAGCAGCTCACTGTCAGCATTTCATTGCCGTCTGACCGGCACCAGAGCCTCGAGCTCATTGATAATACAAAGAGAGAAATGTCTGCTCTCTGACAGACACTGATGGCAGGGGCTGCCACTCCCAGCGGGCTGTGACTTGGGCCACAACCAAACACAGCATGCCACAGGCTGAATCCACTTTGATGAAATAGGATTCTTTCTTCTGTTGGAGGGTTCATTGGACTTATTTAAATTAGGCTGTGATTCTCACTGGAACAGACCAATCTTGGTAACTAACAATAATTTGCACTATTCTTCTGACATGCAGGAGATTATATAGGAATTTTATCCACAACTACTACTGCAGTATGACTTTAGTCAGAAGTTAATTCTGCAATATTTTATTCTAGTTTCTAAAACCACTGTTTAACTTGGAGTCTTATTGCTAATTAAAAGAACTATTTCAAAATCTCAGACTCTTCTTTATCCCATAATTTCATACTTCTCTATATTGAGCTTCTTTAAAAAAAAAAAAAAAAAAAACTTTGGTTTCACCAACATGTCCTACTGATTTTTTTTTTTTTTTCTTTTCTGTTTTCTCCCAGAAGCTCTAGGTTGTTTTAGGGCTATATAGAGCATATGGAACAAAAAGAGACAAATCATATTTGATGTGGTAGTTCATTTTGCAGATGAGAAAATGGAGAGTAACATTGATTAACCCTCTTTGTTAGTGAAGGGTAAAAACAAGGATGTAAACATTTTTCCCTTTAATCTAACACTTTGAAATTTGTCACACAGTCACATACAAGTGAAATGAAAGGGAGAATTTCTGATGGTAAATTAGCATATTAAACTCTACTTATGTAGTATCATACACACTCATGTAATCATAGCTTTTGTCCCTATACTAGCCAGATTTTGTAATAGATTAAAAATTGTATTCACCAAGTTTTGTAGAGGGCTTCCCTAGTAGTTCAGTAGTAAAGAATTTACTTGCCAAAACTCAGGAGACACGGGTTCAATTCCTGGGTGGAGAAAGTGCCCTGGAGAAGAAAATGGCAGCCCACTCCAGGATTCTTGCCTAGGAAATCCCTTGGACAGAGAAGTCTGATGGGCTACAGTCCATGGTGGTGCAAAAGAGTCAGACATGACTAAGTGGCTAAAAACTAGGCAAGCGTTTGTGGAACAGGACTTTATTCTTGTTTAATAAAGGAAATACTGAACTACAGAGCCAAAGAAAAGATAGAGATGTATTATCATGTTTTCCATTTTAATTTCAAAGTTTTTTTTATTTCAAATATGTAAGGGAGCCTGTGAAATGATGCTTTAACTTATATAAAGATATAAACTGATATTATATGTTTATATAAACTGGTATTATGTAAAACAAAAATGACAGGAACAGTTTCAGTTTCTATAACTAAAAATGCTTTATTGATTTATACATAAATTTTTACGTCATTCTCTGATAAGGAAAAACTCAAAATGAGAAGGAACATAATCATGAATAAAATTTTGAGTGCTAGTGTCAGATTCTATTCTAAATATAGAAGGAAATTTAGCAACGGAGAATTTGTTTTGCATTGAAATAGACAATATTAGCATGCAATTACTACTCAAACAACAGAAACAAAATTCTGAGAATACAATATATGCATGGTATGGAAAGCTGCTCAACCTTATCAATTTTCAAAAAAATTCAGATTGAATCAAGGAAATGACATTTTATATACAACAGACTAACCAAGCATTAAAATGTCAATATTGGCAAGGATGTGGAAAAATCCAAACTCTTCAGCATTGGTGTAAACACAGAGTCAGACTCAACTTAGTGACTGAAAAAAAGCACCCTGATAAGCAACTTGGCAGCATTAATTAATTTATGTTAAGCACACATGCCCATGGAAATTTGTATCAGAGCATTAAGTATACTGTGGTTAAAAAATAAAGTGAGAGTTTTAGCAACATTATTTTCCATAGGTGAACATATATATCAAATATCCTTCAATCTTATTCTTTATTATGATAATATCTGGAAATGTGAGCTCCCTTATCATGATGAGATTGATGTTGACAATAGGTATAAAATGATAATAAGCTAAATGCAAGCTTTCTATTTTATTTGAAATCATTTATTTTAAAATATGGAAAAATTTGGGAAATATATACAAGTAGAAAAAATAAACTATTTTTTCATTTGTATTAAGCTGCCATCTTTTAAGTATCGATGATTTGGGGATATAGAACACAGTTCTTAAATGTTCATAAATTTTGAATGAGATATTTTGCTTCTGAAATCAATTATATCTAGTCCAGAATTCTTTCCTCTCTTTTATTAAATGTAGGAATAGTTTGAATATCCTCTTTATCCCAGAGGCTTTATCTATCAAGTATTTTCCTATGATTGTTGTAGAAAGTATGTTTCAGAATTTCATTTTAACATGTAACATTTTATCAGTTTAGTGATTTTAAATTGTTCTTCCACTTAAACTCAGTATTTTTTCTTGAAAATCAAATGTTCCTTTGAAAATGCAAATGGAAAAAGTATAGTATAGTACTATATATTAATATCAAACATTAAACATTTTCTAAAACATGATCAAAAGCTATTAAAATATCTATCTGTTAGTAATAAAGAATCATTTTAAGGTTGTGAAAATCTCATTTTTATAATTTTAAAATTACTCTGCTTAGTAACATACACATATTGACTCTTAGCCTAGGGACATATATTCTTTGTTAATAGTTGGCAAACTTTTCAAAATATCTGATTACTACTATGTATGAAATAAAATTTGAAAATTTTCTCACATGTTATTTTGTTAAAAAAATTTTACTATATTTTTGTGAATGTAAATATGGTATACAATTTTTTTTCTATGTAAACAACAGGGAAACACATTGTATTGGTAATGATCTGCTATTTCCAGATTTCTTTTCAATGATATTATCTATACACTGAGAGTTTGCTTTAGAAATAAAAATATTATTGAATATATTATTTAATACTTCTGTAAGATGAATTATTTCTAGAAATCTGCTGTACAACATAGTAACTCTAGTCAACAATACTGTATTGTGCATTTGACAATTTATTAAAAAGGGCAAATCTCATGTTAAGTCTTGTGCTCTCTATCTCTCGTACACACACACACACACACACACACACAAAGGCTCACAAAAATACAAGGAAACTTTTGGAGATGATGTGTATGTCTCTTACTTTGATTGAAGTAATGGCTTTATTAACATGGATACATTAAATAAACAGTTTTTGTATAAAACTTATACCTCAGTAAAGCTCTTTATTTATTTAGAAAAAACTGTGTATGAATATGAGTATTTTTTTCCTCAGATTTTTTATAAAACTTAAAAACAATTTGGAATATGCACAAACTTCCTGTAATATTTTGTAAGTGTGTTAAAATAAGAATATATATTATTTAAGAGTTTATCCTCATTATTAAAATAGAAAAATGGTTACAGTAAGCAGTGTTAAAGGCAATTTCTTTAAATTTATGTTAAATATTTTAATTACTATCTTTAATCATACTAATAAGGGCTTCCCTGGTAACTCAGATGGTAAAGACTTTGCCTGCAATGCAGAAGACCCTGGTTCAATCCCTGGGTCAGAAATATCCTTAGAGAAGGGAATGGCAACCCACCTCAGTATTCTTGCCTTGAAAATTTCATGGATCAGAGGAGCCTGGTAGGCTACACTTCATGGAGTTGCAAAGAGTCAGACACAACTGAGTGACTAACACTTATCACTATAGATCATTATAGCCATATAGAACCAAATGACTATCCTTTTTTAAAAAAATGTTATATGCTCAGTGCAATGTTAAGTTCTTAAAATAGGTTACCTATTTCAATTCACCCAACAACCATCTAAATTAATACTGCAACTACTCTCACTTTACAGATAAAGAAATTGGGATTTAGAGATGTGTGTATATTTCCCAGTTCACACAGTCACAAATTTCACAGCCATTCTTCCCATAAAAACTGACTGCTCTGCCTGAGCTTTTAACTACCAGGCTGCATCTTTACTGGTGAAAGAACAGGTGGTGTAGATCTACTGTTTCATATAGTTATTAAGAAATAATGTGCATCATATAACATCTATGAAAATGCTCAAAACATTTTTAATTCCATCATTTTACAAAGTTGGCTAAAAAGCAAAGGATAGGTAAGTTTAGAAAGGTAACATGCAACAATCTGGAAAAATATATAATGCTTTTGTACGTTATTATCATAAATGACATAAAACATTTGGTATTGATAACATTTAGAAAGTCCTTTTAAACAAAGGCAAAAATAAGTAACTGCAGCATTTCATCTGTAACCAGATGGCCAGGCATAGCAAATCAGTAGTATGTAAATAACTGCATTGTAAGGATACATAAAAAACGCCTAGCTACTTCACATCTACTTTATACATAGAAGATTCGCATGTAGACAAGACAAAAATATGTACTTTTTATTGTGGCTAATGCACAGGTGGTGTAGATCTACTGTTTCATATAGTTATTAAGAAATAATGTGCATCATATAACATCTATGAAAATGCTCAAAACATTTTTAATTCCATCATTTTACAAAGTTGGCTAAAAAGCAAAGGATAGGTAAGTTTAGAAAGGTAACATGCAACAATCTGGAAAAATATATAATGCTTTTGTACGTTATTATCATAAATGACATAAAACATTTGGTATTGATAACATTTAGAAAGTCCTTTTAAACAAAGGCAAAAATAAGTAACTGCAGCATTTCATCTGTAACCAGATGGCCAGGCATAGCAAATCAGTAGTATGTAAATAACTGCATTGTAAGGATACATAAAAAACGCCTAGCTACTTCACATCTACTTTATACATAGAAGATTCGCATGTAGACAAGACAAAAATATGTACTTTTTATTGTGGCTAATGCAGTCCCTAGAGTTGCTAGCACCATTTTGAAGTTCATTTATATAAAAATACAAAAACAGATGTGTCAGGAACATCTGGATCCTGTGCTAAAATCAACTGTGAAATATAGTGCATATGCAATTCAAACCACACATAAAATAAAATGGGAAAATATAGTCAACTGTTAAGTTACTGAAAAGTCAGCACCATTATTCTCTATCTTGAGGAAGATAGCAAATATCTTTTCCTGTAGTACTATATTAGCAAACATTATAGAGAGAGTAATTTACATCCTCCAAGTCAGCCAATGTCATATAACAACAACACATAATTTTGGAAAGAACACAAGAATATATTTTCATATGGACATAAGTTTATTAGTGACAGTTGTATCTATCCTAACAAAAAACTTATCAAAATATTTGCCTCAAAATAATATTTCTGATGTATTGAAGGAAGGTTACCAGCCAAAACAGGTCATCCACAGCTAATTATATGGCTTTTGTGTTTGTGCATATATTATGATTGGCAAGCTGCCAATGGACATGTGTAAATAATGAACAAAGAGATGAATTTAAAAATTCTAAACCATTGGACCTGGCTGCTGTCTTAACGACAGAATATTAACTTCCACACCTGGTCCCCATTCTGATAATACTGAAGTATCTTCATCACATTTATTTACATTGTCTGCTCTCTAATATTAACATGAGTAATATAAAGGAGGATTATAATCTTCTGGAAAAAATAGAAAGATTACTTTGGCTGAATAATTGCTTGCTTTAATAAAGTTCTGCCTTTTAAAAATTGCTTCTAATATTGTTCACTTTAACCTATTTCTTTAAATCACTTTATCTCAGCCCTCACTCATGGTCTCTGTATCTAGTTTATTTCCACTGGTTTATCCAACCTTTCACTCCTCCATTTTTAAGTTAGGAGCCATGTTGTCTCTTCCTTTGTGTGATTCCCTAAAAGCAGCTAGCTTAATTGTATGCTTACAATAAGTATTCAGATTTCTCCTTTAACTGATCACCTAGTTACATCATAACTTAAGACAGAAACAATGGTTCGATTTTCCTTTTGTAATAACTTTTCATGTACTTTTAAGTATATAATTGACTCTGTAGAATCTTTTTTTTTTAATAAGACTAATAATATTGCCCCAATTATTTGTGCTTTTAAACTCATTTAAAGATAGGTATAGCTGCATTTTGCCAAAATTTATTAATTCTGCAAGTTAATACCTTCCCTAAAGTTACATTTTTTTCTATTAAAAAGAATGCCTAAATATGGAAGGAATTTAATTTTCATGGTTTCTTGTATTATTCAAAAGATATCTCCTATTATTTAACCTTTATTATATTCTTGATCTTTTTCTGCTTATGTATAATAAAACTTTAGATACATTTGACATTTATAGAATATTTGATTTAGCTTTTGCTATAAATGTTCACAATAGATTTCAAACTGTAAAATTTACTTTTAAGTAAACTTTAAAAAACTTAAAGGACAAATATTCAGTTAGAGAAGCATATTACAGATATGAATATTTTATATCTCCTCTTTTAACTTTTAACAGGGAAGACACAAATGCCACTTCTGCCATCACTGTAAGTTTCTATGTCCATACGAGGGCCTTCTGATAGTATATAGTACTTTCAAATTAGAGTCAAGTTTGGTCTTAAAATCTTTCCTATAATATGACTAAAATGGCTACTAATTAATTGGACTTTGTGCTTTAGAACCAGTTGTTTATTGGTTGTAAATTGGTTTTCTAAATAATCATTCAGGGAGTTTGTCATAATATACACTTCTAGGTCTGCTCCATGGAGATTTTGATTCAGTGGATCTGATATTTGCATTTTGATTAAAATCCCCAATTAATCCTTAAAGTGTCAGGTTGACATACATTAAGGTTGATATTTAGGAATATATGGCTTGAGACCATTTAATGATCTTCTCTTTGTGTTTTTACTTTTTACTTATATATTCATACATTGAGTTATTATATGTGCTTATTTACTTAAGTAACACTATGGACTGAATGTCTATCCACAGAATCTACATGTTGAAACCCTATTCTTCAGTGTAATTTATCTGGAGCTGGAGATTATAAGGAAATAATTAAGATTGGGACTTGATATGATAAGAATGGTATTCTTATAGGAACAGTACCTGAATGTTCATTGTTTTTCTCAGGGTGTATGCACCTAGAGCAGAGCACATGAGGACATGACAATAAGACAGTAATCTGCAACCAGGAAGAGAGCCTCACCAGAAAGAAATCATGTGGGCACCTTGATCTCAGACTTCCAGTCTCCAGGACTGTGAGGAAATAAATATCTGGTATTTAAGCCACATGGTATATAGTATTTTACTGTGAAAGGCTAATTAATACATGTTTTAAATGACAGTGTTTTCTATTAATCTTTGCTTGTTAATCATCATATTTGTAGTAAAGCTTTTTCTCATTTCAGGAAGGCTTCCCCTTGACCTTCATTTAAAAATCCAGAGGGGTGAAGCATAACAAAAAAATGAAAAACAAGACAACTATATCTGTCAGATGTTAGCCAAACAAATAGTTATTGAATGAAAGTAGTCAAAAGGTACAAATTTCAAACAGAACCTGACACGGAACAGCTTACTAGTTCAAAATTGGGAAAGGAGTACATCAAGATTGTATATTGTCACCCTGCTTATTTAAATTATATGCAGAGTACATCAGGCAAAATGTCAGACTGGGTGAATCACAAGCTGGAATCAAGATTTCTGGAAGAAATAACAACCTCAGATATACAGATAGCATTGTAATGGCAGAAAGGGAAGAGGAACTAAAGACTCTTGATGTGGGTGAAGGAGNATTGGGAAAGGAGTACATCAAGATTGTATATTGTCACCCTGCTTATTTAAATTATATGCAGAGTACATCAGGCAAAATGTCAGACTGGGTGAATCACAAGCTGGAATCAAGATTTCTGGAAGAAATAACAACCTCAGATATACAGATAGCATTGTAATGGCAGAAAGGGAAGAGGAACTAAAGACTCTTGATGTGGGTGAAGGAGGAGAGTGAAAAAGCTGGCTTAAAACTCAACATTCTAAAAACTAAGATCTTGGCATCCAGTCCCATAATTTCATGGCAAATAGATGGGGAAAAAGAGGAAACAGTGACAGATTTTATATTTGAGGGCTCCAAAATCACTGTGGATGGTGACTTCATCCATGCAATTAAATGACATTTGCTCTTTGGAAGAAAAGCAATGGTAAACCTAGATAGCAATCTCACTTTGCAAACAAAGGTCTGCATAGTCAAAGGCATGATTTTTCCAGTAGTCATATATGTGTATGAGAGTTGAACCGTAAATAAGACTGAGAGCCAAAGAATTGATGTTTTTGAACTGTAGTGTTGGAGAAGACTTTTGAGAGTCTCTTGGACAGCAAGGAGATCCAACATGTTCATCCTAAAGGAAATCAGTCCTGAATATTCATTGGAGGGACTGATGCTGAAGCTGAAGCTCCAATACTTTGGCCACTTGATGCAAAGAGCTGACTCATTGGAAAAGATCTTGATGCTAGGAAATGTTGAGGGGAGGAGGACAAGAGGGTGACAGAGGATGAGATGGTTGGATGGCATCACCAATTCAGTGGACAAGAGTTTGAGCAAATTCTGGAAGACGGTGAGGAACAGGGAAGCCTGGCATGCTGCAGTCCATGGGATTGCAAAGAATTGGACATGACTCAGGGAATGAACAATAGCAATGTAATGTAATATATGGCATGATGGCTATAATTAACAGTGCTATGGTATATTTAAAGTTGATAAGGGTGGATTCTAATAATTTTTTATCACAAGGGAAAAAATGTAGCTATATAGATGATATATAGGTGATCATAACTTTCTTCCAAGGAGTAAGCGTCTTTTAATTTCATGGCTGCAGTCACCATCTGCAGTCATTTTGGAGCCCCAAAAAATAAAGTCTGACACTGTTTCCACTGTTTCCCCATCTATTTCCCATGAAGTGATGGGACCGGATGCCATGATCTTCGTTTTCTGAATGTTGAGCCTTAAGCCAACTTTTTCGCTCTCCTCCTTCACTTTCATCAAGAGGCTTTTTAGCTCCTCCTCACTTTCTGCCATAAGGGTGGTGTCATCAGCATATCTGAGGTTATTGATATTTCTCCCGGCAATCTTGATTCCAGTTGTGTTTCTTCCAGTCCAGCATTTCTCATGATGTACTCTGCATATAAGTTAAATAAGCAGGGAGACAATATACAGCCTTGACGTACTCCTTTTCCTATTTGGAACCAGTCTGTTGTTCCATGTGCAGTTCTAACTGTTGCTTCCTGACCTGCATACAGATTTCTCAAGAG
>SJYX01001155.1:108453-133882 GCA_006410675.1 Oreotragus oreotragus | reverse complement strand
AGCAGAAGATATTAAGAAGAGGTGGCAAGAATACACAGAAGAACTGTACAGAAAAGATCTTCACGACCCAGATAATCATGAGGATGTGATCACTAATCTAGAGCCAGACATCTTGGAATGTGAAGTCAAGTGGGCCTTAGAAAGCATCACTAAGAACAAAGCTAGTGGAGGTGATGGAATTCCCGTTGAGCTGTTTCAAATCCTGGAAGATGATGCTGTGAAAGTGCTGCACTCAATATGCCAGCAAATTTGGAAAACTCAGCAGTGGCCACAGGACTGGAAAAGGTCAGTTTTCATTCCAATCCCAAAGAAAGGCAATGCCAAAGAATGCTCAAACTACCGCACAATTGCACTCATCTCACACGCTAGTAAAGTAATGCTCAAAATTCTCCAAGCCAGGCTTCAGCAATATGTGAACCTTGAACTCCCTGATGTTCAAGCTGGTTTTAGAACAGGCAGAGGAACCAGAGATCAGATTTTTTACACTAAGTACTTTTTAATTCTTTCAAGATGAAGAATCTTTTGTTTCTTTTAAAAAAGAAAAAGAAAGCAGTCCTCATATTATGGTAAAATGGTTAAGAGCAACGTCTACCTGGGGATCTGTGTTTTTGAGTGAGTTCTGTGTGACTTATTTTCCTTATCTGTTAAACAAGGAAAGTAGTAGTCTTTACTTCATAGGATCATAGTGAGAATTAAACAAGTTACTAAAAGTAAAGTCTTGATGACAGTGTCTGATAGAACAGAAAGCACTATATATTGGTACATATAAAACAGTAACAATGACAACTATTATCATCAAGCCACAGAATAAAGTGTATGATGATTTAACTAATGAGAAATCAAGCCACCCCAATTAATTCTTAAATTCCAAGTGCCTTTTAATTACAACAATGTCTCTAGGTCCTCACATCCTCACCAATGCTTAATGTTGTCAAATATTAGTTAACTGATCTCAATAACATCTTAATTAGATCTTTAAAAAAGTTGGCCCTTATTAGACTTGCAAGATAGCTTTCATAAAATAATTTTTCAGGATATAGTCAAATTTTTAAGTGGATCATACTCCTTTGGAGAAGACACATATAGAATATCTTTAAGAACATACAAAAATCTTCCTAAAAATAAGTTTCATGGAAAAAGTTACTCTCCCAATAAGTAATTTTAAAATATAAATAAATTTAAAATATAAATAATATCAAAACCCCAAAGAAAAAAAAAGCAGACAATAAATACACTGGAAAGGGTCTATAAGTACTTTGTTTTTTAAAATGAGAACAAAGCTATATAGATAAGTTAAATCAATGTTTTATAAAAGCAATGGAAAAAATAATGTGTTCCAATTTTGTAACCTAGTATAAACAAACAATCAGCAATGTGGAATAATTTACACCCATTCTTTTTTATAACTTTGGAAATAATCCAAACTGTCCATAAAAGAGAGTTAAAAAAATAAATGAAACAAGATGTTTTATAAAAGAATCTTATAAATTTCAAGCTTATATTAGAAAAGAAAGTATGCTCTTTACCAGAGAATAAAGTAAACATTTCTCTGTCCTGAAATACTTCACAAAAAAAATTAGTTTTAGGTAAATCAGTTATTTATCTATAGCAACAAAGCATAGCCACAGTATGAAATAAAGAAAATAATTACATCATCCTAGTTTTCCAATTAGCAAAAAATTGAAAAAATTGTCAACTCCTGGCATGGTTTTATTTTTTAACAGTTTTACTGAGGTACAGTTTACATACCATAAAATTCACTCACTTTAACAATTCAATGATTTTATAAATAAATTTACTGAAATGTACAATGATCTACATTGTACAAACTTAAATACTCGACTATCTGACAAAATATCACAGAATTACCTTCTAATGAGGAAAGGGTTACTGGGATGTCAGCATCATTCACAGATATATTACTGATATAATTAGAATAAAATTATAATGCTAGTTTTAAAAACAAGGATATACATTGTAGGATTTGTTATGAAACCCACTACTCTTAAATGCTACTCTTAAAAAATGTTCTGAGGTAAACTGAGCCCCAAATCGAGTAGATAATCTTTATTAAAATGTACTCAGTTAGGGCTTTTAGACTTTAATAAGGCCAATGAACTCTGAGTTTATGAGAATGGAATTTGGCCTGGTATAAACAAAAATTGCCATCTTTTACTAACTGGAAGTACAGTTTGTTGAAAACACACAAAAAAATGAAATGGAGAAAAATGGTTTATGGACTTT
Organism: Oreotragus oreotragus; assembly: GCA_006410675.1. Classification (NCBI taxonomy): domain Eukaryota; kingdom Metazoa; phylum Chordata; class Mammalia; order Artiodactyla; family Bovidae; genus Oreotragus; species Oreotragus oreotragus. The sequence goes on along the minus strand of SJYX01001155.1, from coordinate 131,638 downwards.
CATGTCTTAAGTAATTCCCCACACACAAATTCTTGAGAGGTCAGCCTTCTCTATAGCTTTCTTATTTGTTTTTAAAAAATACCAGCATGAAGACAAAAGAGTCTTAGAATGAAAGTCCTAAAATTACCCTTCAATGGCAACTTTTAAAAAGAATAATAGAAAGAACTAGCCCTTAGAGAAAGTGGCCATTCTTTTTTTATAAATATATCTCCATGTTTTCTTAGAGAAATTCCTAACAATCAATAAATACATATCAAATGTATACTATACTCTCAAATGTATATGATATTAAGAGTTATATAATATAAAAAAATTAGAAGACATGGCTGCCTATCTTCAAGTTGTTATAATCACAAAATTTTACTTTAGAATTTTGGAATCAGGATTGGGGAACAGATTGAAGCAGGATTTAACCTGCAGCTAGAAGATTATTTACAAACCAAGTTAATCATGTTGCCTACTTTTCTGTACCCCACTCCTCATCTGTGAAATAAGGAGAAAGTAGCATTTACTGAATAAGGTTATTATAGGAAGCAAATAAAATAATGTGTCTAAAATTAAGATGTTTAGCAGAATTCCTGGCACATGTACATAAATATTACCTGCTATGAAAACCAGTTTTCAGGTGTAGAAACCAAGGTTTAGGCTTGTAAAACACTTGCCCAAGACTACCGAGGGGTGGTAGGTACCTAAATCCCTGTTAGTTTGACTCTGGACCCCATGTTTTTATCCACTAATGAAAAAGGATAACCCTTACAACTTCTTGCATTAAGTGATTTTAATCAAATGAAATAGTCTTTTATTTTTTAATATAAATTTATTTTAATTGGAGGTTAACTACTTTACAATATTGTATTGGTTTTGCCATACATCAACATGAATCCGCCACAGGTGTACATGTGTTTCCCATCCTGAATCGCCCTCCCTCTTCCCTCCCCGTACCATCCCTCTGGGTCGTCCCAGTGCACCAGCCCCAAGCATCCTGTATCCTGCATCGAACCTGGACTGGCGATTCGTTTCATATGTGATATTATACATGTTTCAATGCCATTCTCCCAATCATCCCACCCTCTCCCTCTCCCACAGAGTCCAAAAGACTCTGTATGAAATAGTCACCCGGTTAATTTGCCTTTTAACAAATGCTTCTGGCAAACTATTTTGTGTACTTTTCAACACTAAATCTTTGTAGTTGTTAGATCTTTCTCAAAGCCACAAAGGAAGTCAGCAGCAGAACCAACATTCACTAGAAGTTCTAACTCTTAACCACATAAGCACTTGGAGTTTGCTATCGATGAGCAATTAACATTAAGTAAGCAGCATGTTCATCTGAATTAAGCAAACTTCATTTCCATCTCATCCAGTATTAAATATCTACCCATCTCATTAAAAAAAAAAAAAAAGAGTATGCCACTCAAAAATTTTTAAAAGTTAATAAAATAATCTGACTAAAATTAAAAATCAAATAATGTATTAAAATGGACTAATTTTTAAATAAAGATTTTAAAAATTCAAATAAAACTTTCCTCCTAGATAGAAAAAGTAAAGCATCAGACTCAGGAGTGGGGAAATAACTCTAGAATATTCAAGTTTAATATCTAACTCTAGAAATTCAAAAGAAGACACAGCATATTCATGGATATTTATAGATCAAAACTTACATCCCACAGAACTGAATAAATTATGTTCCCTGCTGGCAAGGCAGTTTAACATTAATATAATATTCTAAATAGTTTTTTCATGTTTGAAGAACATTAAAATAAGCTTAAAAAGTAATTATATGACTTATTTTACTCAGCTCACTGTTCATCCATGCTACTCAGGGTTTATCTATGTCGTAGCATCTGTCAGAATTCCTTTCCTTTTTAAGGCTAAATAATATTCCATTGTATGTACATGCCTCATTTTGCTTATCTATTTATCTGTTGACGGATAAGAATTACTTTCACTTTTTACTTACTGTGGCTCATGCTGCTATGAACATAGGCATGTAAATATCTCTTTGAGACTATAATTTCAGAACCAGCCCAAACTGGCCCTATCCTGTTTCTAACAAGATATTGAGTTGTTTTTCAGAGGCAACAGAACAAAACCACAAGTCATGCAGCCAAAGCATGCTCAGAAGAGAAAAATTTGACCTCAAGTAACACCCAGAACCAAAGTTTCCCCCGTCCCCAGAACAAAAGGGCCAGACGTGACCAGAACCCTGTCAGAAGTGCAGGGTCCATGGTGCAGGAAGAGCTGGTTCTGAAGCTGCTGGACCTAGCCTCACCACAAATGGACAGGCTCCAAAGCCCTGCCGGGGATGCCTGCCGCTCCAGCGCTTCTGCAAACCAGCCCTCTCCTGCCTCATGAACATTCAGCCAAACCCCAGAATGAAGAGACAGAATTGAGAGCCACGCCTCCTTGTTTCCTTGCCAGTTAAACCTCACAATAAAGCCCTTTCTCTTCTCAAAAGCTGGTGCCATAGTATTGGCTTATATGCAAATCTGGGCAGCAAGCCCTTTGCTTGATAACAAGACAGTAGTTTCAATTCTTTTGTGTATATACCTAGAGCAATCAAAATTATAGACAGGCATCAGGTGCTGCCAAGGGCTGGGAGGAAGAAGAAATGAGAAGTTACTATATTTAATGGAAACTGAGTTTCAGTTATACAGATGAAAAGAGTTATGGTTATGGATGTGGTTATGGTGACACAACAATATGAATATATCTCCATGAACACATTTTTATGCACATGTGCACTCACTTGTGTCTAACTCTTCCCGACCCCGTGGACTGTAGCCTGCCAGGCTTCTCTGTCCGTGGGATTTCCCAAGAAAGAATACTGACTGGAGTGGGTTGCCATTTCCATTTCCAGGGGATCTTCCCCACTCAGGTATTGAACCCTCATTTCCTGCACTGCAGGCAGATTGGTTACCACTGAGCCACCAGGGAAGCCTTAATACATTTTTAAGAACACTTAAAAATGGTAATGCTATGTGTATTTTACCACAATAAAAAAGTTAATTAAAACAAAGTAAAAATGTTTGTTTATAGCATTATTTTAAAAACTCATTGTACATTCTCCAAAGCTAATAACCAACTGAAGGCTTATTTTTTTACTGTGAATAAACATTACTATTGAGGATACTACTGAGCATCTAACCAGTGCCAGAAAGGGAACAAACGCTATCTCCTTTAATTTCTGCAATTTAACAAAGCAACTATTATTAACTCCATTTTTCTAGATTAGGAAACAAATATAAAAAGGTTAATTAACCTGTCTAGGTGACAGAGTTAGTAAATGGATGGAACGAGGATTCAACTTCAGATCATTTTGACCCTTGAGCTCTGTTCTTTTTCTTCAAAATAGTTGCCTTTATCTGTCTGACTTATTTCACTTAGTAGGATAATCTCTAGCTCCAGCCATGTTCCTCTTATTTTGATAGAGACATGCAAACTGAATTTTGCTGCTGATGAATTTAAGCAGTATCACTGATAAACTGAGTGAAAATTTATCAAATCAACAACGAGGACATACTCACCAGGGGAAAAAAGTCTTGGATCTTAAAAGAGTATGTTTTTTGGAGTCCTTTACTATAAGCAAAATTAAAATCATGTTTTCTATAGTTAATTTGGTGAAATCATCTATGTAAGTAGGAGATATACATCAGTCTCAGATTTTAAAAAAACACCATATGTAGTTAAAAATGGTAAAAAATAAATAAAGTTAAACAACTCAAACACATTTAAACAAAATAAATTATATTCTGTTTTTCCTTTAGAGTCATTTGCAAGACAAGGAAAGAGGCCTCTGAGGACACTAACCCAGACAGCATTGCTTGATTCAGCCTCCAAAACTATAAGGAAGCAAATTTCAGTTGTTTATGCTACCCAAGTCTGTACTATTTCCTTATGGCAGCCCTAGCAAATAAATACAGATGACATCCTAAATACTGTTGGCTCAGCTTTGAGGAGCCACAGATCTCAAGATTAGGAGCAAGATGGACCACTTTCCAGAATGTGAGACTGATGTGGAATTCACTGAGTAGATTATTGCAAAAGAACTACTTTATTTGCTTTGCTTCATGGCACTGCATTTCCTGCTAAAAAGTAATCTCATTACTTGAGATGGTGTTGCTGGAGGCCAGTTCTAGGCTTAGCACTAACAACATACTACAAGGGGCCAGAAGTATGACAAACTAGCTCATTCCTCTTCTACTTAGTGCTGAGACCCCTATCAGGCTTAACAAAGTCTTGACAACTAAGTCTTTGAACAGTATGATGCCCACTATAAGACCAGATACTGCAGTTAAATCTGTATGACAATCATAGTTACTCCTAGTATCTTATGAATGTTAATTCCTAGCTGATTAATCCCACCTCTTTACCAGGTACTTACTATCTTTCCATTGTAACATGGCGAATAAGATCTCTCTAGATCAAAAGTAAGGAGTAGAGCCAAGATATGAGCCAAGAGTGAAAGAAAGACACGACTGAGGTTCCACCATTTACTGCTGGAAGATTTCAATATGTGCATTCGGGGCTGTGACACAGTTTTACTACTGCCTCATTATAATCACATCTCCCTATAATAAAGAGATTGTTTATAACAGATCAAAAATATGAGAGAAATGTTCTATTTAGAATAATTCTGAGGAAAAAATGTGATGAACTACTTTATTTGCTTTGCTTCATGGCACTGCATTTCCTGCTAAAAAGTAATCTCATTACTTGAGATGGTGTTGCTGGAGGCCAGTTCTAGGCTTAGCACTAACAACATACTACAAGGGGCCAGAAGTATGACAAACTAGCTCATTCCTCTTCTACTTAGTGCTGAGACCCCTATCAGGCTTAACAAAGTCTTGACAACTAAGGCTTTGAACAGTATGATGCCCACTAGAAGACCAGATACTGCAGTTAAATCTGTATGACAATCATAGTTACTCCTAGTATCTTATGAATGTTAATTCCTAGCTGATTAATCCCACCTCTTTACCAGGTACTTACTATCTTTCCATTGTAACATGGCGAATAAGATCTCTCTAGATCAAAAGTAAGGAGTAGAGCCAAGATATGGGCCAAGAGTGAAAGAAAGACACGACTAAGGTTCCACCATTTACTGCTGGAAGATTTCAATATGTGCATTCGGGGCTGTGACACAGTTTTACTACTGCCTCATTATAATCACATCTCCCTATAATAAAGAGATTGTTTATAACAGATCAAAAATATGAGAGAAATGTTCTATTTAGAATAATTCTGAGGAAAAAATGTGACGAGTAAAAAAACTTGTAATACATACATTTAACTAATCAAGATTGAAAGAGCTTTTAAAATGCACTAGACTTTTTATGAAAAGAAGGCAAACCAAATCACAAGATAACACCTCATACCCATTAGGATGACTACTAAAAAAAAAAAAAAAAAAAACAGAAAATAAGAGGAATTGATGAGGATGTGGAGAAAATGGAACCCTAGTGCACCGCTGATGAGAATGTAAAATGGTGTAACTGCTATGGAAAACAGTATGTGGCTCCTCAACAAAATTAAAAATAGAATTAACACATAATCCAGCAATTCAACTACTGGATATACCTCCAAAATAATCAAAAGCAGGGACTCACAGAGATATCTGTATGTCCACGTTCATCGCAGTAATTCTCATAAGGGCAAAAGCAACCTAAGTGCTCATCAAACACGTGCATACCATATGTAAAACAGATGACCAGTGTCAAGTTTGATGCAAGAAGCAGGGTACCCAAAGTCAGTGCTCTGGGACAACCCAGAGGGATGGGGTGGGGAGGGAGGTGGGAGGGGGATCCAAGATGAAGGGACACATGTATACCTGTGGCCGATTCATGTTGATATATGGCAAAACCATCACAATACTGTGCAATAATTAACCTCCAATTAAAATTAAAAAAATTTAAAAATCAATGGATAAACAAAATGTGGTATATATACTTTCCTGATGCTCAGACAGTAAAGAATCTGCCTGCAATGCAGGAGATCCGGGTCCTGTCCCTGGGTGTCGGGAGGATCCCCTGGAGGAGGGAATGGCTATCCACTCCAGTATTCTTGCCTGGAGAATTCCATGACAGAGGAGCCTGGTGGGCTACAGTCCATGGGGTTGCAAAGAGTCGGACACGACTGAGCGACTAGCACTTACTGAGCTTTAAAAAGGAAATTCTGACACAGGCGATCAACATGGATGAACTTTGAAAACATTGTATTAAGTGAAATAAGCCTGTCACAAAAGGACAAAAACTGTATGATTTTACTTTTAAGAAGGGAAACTTTAGCAAAAAGGCCTTTCTGAGAAACCAGAAGATTTAAGAATTACTGTAGTGAAAGGGTTAAGAATAACTTCATGTATTATTATTACAAAATTACTTTTTTTTGCTGTAACTCTGAGTTTATTTATTATGAATGGCTTTATTTTTTCACATATCATCTAAGAAACATTTATACTGACATTATCTAACTTTTATACTCACTTGACCCATTGTTTTCTCAAGGAAATTTCAAACACAATCTCTTCCCTTGGCTTTGTGATCTCCTACAGTTACATGATGTCCTTCTGCTGTTTCTAGTCTTTATCTCAAAGTCCCCTTGGTCGACTGATAATTAAAATCTGCCCCTACACTTTTATGAAATTAACACCAATAAATTCACCAATGACTTCTACGTTGCTCAATCGAATGGACAGTTTTTTTTTTGGCCTCTTGGTAAAACGCGACACTATTAAAGATTCCTTCTCTTTTGAAACTCCTTTCTTCTTTTTCTTTTTTCTTTTGATTTGGCTGCACCAAATGGCTCCAAGAATATAAGTTCCCCTACCAGGGATCAAACCTGGGTTGTGGCAGTGCAAGTGCTGAGTCCTAACCACTGAACCACCAGGGAATTCCCAGATATCTGTGCTGCCAAGTCTCTTACACTTTTCAGTCTTTCTGGTAATTCATCTTCAGTCTGCTTTTACAGATCTGCATATTAACCTGGGTTAATCCATGCTGGCTACACAGGCACTAGCCAAATTAAAAAAGCATAAGCACTCTAACACTGTTTAAAGAAAAATGTCTTAAATCTTCTCATCCTGTTTCTTCCTTTGTCCTTTGTTTTCTACTAATTTTCAGTGTGTCCCAGGCTTCTTTCTTGGGGTGTTCACCTTAAATTTCTAGGGTCACATTTGCCCCTTGGGCTTAAAGATAGTTTCATAATCTCTATTATCCCTCTGGTACTACCTAAGGTACCCTGTGTACTCATCCTCTAAAATAAACAGTCATTGTTTTCCTTTCTCCTCTCAATCTTAGAAATACTGTTTCCAATTCAACTATGCTTTGTAAATTCTAAGGCATTTCTAAGTTACAATCAATCCATGACAAAGTAAAAAACTTAAGCAAATCATTTATTTTTAAATGCATCAAAACAACCAGTTTACCTATTTTTTTCCCTATGAATGACCCAACACTTTGGGTTTGTGTGTGTGTGTGTGTGTGTTTATGTGTGTGTGTTAGTCGCTCAGTCATGTCCAACTCTTTGGGAACCCATGGACTATAGCCCACCAGGCTCCTCCTCTGTCCATGGAATTCTCCAGGCAAGAATACTGGAGTGGGGAGCCATTTCCTTCTCTAGGGATCTTCCCCATCCAAGGATCAAACCCAGGTTTCCTTGATCTCCTGCATCGGCAGGCAGATTCTCCACTGAGCACCAGGGAAGCCCCAATGTATTGGTACATGGATGCTAAGTTCATTTTGACCTAGTCCGGTCCATAAGAGACAGAAATTTTTATTCAAGTTTTAAGACAGGTCTTCACTCTTCCAAATTACGTGATGTTGACTGTTGGCAGTATCACCTCAGACACAGTTTTCTTTCCTGCTTTTATTACCCCAGTTGTTTCATTTGTTAAAAACTGTCTCTTGGGACAAGACCATCTACCAATAGAAATCTTTTGGGGATACTCATTTCAACCAAGCAGACTCATTCTCCTCTCAGAAAAACAAAAGGTAGAAAAAGGCAAATTTAGAAAAACAGAGGAAGAAAGTGAATTGACTTCTAAGGCAAAGATATTTTGTACTTTTGTCAGCCATTTAATATTCTTTTTTAGGCCACCCTGTGAGGCATATACGATCTTGGTTCCCTCACCAGGGATCAAACTGGGGCCCCGTGCTTTGGGAGAACTGAGTCTTTTTTTTTTTTAGTATCCTGGGTGATTTTTGTTTATTTGAAGGGTCTGGGATTGGGTGATTCAAATCAACCTTAATCTAGCTCTGAAAGGGAGGATGATCCTGGGTGACACTTGGTCATATAGGAACAATGTGGTGACAGTAGAAGCTGGCTATGAGCCCATTGCTCAATGAATCAGAGGCAAGCAGATAGAAACAGCACTGTGTGGCTAATTCTTCTAAATCGTGAAATCATGCAAATGGTATTTAGTTGGCGAGCGTCATACTTAAAGTAACAGGACACAGCGGACACATTTTCCAGTTTTCATTAATTCAACTGCTTCATTGATTTTGTCAAGATTCAGAGTATGAGTAATTAGTGCATCTAGGTTAATCTTCTTTGCCATATAATCAGAAACCAGTTTAGAGGCACCATCTCTGCCTTTCCAGCCTCCATAAACAGATCCCTTTAAAGAACATCCTGAGAAGAACAAGTGGCCACTGATGTGGAGCTGGACACCAATGATTAGCCCAATAATCACACAGACCCCATGGCTCTCGTGGCAGGAGGCCAGGGCAGCTGCCACAGTTTCTGGATTTCCAATGACCTCAAAGCTAAAGTCCACACCATCACCTGTCAGGTCAAATAAAACTTCTTGGATGGGTTTCTCATAGTCCTGTGGGTTGCTGCACTCAGTGGCACCCACTTCCTTTGCCTCTCAAATTTGTCTTTGTTGATGTCCACGGCAATGATCCTGGCTGCTCCAGCTGCTTTGCAGCCCATGATAACAGACAGGCCAACTCCTCCCAGGCCAAACACAGCACAGGTGGAGCCTGGGTCACCTTGGCAATATTGATTGCACCACCATACCCAGTAGAAAAACCACAGCTAACTAAGAATACTTTCTCCAGAGGTGCAGCTGCATCAATCTTGGTGACTGCTATTTCATTCATTACCATGTATTCAGAGAAGGTGCTTGTATTCCCAAAGTGGTATACTGGTTTTCCCTTGCAGGTAAATCTACTGGTACCATCAGACATTAGGTGGGTTTCTCCCTGTTTGAATTTTATACAAAAATTGTCTGCAGAATTAAGGCAAGAGGCACATTCTCCACATTGTGGTAGAAAGAGTGCAATAACTATCTCCTGCTTTCACTGTGCTCACTCCTTCTCCCACACTCTCGACTATTCCAGCTCCTTCATGGCCCATAATGATAGGGTAGTGTTGGTGCTGAAGATTTTTATCCTTCAACGTTTTCATCTCGGTCCCACAGACCGCAGTGGCCACCATCTCTGTGCGACTTCTTTTGCCTTTGGTGGAGCCACTTCTACCTCCTCAATGGAAAATGACCCACCAGGCTTCCAGACTATGGCTGCTCTGCACCTGATAACTTTCCCTGTCGTATTCATGCCGATTTTCTCTTGTGTTCTTCTGGCCACAGATGAATATACGGCCTCAATAGGCCCTGGGGTCACTCTATCCGAATCCGCCACGTGTACCAAGCTCCTGTTCTAGTCGCCACTTGTTGAGGTCCTTTAATGGACCAGAATCCGGTGGTCCGGAGTCGACAATGAGAAAGTGAAAGGAGAGAGGCTAATATTTCCTGGGTTACGCAGCCGGCTTCGCATTCCAGGAAATTAGCCAGAAATAGAGAGGTACAGAGAGAAAGAAAGAAAGATGCGGGGACCCAAGCTCTAATGGAGCAAAGGTCAAGAACTGAGTCTTAACCACTGGACCATCAGGGAAGTCCCAACATTCTTTTCAATTAAATTTAGAAATTTTCTAAAGTTCTATGAAACCAACTAAAAAAATATCTCTTGAATATAACTGACTTTAAGTTTTTCAGTCAGAAAGTTTAGGGTATTTAGCAGTGAGTTCTCTAGACCAAGACCAATTTCAATAGGTCATTCTGCTAAGTATAAACCATATGACATTAGGCATATGACATTATCCCTATGGCAATAACATTATCCCTGTGATCCTACTTTCTAATGTATAAAGTGGGTGTGATAGTGAAACCCTCCCTGAACCCACAGGTTATAACAGAAACAGTTATAACAGACTAACAAGTTCTTGAGCTTATCTTACAGAAGAGCAGATAAGGTAACAGCTTCTTAAAAACCCTTCCGCTGACAGCTGACAACCTATTTTCAAGAAGATATAAGATAATGAAATTATATCTTCAAAGTGCCTAGGGAAAATAACTGTCAACCTACAACCTACACACAACAGTTAAACAGCAATCAATAATGAAAGCAAAACAACATTTTCAATCAGAATGAGAGCATTTACCACTAACAGATCTTTGGTAAAAGAACTGCTGAAAATTTTGCTTCATCCCTTATGTTTCTTCTTATAATATTAACATTGACATTTCTCTTCCTATCAATAGGTAGGGTCTATGGTGGTGCCCCCTCTATCTAGGCAGGTCTGTGACAACAAGGATGACATATAATTTGAGGCAATGTCACTAAAAGCAATATACTGACCACCTGATATTTTGGGATGATCTTGGAAACCAACCTTCTGTTTGGGAGGAAGCTGAGGCTACATGGAGATGCTGTATGTTCGTGTACTAGCTGACAGCCAGGATCAGACAGCCTTAGAGATGACTCCAAACATTATTTGACCACAACCACACAAGAGATCTCCAGTAAGAACTGCCCTCATGTGTCTAGTCAAGCCCTAAAACCATGAGACAAAATAAGTAATTGACTATTATTCTGTAAGCCAGTAAGTTTGGGGATTTAGAAATAATGGACCCAGAAATGAGGGCTCAGATAAGGGAAATAACTATCAACTAGATAAACAGCAAAGTACGGAATTTCTTTTAAGCTAATCTTTTGGTTGATTTAAAACAAGGAATTCTTGAACTCCTTCTGCCACTTTTTTCTTTTTGTTCAGTCATATATTCATTAGCTTTAGAGTGAAGGTTCCTCCTGTAAAGTTCAATGGTATCTCAGTTGAATCAAGAGAGAATATTTTCTATATGTCAGCATGAGAAGAGAGATTAGTACCTCTGTTGGTATAGACAGATAAGATCACTGCAGCAGGAACTGACCGCCCCAAAGACCAGGTAAGATGTAGACCTGAGGTATGTAGAAATCCACAAGGGATAGGTGTATAAACAATGGGACCTTCCTACATGAGTCATTCTGTCTAGGTACAGAAGTACCTAAGTTGAAGAATTGGCAATTAAATCTCTGAACATGGAATTCTATTTTAAGTGACTTTTCAGTAGAAAGTTGAAAATGCATAGGTATGAAAAATGGATTGGCCTAGGTTATAATAAAATGTCTGTAACTTCTTTAAAAATTACACACTTATGAAAGAAATTTAATTCCTGATTAAAGGGTCTGAAATTAAGTTGGACTTTCTTTGCTTTGTCTGAGGACAGATGGTTACTTCCACATTAGGCCCTGAGCCTACATATGTAAAGGAAGCACAACAGATACACCTTGATTGAATGGAACACACTAGACTGAAGAATGTTTCCACTTCGTACAAACTATTTTATAGGATCACATCCACTTCTTGTAATCTTTTACAATTATTTCCAAGCAATCTGGAGGAACTGCTGAATTTTTGAAAATAAAGACAGTAATCACAGGACTTCCCTGGTAGTCCAGTGTTTAGAACTCCACATTTCCACTGCAAGNGACTGAAGAATGTTTCCACTTCGTACAAACTATTTTATAGGATCACATCCACTTCTTGTAATCTTTTACAATTATTTCCAAGCAATCTGGAGGAACTGCTGAATTTTTGAAAATAAAGACAGTAATCACAGGACTTCCCTGGTAGTCCAGTGTTTAGAACTCCACGTTTCCACTGCAAGGGGCATGGGTTTAGTCCCTGGCCAGCCAACTGAGATCCCTCATGCCACAAGGCATGGCCAAAAAAAAAACAAAAAAAAACCCACAGCAATCATGTAGTCTGATGGTCCTATGGTACAGAGGCATACACGATACAGGAAATTTCAAAACATTAAAAATCCTTTTTTGCTTCGTCAGATATTCCCATTTTCTCTCCTTTGCTCTTCTAGTCCTTCCAATAGCACTGAAATTAAACTGTGTATATTAAATTTTGTTTGAAATGGCTAAGTGGCTCCTGTTTTCCTTACTGAGCAATGCCTGAAACAGTACTTTGTTACCAGGAGAAGTTATTCAGTTTAATAGTGGAGAAACCAGAACCACTTATTTTCTTTATTCTTGGATCTACATATTCTAAGGGAGAAACGGCACCATACATAGCTGTTTGTCCCTCTCTGTGTTTCATACTTTAGCTAGGACAGCACCCTAACTTCATAGGTTACAACTGGTATGTGAAATAAGTCTTTTACAGTGTTTACCAAGCTAGTTCCTTAGATTAGTATATGATAAAGTCAGTGAATTCCATGTAGCTAGAGCTGTACCTCTTTTGCTGCAAAACTAGTTTCTTAGTTGTACTGGCTATCAAGACAGTGGCCAACAAACTCCTTAAATCAACAGATGGCGTTGTGGACAGAAATATTGCAGTGATGCTGCTGCTAAGTCGCTTCAGTCATGTCCGACTCTTGCGACTCCATAGACGGCAGCCCACCAGGCTCCCCCATCCCTGGGATTCTTCAGGCAAGAACACTGGATTTGGTTGCCATTTCCTTTTCCAATGCATGAAAGTGAAAAGTGAGTGAAGTCGCTCAGTCGTGTCCGACTCAGCGACCCAGGGACTGCAGTTTATCAGGCTCCTCCATCCATGGGAGTTTCCAGGCAAGAGTCCTGGAGTGGGTTGCCATTGCCTTCTCCAAATACGGCAGTGAGAGAAGTTAATTCCATATTTTAAAGAAGTGTCTATTCCAGTGAAGACAAATCACTGCTGCCTTCATGATGGAAGAGATCTGAATCACTGCCACCGTGGTTTGATGATCCCTTAGGGAATAGTGCTTATAGGATGCTTAGCATTTGCCTCTTCTGTTGGAAATTTGGGCTGTCAACAGTGGTAGTAGCCAGAGCAGCCTTAATGAGAAGTCCCACATTTGAGCTCAAGTTGGCTGAGAGCCCAGGCTGCCACTGTCCCTTTGCATATCAGCTCACTGACCAAATACTCGGGTGGGTAGGTGAAAAGGCTGATTGATATCCACAGGACAGCCAATCTTGTCCATTTGATTACTGACAGTCTCCTCTGCAGTGGGTAGCCTTTGATGAGCATTCACATGGGACACAAATACTCCCATACTCTATGCCCATTACACCTCTATGTGCCCACTACACATCTCTTTTCCAGATTTTCCTGTCACTAACTCTCCAACTTCGTACTTTCCAAGTTTCCAAACAAACCAGTAGTCACTGTTTATTGATCCACGTTGATCTAGTTCCCTGGTCATTTCTCCAACAGTGCACAATTGCAACAGTGCAATTTTAAGTCTCTAGGGAAATGGCAGCCCACTCCAGTGTTCTTGCCTGGAGAATCGCAGGGACAGGGAAGCCTGGTGGGCTGTCAGCTATGGGGTCACAGAGTCGGACATGACTGAAGTGACAGCAGCAGCAGTAGCAGCAGGGATTAGTATTAACTCAGATCTAGTAACCTCCTAAAAGGTATATTTCACTTCTTCTAGGATAGAGTCACCCTTATGAATGCAAATCCTTTTACAGAAGATACTACCTTGTACTCCAATGTGGGGCTTATCAGACGACGCTAGTGGTAAAGAACCCTCCTGCCAATGCAGGAGACATAAGATGTGGGTTCGATTCTGAGTTGGAAAGATTCTCTGAAGGAGGGCACGGCAACCCACTCCAGTATTCTTCCCTGGAGAATCCCACAGACAGAGGAGCCTGGCAGGCCACAGTCCATAGGGTCACAAACACTTGGACATGACTGAAGTTGACTTAGCATGCATGCATGTACATACTCCAATGCTGTACAAAAGTACTCACACTTTTTCAGCTAGTTATCAAAAGTTTAAATAAAATATGCATAAAATACAATCTTTAATATAAAAATATATTTTTGATGATTCTACTTGTTTTAGCTCAACAATTAAGTTGGGGAAAATATATAGCTACATGGCTGTCAAAAACTAAACTAGCTTAATGTTAGCAAAAAAGAAACATTAATTGGAAAATTTACAACTTATACTTTCAGTTATATTATTATTACAGGTAAGTATATGTTGATTCTTAAAGATTTATGCCTTATTCACAAGGACTGGACCATCAGAATGTAACATAATTCCAGGGGTTTCCAATGTATAATAAATATTTATTATCTTCTATGTAAAAAACATTGTCCTGAGATGGACTCAACCTCTTATATTACTGGAAACAGTTTTACTGATTGCATCACTTCTCACAATGAGTAGATGGTTTGGCTGAGTACAGTGTTAAATGTTCTTTAGAGGCACAAGAGGATATTTCTCAAAATAGATTGAGACTAATCCTAGAGTCTAGGGTACACTCTAACTTTAAACCTTTTGTACAACTTTATGAGGAAGAATTAGAACTGATCATCTGCCTTTATCCATACATTCACTATATCCTTACTACTAAAGTTAAAATTATGATCTCCCTTACTGAGTACCTTTGATTTCCCCTAAACCCCACCATTTCATTTATTTTACTTATGTTTAATCCCACTGATTTAATCAGACATTTATTCCATTTGCTTCTCTGAAAACTGGAATGGTTGGTAGTTTTAGCACTTCTTAGACAACTTGATAGCAGGGAATTTTCAGTAAATATCAGATCAGTAAGTCATTAGGTAGAAATAACCAGTTACAAAACAAAAGGAAAATGTTAAAGTATTGATTTTAAATAAAAACAACTCTATAAACAAATTATTTATTTCCAAGAAGTCATCTTCCTTTATATTTGACTATTTGATTCTGGTGTGATCAAAAAGTTTATAATGGGAAACATTTAGCTCCGTCACTGTTAATAAAACTGGATTTTATTGACTAAAACAAAAGAATATTAATACCAAGAAATGCTTTAGGGGTAACAGGAATAACTGGCATTACAATGCTGATATTTAGGATAAAAATAAAGGTCCTTATTGCCTATTCTTGAATTACAAATGTTAGGAAGCACACATAAGAGCTTCAGATATTTAAAATGAAATTAGTTTTTTTAAAACATAAGTCATGGATGATCGATTACTTTCAATAGCATTAAAGAGAAAGGTTAAATAAATACCAGCTAGTGCTGGATAATTCAGTCAGACTGATATGTGGATGGACATGGAACAACAAACAGACTGGTTCCAAATAGGAAAAGGAGTACATCAAGGCTGTATACTGTCACTCTGCTTATTTAACTTTTATGCAGAGTACATCATGAGAAATGCTGGGCTGGAGGAAACACGAGCTGGAATCAAGATTGCCATGAGAAATATCAATAACCTCAGATATGCAGATTACACCACCTTTATGGCAGAAAGTGAAGAGGAACTAAAGACCCTCTTGATGAAAGTGAAAGAGGAGAGTGAAAAAGTTGGCTTAAAGCTCAACATTCAGAAAACGAAAATCATGGCATCTGGTCCCATCACTTCATGGCAAATAGATGGGGAAACAGTGTCAAACTTTATTTTTGGGGCTCCAAAATCACTGCAGATGGTGACTGCAGCCATGAAATTAAAAGATGCTTACTCCTTGGAAGAAAAGTTATGACCAACCTAGATAGCACATTAAAAAGCAGAGACATTACTTTGTCAACAAAGGTCCGTCTAGTCAAGGCTATGGTTTTTCCAGTGGTCAGGTATGGATGTGAGAGTTGGACTGTGAAGAAGGCTGAGCGCCGAAGAATTGATGCTTTTGAACTGTGGTGTGGTGTGGTGTTGGGGAAGTGTGGTGTTGGAAAAGACTCTTGAGAGTCCCTTGGACTGCGAGGAGATCCAACCAGTCCATCCTAAGGGGAATCGGTCCTGGGTGTTCACTGGAAGGACTGATGTTAAAGCTGAAACTCCAATATTTTGGCCACCTTATGTGAATATCTGACTCATTTGAAAAGACCCTGATGCCGGGAAAGATTGTAGGTGGGAGGAGAAGGGGACGACAGAGGATGAGGTGGTTGGATAGCATCACTGACTCAACAGACATGAGTTTGAGTGAATTCTGGAAGTTGGTGATGGACAGGGAGGCCTGACATGCTGCAGTCCATGGGATCACATAGAGTTGGACACAACTGAGCGACTGAACTGAACTGAACTGAACTGAACATCTTGCCCACAGCAATGAGTTGAGATGTTGAAAAGTCACTAATTTTTAGGTTTTTATTTTCCACATGTCTTTCAATAAACTTTTGTTTCAGCAATTAACTTAACCTATAGAACAGCCTAAAGAATGTTATCTTTGTGTCAAATGAAGGATCTTTTCTAAATAACCTTTCTAAAATCTCAGGTCGGCTATCAAAACAGATAATATTAAGTTAATAAAATTTTCTCTCAAATACAACTCCATACTCTTTGAAGCTACTATCATTATCAATCAATAGGAATGAGAGATATAAAGAGTTACTCACTCAGTTGTGTTTGACTCTTTGCAACCCCATGAACTGTAGCCCACCAGGCTCCTCTGTCCATGGGATTCTCCAGACAAGAATACTGGAGAGGGCTGCCATTTCCTTCTCTAATAGATATAAAAAATTGCTGTAATTGTAGGATTCTTTATCCCTGGAATTATGTATGGCTATATCAGTGTATGTTTTGTTTTTATGTTAAAATGGGATAAGAGAGTAATAGGAAAATTATTTCTTTTGAGACTTAATAAGAAAAAATATATGTAAATAACACATACACAACCCCAAGCTTTGTGACTGGATTGTAATTGTTTTGGAAAACCAGCTCTATAAAGCATTTCAAACCAAAGCCACAGGAATGTAACAGATGTTACAAAGGTTTTGAAGATTATTAAGCATTTGAAGATGATAAAAATTAATCATCTTCCTTTCCTAAATTCAAGCAGAAGTCTCTTTTTCCAAAATCATATTCTGTGATCACAAATGAATGCCCATACAAGATAAAATTATGTCCAAGGCAACATTTGGTACTCAGTCTATATTTAAAAACCACCAAACCAAATATGACAGCTACAAAAAAAAAAAATCTAAGCTTAAGAGATAAAAATTAATTAAACTTCGGATACCCCATCACAGAAAAAAAATTCCCTCCTCTGCAGAAAGTGCCAAGTTATTTATAACTCTCTCCCATAAGACTCCAAATATGAGACTAAGAAAACATTCATTATTTCAACCACTTCATCCATGGGAACATGAGCTAAAAATCCATAGTTCATGAAATTGACACAGAAATACAGAATTTTACATATTAAATCAAGTTATAAATTGCATATTCACACTTGAGCATGGTCTAGTTATAGCTTTGAATTCAAATGCCTTCGGGTTTTTTTCTTTTTAATAATTCCAACCTTATTTTATAAATAAGGTAGATTACCTGATTAAAAATCCAGGCAGATTACAATTTCCTAGCCTCACTCTCCCCCTGTCCTCTCCTCAGCTTCTAAACTAGGCAGATCACCAGCTACTTCACAAACACAAAAACACACATTCATTGTTGTTTTGAGTATTATCTTTCAGGTTGAAGCTGCACACATTTATAGTATGCCTCAGATTTGCTTTACATGACTGGTTTAGTTAACTTTGTAGAGATGTCGATTTAAGCACAGGACATGTAATGTTTTTTATTAATGTGTAAGTAGAAGCTTTCTTAGCTCTAGTATTTGCCATATGACTCAATTAACTTTTCACTCCAAGTGAAGCTTTATAATTTTCATATTCTAAGCAAAAGGTTTTTGTTACCTTGAGAATGACTTGACCAACCTAGACACAAATTCACTAAAGTGTAAAATGAGACTAGACAGCACTGACCTAAAAAATAAATCTTACAACACTTTTGTCTACATGGAAAGAATACTGACTGGCTCACTAGTGTTTATATAAGAAAACATTAACAAAAGTGCCGAAATTAACCCTGCTGCTGCTACTGCCCTATATACATATAAAAGGAAAGATAAGAAAGAAGCAGTTTCTAAACCGAGTAAGTTAGTTAGGTTCACTCTCTTACCCAAGAAAAAAGTGTGCAGAAAGTGCAGAAATCAGAAATATTCCCATTCCTTCAACTTTTACCAAATGAGGTATTCCACACCCAACTATATAACTGTGTGGACAACAGCTAACACCAATCTTTTCAATCTTAACTCACCATAATGATGCTTAGAATTCTATCAAAATTAAAATATACAGTTAATATTTAAAATTAAACATCTCAGCTTTAAAGAGAAAATAAAGACTAACACTTATAAATATGTTACAGTTTAAAAAGATTTTCACATACAGCATGTAAAGAAGGCATGAGTTATTCTAAGAAAAGAAATAGTAGCTTAGCTAGGGTAGATGACATTAGTAAAGGCAGCTACAAACTCAGTTCAACACACACATTTTCATTCACTTCTTTAACTGAAGGACTTGATTAACAGGTTATTTATTACCAGTTCCTAAAATAACACCATAAATGATCTGCTCTAATAAGGGACGTGGGTTCAATCTCTGGGTCAAGAAGATCCCCTGGAGTAGGAAATGGCAACCCAGTCCAATATTCTTCCTTCGAGAATCCCATGGACAGAGAAGCCTGGCAGGCTATATTCTATATAGGGTTGCAAAGAGTCGGACACAGCTGAAGGAACTTAGCATAGCACAATAAAAAGAAACAGAGCTGACATATATTCACTGAGCATATAGCTCAAAAAAAGAAACTATTTCATTTTAGCAAGCATCCAAAATGCTAACGAATTTGCAGTCATTACAAATTTGAGTGTATTTTTCAATGTTTATACTGAACTTACTTTAAAAGATTTTAAGACCACATAACACTTGACAAAATAATTATTAACTTTTAATACATTTTGATTCAAATGTCCATCGTCTGAACAGTTAAAAAAAACCTTGCAATTTTAGTAGTTTCTGTTGATTAACAGATATTTAAATCGGCAAACTTTTTATTCATAATGCCCTCTACTGGTAGCTCAAGAAGTTCTGATATACTTACTACAGGAGGTTGGATTAATTTTTTTAAATGTGTTCCTGTACAAATTGCATATATATCTCTTGGAAAGTTTGTTAAAAATACAACTTTTCTACTCTACAAAATATCTACAGATATTGAAGTGATTTCAGTAAGTCTGAGATAGGATCTAGAACTCTGCATTAATAAGCAGAGAATCATTGGCTTGATTAGTTATACCAATACCCAATTTTTGAAGTGCAGTAACTTAATGAAAAGCTCTAGGAAGGCATTACTATTCTTCTTTTACAGAGACTGAGGCTCAAGACAATTTACCCCAGGTCACATGCTAAAAACCAGCAGAGCAAACAATATTTCCTTATTCCTTGAGGTATGTACACCAAAATCACTGCAGATGCTGACTGCAGCCATGAAATTAAAAGACGCTTACTCCTTGGAAGAAAAGTTATGACCAACCTAGATAGCATATTCAAAAGCAGAGACATTCCTTTGCCGACTAAGGTCCGTCTAGTCAAGGCTATGGTTTTTCCTGTGGTTGTGTATGGATGTGAGAGTTGGACTGTGAAGAAGGCTGAGTGCCAAAGAATTGATGCTCTTGAACTGTGGTGTTGGAGAAGACTCTTGAGAGGCCATTGGACTGCAAGGAGATCCAACCAGTCCATTCTGAAGGAGATCAGCCCTGGGATTTCTTTGGAAGGAATGATGCTAAAGCTGAAACCCCAGTACTTTGGCCACCTCATGCGAAGAGTTGACTCATTGGAAAAGACTCTGATGCTGGGAGGGATTGGGGGCAAGAGGAGAAGGGGACAACTGAGGATGAGATGGCTGGATGGCATCATGGACTCGATGGATGTGAGTCTGAGTGAACTCCAGGAGTTGGTGATGGACAGGGAGGCCTGGCGCGCTGCAATTCATGGGGTCGCGAAGAGTCAGACACGACTGAGCGACTGAACTGAACTGAACTGAACTGATGTACACTTAAAGGAAAGAGTAACAAAACTCAACCAGCTTTAAAATTCTCGTGTTTATTTCTTTAGATACGGTTTTTGAAAGCAGTACATGCTACACCTTCTCAAACATGCTCCACATAAGAATCACCACGGGAGTGAACAAAAATGCTTACACACAGGTCCCACTCCTAGCGATTCAGATAGAATAGGTTTAGGGTTAGTGCCCGGCCTTTTTTTCTATTTTTAAGCTTCCAGGTGATTATAATTGGCCACTAGGGCTGAGCACCACTTAGGCCCATTGGTGCTCAACCTATAGTGTGTACAGAATCAGGACACAGACCACCAGGCCCTACCCCCAGAGTTTTCAATTCAGTAGGCAGGGCAGGGTTTGAGAATCTGCATTTTTAACAAGTTCCAGGTGGCTATGATGAGGCTGGTTCTGTGTCCACACTCTGACAAGTGGTTAAGCACACTGGCTACTGGTCCTCAACACCTGCCTACACATTAGAATCACTTGGAGAAATTTTTAAAATTGTGATAGCCAGGCACACCCTCAGAATCAGAATCTCTGGGGTGGGGTCCAGGGGACAATACGTTTAAAGCTTCTAAAATTAAGAAGGGTTCTCTACAACAAAGTCCATAAAACCTACCAAAGGATGTATAGTGATTTTCTCAGTGGGTAATATAGTACACAGAATTTCCATAGCTTTTTGGACTAAAAACACGTCTGTCATGGCACAGAACAGCTCTAGATGTGTGAAATACTAGCCCACAGGATAAAGTGGAACCTGCTTTATGAAGCTGAGAAGACATTTCCCTCCAAACCCCATCCAGTCTCATCTTTTGCCAAACTCTCCCTCCCTCCACTGCCTGTGTTCCTATTAAAATATTAGCAACTCTCTATTGTAATTATCTGCTTTAATGTGACTGTTAGCACTATTTCTGCATGCTCACTGGAGTCAGAGATTGCTTCTCATTTATCTTTGACCCCCCCAGAGCCTAACATGATGCCAAGCATAGGTGGTGCTCAACAAACATTTGTTGAGTAACTGAAGTCAGATTAATATCTCTACTTTCTATAGAAAAGGTAATACGTCAAGCATGGCTTTTATGCAGTGTAGCATGTGAAACATCTTTTACACAGCTAAAATCAGAACTGAGTATTTCTTCTTCATAGAGCTACTTTTATGGAATATTGCCTTAAATTAAAAAAAAATCTATGTGCACTTAGAGATGATATTTAACTTGGGATCTGTTCCCTCTTCAGTCATCAGTAACTTAAGAGTAGCAAAAAGCTTTGGTAACCTTTCTTTTTTTTTTTTTTTGTAACCTTTCATTCTAGGAATTATACTAGCCAAGTGATCCAAAAAGAGGTACAAATGCTTCGCACATTAATGAGATGATGTTTCCAAAAACTCTTAAAAAGAAATAAGCAAAATCAAAAATTGCTATTGTTTTAAAAATCCAAGTTTTTAAAACTTTGACTTGTTAAAATCACATCAGCTTTTGGTTTTGTTTTTTAATTGGTAAAGAACAGCATTCTTCTCAGAGCAAGCTGTATGTCTAATTCAGATCAAGCAATTTTGGCACATAGAAAAAATAATTGCAAGTATTCTCCTTTAATGCCACAAAAGAAAACATCTGACTTCACACTAGAAAGATGGCATGGTCACTTCTATACCTTTCCAGAACTATGTTTTCTATATACTTCATAAATATTTAATAATCACATACGAATTAAGTCTCAAAGCACTGAAAGACTAAGTTGCTCCTTAAACTTTCTCAGTGTGCGGTACTGTGAGACTGTATTGGATGAAATCAACCATATTAACAAATATTAGCATGTTTTTTCTTTTAAAGGACAGTGATAATTACCTTAACATATACTACTTTTTATTCTGGAGGAGGAAATGGCAAACCATGCCAGTATTCTTTGCCTGGAAAATTCCATGCACAGAGGAGCCTGGTGTACAGTACAAGGGGTTGCAAAGAGTCAACTGAGCACTCACACACCTTCAACACATAATTACTGAGTGCCCATTATGTGCCGGTGGAGACTCTTAAGCGGCCCTGGAATTGCAAGGAGATCCAACCAGTTCATCCTAAAGAAAATCAGTCCTGAATATTCATTGGAAGGACTGATGCTGAAGCTGAAACTTCAATACTTTGGCCACCTGATGTGAAGAACTGACTCACTAGAAAAGACTCTGATCCTGGGGAAGATCGAAGGCAGGAGGAGAAGGGGATGACAGAGGATAAGGTGGTTGGATAGCATCACCAACTTGATGGACATGAGTTTGAGCAAGCTCTGGGAGTTGGTGATGGACAGAAAAGCCTGGTGAGCAGAAGTCCATGGGGTTGCAAAGTCAGACATGCCTAAGAAACTGAACTGAACTGAACATTATGTGTCAGGCACTGTTCTTGGAACTACATTTATGCAGTAAAGAAAAGTTCCTTATGAAGCCTACAATCTAGCCAATTTTTTTCTAGAAATGAAAAAAGTAGATATATTTTTGTGGTCCAGATGATCAACTGAAGCAGGAATTCTCTGCAACAGAGGGAGACGAGTTCAATCTAAAAGCTACTAGTTTATGAAACTTGCTGGAAGACTCTGAGCAACTCTGAAAAAGCCGATAAGCCTAAAAGAAAGAGTAAAGTAAGAAATAAATGAAATCTTAAAATTAAGTAGTATTTACCTCTGAATTCCTTCCAAAATATCTTTAACAGCTGCCATTAACTTTTGAAGATATACAAATGCTTCTTCAAATGATGCTATCTTTGAAGATGTCAGAGTTGAATTTGAATCCAACCTTTGAAACACATCCATGCTAAAATAGAAAGAAAAAAAAAATGCTCATAGGCACACACGCATATTTACTGTAATTCAAGTGTTTCGACTTCTAATGTATAATATAATGTTTATAACTTATAGCTCATAATGTTGATCTGTTTAAATGAGAAATAAAAGAAATGTCCAGACATCCATTCATGCAAAGAATAGGGGTCAACAACTATATAGGTCTAATAGAAGTCTATGTAAGACTAGAGCTATCTTCCATTAAAGCAGATATTAAAAAAAA
>SJYX01001155.1:90100-102029 GCA_006410675.1 Oreotragus oreotragus | reverse complement strand
TCCATTGTATATTCTTGCCTCCTTTGTCAAAGATAAGGTGTCCATAGGTGTGTGGATTCATCTCTGGGCTTTCTATTTTGTTCCATTGATCTATATTTCTGTCTTTGTGCCAGTACCATACTGTCTTGATGACTGTGGCTTTGTAGTAGAGCCTGAAGTCAGGCAGGTTGATTCCTCCAGTTCCATTCTTCTTTCTCAAGATTGCTTTGGCTATTCAAGGTTTTCTGTATTTCCACACAAATTGTGAAATTATTTGTTCTAGCTCTGTGAAAAATACCGTTGGAAGCTTGATAGGGACTGCACTGAATCTATAGATTGCTTTGGGTAGTATACTCATTTTCACTATATTGCTTCTTCCAATCCATGAACACGGTATATTTCTCCATTAGTGTCCTCTTTGATTCTTTCACCAGTGCTTTATTATTTTCTATATATAGGATTTTTGTTTCTTTAGGTAGATATATTCCTAAGTATTTTATTTTTTTTTGTTGCAATGGTGAATGGAATTGTTTCCTAAATTTCTCTATTTTCTCATTATTAGTGTATAGGAATGCAAGGGATTTCTGTGTGTTGATTTTATATCCTGCAACCATATTCACTGATTAGCTCTAGTAATTTTCTGGTAAAGTCTTTAGGGTTTTCTATGTAGAGGATCATGTCATCTGCAAACAGTGAGAGTTTTACTTCTTCCCTTCCAATTTGGATTCCTTTTATTTCTTTTTCTGCTCTGCTTGCTGTGGCCAGAACTTCCAAAACTATGTTGAATAGTAGTGGTGACAGCGGGCACCCTTGTCTTGTTCCTGACTTTAGGGGAAATCCTTTCAATTTTTCACCACTGAGGATAATGTTTGCTGTGAGTTTGTCATATATAGCTTTTATTATGTTGAGGTATGTTCCTTCTGTTCTTGTTTTCTGGAGGGTTTTTATCATAAATGGATGTTGAATTTTTTCAAAGGCTTTTTTAGGCTTCCCTGGTGGCTCAGATGGTAAAGCGTCTGCCTGCAATGCAGGAGACCTGGGTTCAATCCCTGGGTTGGGAAGATCCCCAGGAGAANATCATAAATGGATGTTGAATTTTTTCAAAGGCTTTCTTAGCCTTCCCTGGTGGCTCAGATGGTAAAGCGTCTGCCTGCAATGCAGGAGACCTGGGTTCAATCCCTGGGTTGGGAAGATCCCCAGGAGAAGGCAATGGCAACCCACTCCAGTACTCTTGCCTGGAAAATTCCATGGACTGAGAGGCTCCTCAGGTAGGCTACAGTCCATGGGGTCACAAAGAGTCGGACATGACTGAGCAACTTCACTTTTTATTGAGATAATCATATCATTTTTATTTTTCAACTTGTTAATGTGGTGTATTACATTGATTGATTTCCCGATATTGAAGAATTCTTGCATCCCTGGGATAAAGCCCACTTGGTTATGATGTATGATCTTTTTAATGTGTTGTTGGATTCTGTTTGCTAGAATTTTGTTAAGGATTTTGCATCTATGTTCATCAGTGATATTGGCCTGTAATTTTCTTTTTTTTGTAGTATCTTTGTCAGGTTTTGGAATTAAGGTGATGGTGGCCTCATAGAGTGAGTTTGGAAGTTTACCTTCCTCTGCAATTTTCTGGAAGAGTTTGAGTAGGATAGGTGTTAGCTCTTCTCTAAATTTTTGGAAAAATTCAACTGTGAAGCCATCTGGACCTGGGCTTTTGTTTACTGGAAGATTCTGATTACAGTTTCAATTTCTGTGCTTGTGATGGGTCTGTTAAGATTCTCTATTTCTTCCTAGTTGAGTTTTGGAAAGTTGTACCTTTCTAAGAGTTTGTCCATTTCTTCCAAGTTGTCCATTTTATTGGCATATAGTTGCTGAAAATAATCTCTTATGATGCTTTGTATTTCTGTGTTGTCTGCTGTGATGTCTCCATTTTCATTTCTAATTTTATTGATTCGATTTTTCTCCCTTTGTTTCTTGATGAGTCTGGCTAATGGTTTGTCAATTTTATTTATCTTCTCAAAGAATGAGCTTTTGGCTTTGTTGATTTTTGCTATGGTCTCTTTTGTCTCTTTTGCATTTATTTCTGCTCTAATTTTTAAGATTTCTTTCCTTCTACTAACCCTGGGGTTTTTCATTTCTTTCTTTTCTAGTTAGTTGCTTTAGGTATAGAGTTAGGTTATTTATTTGACTTTTTTCTTGTTTCTTGAGATATGCCTGTATTGTTATGAACCTTCCCCTTAGCACTACTTTTACAGTGTCCCACAGGTTTTGGGTTGTTTTCATTTTCATTCATTTCTATGCATATTTTGATTTCTTTTTTGATTTCTTCTGTGATTTGTTGGTTATTCAGCATGTGTTGTTCAGACTCCATATGTTGGAATTTTTAATAGTTTTTCTCCTGTAATTGAGATCTAATCTTACTGTATTGGGGTCAGAAAAGATGCTTGGAATGATTTCAATATTTTTGAATTTACCAAGGCTAGATTTATGGCCCAGGAGAAGGCAATGGCACCCCACTCCAGTACTCTTGCCTGGAAAATCCCATGGGCAGAGGAGCCTGGTGGGCTGCAGTCCATGGGGTCGCTATTCCCTTCCCTTTCACTTTTCACTTTCATGCACTGGAGAAGGAAATGGCAATCCACTCCAGTGTTCTTGCCTGGAGAATCCCAGGGACGNATTGCTACTCCTGGTTTCTTTTGGTCTCTATCTGGATGGAATATTTTTTTCCAGCTCTTCACTTTCAGTCTGTATGTGTCCCTTGTTTCAAGGTGGTCTCTTATAGACAACATATATAGGGGTCTTGTTTTTGTATCCATTCAGCAGTCTTTGTCTTTTGGTTGGGGCATTCAACCCATTTACATTTAAGGTAATTATTGATAAGTATGTTGCCATTTACGTTATTGTTTTGGGTTCAAGTTTATACACCCTTTCTGTGTTTCCTGTCTAGAGAAGATCCTTCAGCATTTTTTGGAGAGCTGGTTTGCTGGTACTGAATTCTCTCAGCTTTTGCTTGTCTGTAAAGCTTTTGATTTCTCCTTCATATTTGAATGAGATCCTTACTGCGTAGAGTAATCTGGGCTGTAGGGTTATTTTCTCTCATCACTTTAAGTATGTCCTGCCATTCCCTCCTGGCCTGAAGAGTTTCTATTGAAAAATCAGCTGTTATCCTTATGGGAATCCCCTTGTGTGTTATTTGTTGTTTTTCCCTTGCTGCTTTTAATATGTTCTTTGTGTTTGATCTTTTTTAACTTGATTATTATGTATCTTGGGGTGTTTTGCCTTGGGTTTATCCTGTGTAGGTATGGAGGTATGGAGGTTTGGGACTCTCTGGGTTTCTTGGACTTGGGTGATTATTTCCTTCTCCATTTTAGGGAAGTTTTCAACTATTATCTCAAGTATTTTCTCATGGTCTTTCTTTTTGTCTTCTTCTTCTGGGACTCCTATGATTCCAATGTTGGGGCATTTAACATTGTCCCAGAGCTCTCTAAGATTGTCCTCATTTCTTTTAATTCATTGTTTTCCTCTCTGTTTCATTTATTTCTACCATTATATCTTCTACCTCACTTATCCTATCTTCTGCCTCTTATTCTACTGTTGGTTCCCTCCAGAGTGTTTTTGATCTCATTTACTGCATTACCCTGTGTCTGAGGTCAGTGGTGGCCGGGAGGAGCTGCCCCTCATCCGAGGTCAGTGGCGGCCGGGAGGAGACACCCCATGTCTGAGGTCAGGGCGGCGGCCAGTAGGAGCTACCCCGTGTCCGAGGTCAGGGGCGGCCAGGAAGAGACACTCCACGTCCGAGGCCAGGGACGGCTGGGAGAAGCCACCTTGCGCCCGAGGCCAGGGGTGGTGACCTGGAGGAGCCACCCTGAGCACGAGGCCAGGGGCAGCAGCTGGGAGAAGCCACCCACGCCCCAGGCCACGGCCGCCCGCCGGGAGGAGCAACCCGAGAAGCAGGGGCTGCACAGGCGCAGGAGGGCCTAAAGGAGCTGTCCCACGTTGAAGGTCAGGAACTGNTATATTGTCACCCTGCTTATTTAACTTATATGCAGAGTACATCATGAGAAACGCTGGACTGGAAGAAACACAAGCTGGAATCAAGATTGCCGGGAGAAATATCAATAACCTCAGATATGCAGATGACACCACCCTTATGGCAAAAAAGTGAAGAGGAGCTAAAAAGCCTCTTGATGAAAGTGAAAGAGGAGAGTGAAAAAGTTGGCTTAGGGCTCAACATTCAGAAAATGAAGATCATGGCATCCAGTCCCATCCCTTCTTGGGAAGTAGATGGGGAAACAGTGGAAACAGTGTCAGACTTTATTTTTGGGGGCTCCAAAATCACTGCAGATGGTGATTGCAGCCATGAAATTAAAAGATGCTTACTCCTTGGAAGGAAAGTTATGACCAACCTAGACAGCATATTCAAAAGCAGAGACATTACTTTGAGGACTAAGGTCCGTCTAGTAAAGACTATGGTTTTTCCTGTGGTCATGTATGGATGTGAGAGTTGGACTGTGAAGAAGGCTGAGCACCAAAGAATTGATGCTTTTGAACTGTGGTGTTGGAGAAGACTCTTAGAGTCCCTTGGACTGCAAGGAGATCCAACCAGTTCATTCTAAAGGAGATCAGTCCTTTTTTGGAAGGAATGATGCTAAAACTGAAATTCCGGTACTCATGCGAAGAGTTGACTCATTGGAAAAGACTCTGATGCTGGGAGGGATTGGGGGCAGGAGAAGGGGACGACCGAGGATGAGATGGCTGAATGGCATCACGGACTTGATGGACGTGAGTCTGAGTGAAATCTGGGAGATGGTGATGGACAGGGAGGCCTAGCGTGCTGCAATTCATGGGGTCGCAAGGAGTTGGACATGACTGAGTGACTGAACTGAGCTAAAAGAACTTAAACATTAAAAAATTTAAAAATGGTAATATTAAAAAGACGTCTAAGAATTTCTCTGGAGCTTTTGTGGCAGTGTAGGGTCAGTTCAGTTCCAGATAGTTCCTTGTTCCTGCTTATACTTCTTCTCAAGGTCTATAGGCGCCTTCCAATGCTTAGTCAGTGTTATCTACAGGGTTTTAATCTGTTGCCCTGTCATTTCCAGAGCAATTCCTTCTTCTTAGTTTATTTTGGTTTCCTCTGTTACAAGTCTCTTCAGTGTGAAATTTCCACCCTGACACAAGAGGGTGAAGTTGGTCACTTTTTTAGGTTCACTTATGTTGTGGGAAAGGAGGAACACTTCAAACAAATATCACTGGCATGTGTGGGGAGTGCTCACAGTGTATGGACCACACTGGGTTGCCCCAGCTCACAGCGGCATGTGCTCTCCTGGTCTACACTGCTCAAGTTCCAATTAGCTCTGTAAGGCTACTGTCCAAAGTGGGCCCTGTGTTTCATGCGTTTCCCAGGTCTAAGCTGCTCACGTTCAGTTTCTCAGGTACTCCACAAAGGTACAGACTTGGTTGGGCATGCGTTTTGTGCCCTTCCCAAGTCTGCGAAGCTCAGGTGACCAGGTGCTTGGCAAGGGCACTGTCCCAGGTGGACTGTGTTTCTTAATCTCCTCCCTGGTCTCAGTTGCTCAGTTTTCTGGGTACACCATGAGAGCGCCATCTCAGGTGTGCTGTGTGTCTCCTCTGGGGAGCTGATCTCAGGCTGCGACCCTCCTGGAAGATGTCACTTATCCAGGATCCCAGGAAGAGTTGGTTAGCAACTGGGTGCCTGCTCACAGTGTGGTAGAGGATCTCGTCTCTGGAGCTGAGATTGCCCCTTGCTTCTGGCTCTGGCTGTCCACTCCCTGCCTCTCAGCCCCCAGCGCAGGGAGGGGCCGGTCCACAGCCAGCTAGCTCTCCTTTGGTAATTGCTCAGTCCTTTGTTCTGTGAGCAGCCCAAGCTGTGCCTTAGGTTAGAGGATTTCTTGGGAAAGTCTCTCTCTCTCTCTTGTTTTCCTCCCTCTGGCTATCCCACAGTTTGGGTTGCTATCTCACATTAGCTCCCTCAGATTGTCTTCAGGGCATTCAGGCCCAGTCCTTACCATAAGGATGCAACCCACACTTCCCTGTCCAGTCCCCACTCGCTAGTGGCAGATGCAAATGTGTGGGCTACTTCTTCACTGAGAGTTGCGGTTAGGTGCATATTCCGTGGAGTTTTTTGTTTGTTTGTTTTCCTCCCGGTTATGTTGCCTTCTGAGACTCCAAAACTCCCCACAGACCCTCCGGTGAGAGGTTTCCTGCTGTTTGGAAACTTCTTGACTCCCTCCCCAGGATGGATCTCTGTCCCTAACTCTTGTCTCTCTTTTTGTCTTTTATATTTTCTCCTACCTCCTTTTGAAGAGAATGGGTTGCCTTTCTGGGTGCCTGGTGTCTTCTGCGAGCATTCAGAAGTTGTTTTGTGGAATTTGCTCAGTATTCAAAGGATATTTTGATGAATTTGTGGGGGAGAACATTGTCTCCCCATCCTGTTCCTCCATCATCTTAGGACTGCCTCCCCGGTACCAACGTTTTTGTACATTATTGTGCTCTCTCTCTCTCTCTCTTCCTCTCTCTCTCTCTGTCTATTTGTGCTTTTTTTTTTTTTTTTGTAACATCAGACTGAATCCCAAATATTTATTCTTCCCTAAACATTTCTTTGCATATTCCCATATGCTTCTTGGATGGGTGTTAAGATGCACTACCTAGGCCCTCCTTTCAGGATCAAGGTACTCCTTCCAGCTACTGAAAGTGTGCTTGTTGCTAATGACTATCAAGAGCTATGATGGATCTGAGATTTTACTCTACTTTCAACCTACTAAGTTAGCCTACCAAAGTATCATGCATACTAGTAGAAGATATAAGACTCCTGATTCAGATATAGAGGATACTTCGTTACTCAGTGTAATTGTAATAATCAGCACATAAGCAACATTTCCCAAAACACAGCATAAAGAGAGAACAATGATATGTTTATGTGGTGAGCAGCATAATATAAGAGGGGTCCTTAACAAAGTGAAGTTCATCTTTTCTAATGCGCTGTAACATGCCTGGCCTTGGTTCTAGATAGAGGCATTATCTTTCTTCTACTGGATAGTATGCATTATTTTACTTCAGAGGGACATATTTCAATATTCCAAGGGTTCACTTGCAGAAACACCTACAAAGACAGTTAGGAACAAAGAGGAATTAGAATGTCACTCACCAATGTATCAGTCACATTCAGTCACTCAGTTATGTCCGACTCTTTGCTACCCCATGGACTGTATGTAGCCCACCAGGCTCCTCTGTCTGTGAGATTTTCCAGCAAGAATACTGGAGTAGTTGCCATTTCCTCCTCCAGGGGATCTTCCCTACCCAGGAATCAAACCCTGTGTTTCCTGTGTTTCCTATATTGGCAGGTGGGTTCTTTACCATTGAGCCACTCATGAAGACTCATCAACTATACAGAAACATCAGAGACCAAAAGAATGTGACATTGCACATGGAGGAAAACAGCTACCTCACCCACCCTTATACTTCTCACCTCAGGCAGCCAGTATTCAAAATGTGGTGACATTGGAATTCAGAGACACATCTCTGACTCTCTTACTCCAATTGGTACAATTCTGCAGTGACCCCTGAGAGAGTTTTATGAACCCTCAGTTGCTACTATAACAAGTTAATCATTCTCTCTGCCTAATTCCTATTCCATCAATCCCCTACACTACCCCTACAACAGAGAGCACTACCTCTAGTAACTTCCTGCATACAAATCTCCTTTTTAAGATGTTTCCTACCTAAGAGAGTTTCTCACTTTGCAGCCAATGATCTACTCCCTATCATACTAATGCAGAAGCATGACTTTCAGAATCACAGCTGGAAGAGTGATGAGCCTTCAACTTCCCCAGAACTGATGTGTGAACCTGAATTAGTTCAGAAAATAATTTTATTTTGTTTTAAGAGTAACTTTTTGTTTGGTAGTTACAGAAATATTCCATATACCTACGTTGTTCCCAAATATGTATAACCTTCCTTAACTGTTAATGTTCCCCACCAGAGTGATTTTTGTTACAATTAATGAACCTATGTTGATACACCATTATCATCCAAAGATCATAGATTAAATTAGGTTCTGCCCTTAGTGTTGTACATTCAATGGGTTTAGACAAATTTGTTATGGTATATATCCCTTATTATTGTATCATACAGAGCATTT
The DNA here is from genome assembly GCA_006410675.1 of Oreotragus oreotragus. Classification (NCBI taxonomy): domain Eukaryota; kingdom Metazoa; phylum Chordata; class Mammalia; order Artiodactyla; family Bovidae; genus Oreotragus; species Oreotragus oreotragus. The sequence continues at coordinate 93,889 of SJYX01001155.1, read as the reverse complement.
TCATTGCCTTAAAATTCCTTGTTCTCCATTAATTCATCCTTTCCTTCCCCACCTCTGGCAACCATAAGTTTGTGTCCATAATTTTGCTTTTAACCAAATGAGGTAAATAGTTGAAATCACACCGTATGTAGTCTTTTTAGATTGGCTTCTTTTACTTAGAAATATGTGCTTGAGTGGCTTTTCATAACGTAAGCTCATTTCTTTTTTAGTGCTGAATAATATTCCATTGTCTGGATGTATTATAATTTGCATTGTATGTTTCATAGTTGTAGTAGAGTTCTTGAATATCCTTTTCTTTAAGGTTTTTAAAATACCTTTTATTTTTTAAAAGTTAACATGTGCATAATAAGAAGCCTTTACATACTGTTCATGGGGCTCTTAAGGCAAGAATACTGAAGTGGTTTGCCATTCCCTTTTCCAGTGGACCACATTCTGTCAGACCTTTCCACCATGACCCATCTGTCTTGGGTGACCCCACACGGCCTGGCTTAGTTTCACTGAGTTAGACAAGGTTGTGATCCATGTGGACCACTNAGAATACTGAAGTGGTTTGCCATTCCCTTTTCCAGTGGACCACATTCTGTCAGACCTTTCCACCATGACCCATCTGTCTTGGGTGACCCCACACGGCCTGGCTTAGTTTCACTGAGTTAGACAAGGTTGTGATCCATGTGGACCACTAAATTGGCTAGTTTTCTGTGATTATGATTTCAGTGTGTCTGCCCTCCGATGACCTCTCACAACACCTAATGTCTCACTTGGGTTTCTCTTACCTTGGACATGGGGTATCTCTTCACGGCTGCCCCAGCAAAGCGCAGTCACTGCTCCTTACCTTGGACAAGGTAACCCCTCCTGACTTTGAACGTGGAGTAGCTCCTCTCGGGCCTCCTGCACCCATGCAGCCACAGCACATGGGGGCCACACCCAAGAGGAGGTACCCCATGCCTGAGGTCAGGGGGAGTGGCTGAGACGAGCTACCCCATGCCTGGAAGAAGCACAAGCTGGAATCAAGATTGCCGGGAGAAATATCAATAACCTCAGATATGCAGATGACACCACCCTTAAGGCAGAAAGTGAAGATGAACTAAAAAGCTTCTTGATGAAAGTGAAAGAGGAGAGTGAAAAGTTGGCTTAAAGCTCAACATTCAGAATACTAAGATCATGGCATCTGGTCCCATCACTTCATGGGAAATAGATGAGGAAACAGTGCTACACTTTATTTTGGAGGGCTCCAAAATCGCTGCAGATGGTGATTGCAGCCTTGAAATTAAAAGACACTTACTCCTTGGAAGGAAAGTTATGACCAACCTAGATAGCACATTCAAAAGCAGAGACATTACTTAGCCAACAAAGGTCCATCTAATCAAGGCTATGCTTTTTCCAGTGGTCATGTGTGCATGTGAGAGTTGGACTGTGAAGAAAACTGAGCACTGAAGAATTTATGCTTTTGAACTGTGGTGTTGGAGAAGACTCTTGAGAGTCCCTTGGACTGCAAGGAGATCCAACCAGTCCATCCCAAATGAAATCAGTCCTGAGTGTTCATTGGAAGGACTGATGTTGAAGGCAGGAGGAGAAGGGGATGACCAAGGATGAGATGGTTGGATGGCATCACCGACTTGATGGACATGAGTTTGAGTGAATTCAGGGAGTTGGTGATGGACAGGGAGGCCTGGCGTGCTGTTATTCATGGGGTCACAAAGAATCAGACACAACTGAGTGACTGAACTAAACTGAACTGAATAAGAAACCAAAAAAGACAGCAAACAAACACATAGTATTTCATAATCACTGGCATGTACCATTTGATGTTTCTTTCTAGTTCTCATTTGACTATCTTTTTGTGTATGTGTATATGTTGTAGTATTTATTGTCCTTTTACTCCAGTGTTGGAGGTTTCTATGCTACATACTCAAACTCAGAAATTGAAAAGAAGCTTTTAAAATATTTTCTTTGAAGGTTGTGATAAAATGGAGGAAACATTGAGGCTAGCCCATCACCACCACTTTTCCTCCCTTACCAAATGTGTTCCTCCTTAATTAAGAATATATTGTTGAAAAGAAAAAAGAAGTAAAATAAACAAATAAATATACATTTTAAAGAAGAAGATATTCTTAAAAATATGTATCATGAGATTCTGTAAAATAAATGCATTTTAATTCTTACAGAGAGAAGCATAAATATTATATTATTATTAGGTACTTAGACTAGGGAAAATGTGTCCAAAATGGCGGTGGCTAAAAGACAAGGAAGGGAAAAGCCCACAAAACCAGAATAGAGGAAGGTCAATGGAAGGTCCGAGGACAGGAGTGAGGACTTCAGGTAAAATAGCACTCTTGACTAAGCCCAATTTGCATAGGGCAGGCCCGGGGGGAGAAAAAAACATTATAAAGAGAAGCCAGAGGGCTCTCTCTCTCTCTCCTGCATTAGTACGTTCTTCTCCCCCCGGGCCTGCCCTATGCAAATTGGGCTTAGCCAAGAGTGCTGTTTTACCTGAAGTCCTCACTCCTGTCCTCGGACCTTCCATTGACCTTCCTCTATTCTGGTTTTGTGGGCTTTTCCCTTCCTTGTCTTTTAGCCACCGCCATTTTGGACACATTTTCCCTAGTCTAAGTACCTAATAATAATATAATATTTATGCTGTTCTCTGTAAGAATTAAAATGCATTTATTTTACAGAATCTCATGATACATATTTTTAAGAATATCTTCTTCTTTAAAATGTATATTTATTTGTTTATTTTACTTCTTTTTTCTTTTCAACAATATATTCTTAATTAAGGAGGAACACATTTGGTAAGGGAGGAAAAGTGGTGGTGATGGGCTAGCCTCAATGTTTCCTCCATTTTATCACAACCTTCAAAGAAAATATTTTAAAAGCTTCTTTTCAATTTCTGAGTTTGAGTATGTAGCATAGAAACCTCCAACACTGGAGTAAAAGGACAATAAATACTACAACATATACACATACACAAAAAGATAGTCAAATGAGAACTAGAAAGAAACATCAAATGGTACATGCCAGTGATTATGAAATACTATGTGTTTGTTTGCTGTCTTTTTTGGTTTCTTATTCAGTTCAGTTTAGTTCAGTCACTCAGTTGTGTCTGATTCTTTGTGACCCCATGAATAACAGCACGCCAGGCCTCCCTGTCCATCACCAACTCCCTGAATTCACTCAAACTCATGTCCATCAAGTCGGTGATGCCATCCAACCATCTCATCCTTGGTCATCCCCTTCTCCTCCTGCCTTCAACATCAGTCCTTCCAATGAACACTCAGGACTGATTTCATTTGGGATGGACTGGTTGGATCTCCTTGCAGTCCAAGGGACTCTCAAGAGTCTTCTCCAACACCACAGTTCAAAAGCATAAATTCTTCAGTGCTCAGTTTTCTTCACAGTCCAACTCTCACATGCACACATGACCACTGGAAAAAGCATAGCCTTGATTAGATGGACCTTTGTTGGCTAAGTAATGTCTCTGCTTTTGAATGTGCTATCTAGGTTGGTCATAACTTTCCTTCCAAGGAGTAAGTGTCTTTTAATTTCAAGGCTGCAATCACCATCTGCAGCGATTTTGGAGCCCTCCAAAATAAAGTGTAGCACTGTTTCCTCATCTATTTCCCATGAAGTGATGGGACCAGATGCCATGATCTTAGTATTCTGAATGTTGAGCTTTAAGCCAACTTTTCACTCTCCTCTTTCACTTTCATCAAGAAGCTTTTTAGTTCATCTTCACTTTCTGCCTTAAGGGTGGTGTCATCTGCATATCTGAGGTTATTGATATTTCTC
>SJYX01001155.1:6806-89860 GCA_006410675.1 Oreotragus oreotragus | reverse complement strand
CTCCACTGTTTTTTCTTCTTTGAGGATGGATTCTTCTGCTATTTTCTAAATAAAATAAAGCTGTAATACTGATTTGTCTAAGAGCTATGACACGGTTTGTTCAAGACCCAAGAGCTGTGACACACTGAGGGCTTTAATGTCCATCACCCCAAATCATTGTTGTGACGAGACAAGAACCGAGAAACATACACTCGCCTGACATTACTATGAGGAATAATTTTTAAAATGTTTATTTTCAATAATATTTGTAATTTTAAAATCCAAAGAATTTTATAGGAAAATCACACCCAGGGTAATTATGTGATTACTCTAAGGCATAGATGATTAACTTTTGTTTAATTTAACTGTATACTCAGCATAATTCATTTAATAAAATATTAGTCTAAATTAACTTTAAGTTCTTATATGTGTGTGTGAAATATATTAGATAGGCTTGAGTTAAACATTTTTAAGCACTACATTTAATAATTAAATGCTTAAAAGTATTTTATTCAAGCCTTTCTAATTGTAAGCTGCTTCTGAATTTTCATTAAACACACACACCAAAAAAAAGATTTACAGTTTTAAATTGATTTTGACTGATAGAAAATATATGATGTGCTTATGAAAAGTGAAGGTTTTATCCTAGTAGAGTGGCTACAAGAAAAAAAAAATGAGATAAAGTCAGAAATTTTCTAACTCTATAGAAATTTATAGCATGTCATGTTTATCGGGTAAGAGAATATTGGAACTACCTTATTTCAATGAAATCACACTCTGTATTTCATCATCAAAGGAAAATCCAAAGAGTAGGAAGTTACTAGTAAAACTGTTTATATTTAATGACTTTACAGATAGTATAGGGCACATTTCTAACTTTAAAAATTTTTTGGCTGATATTGCCAAAAATCACTGTCTCCATGGTAATAGTCACTTTAAAAAATGATTTAAAATAAAAATAGCAAAAGAGGATGCAATCCTCCAACATGTAAAATATAAAATACACAAAATCTTCTGCTGATTTATTGAGGAAAACATTTACAGATTAAAAACATAATTCTAAAATCAGACCTAACAGAATCCTGAACATTTCAAATTCAGTTTAATCAAATATATGACAAATTTAATACTTGATGTTGAGGAGCATGTTATTATTTAAATATATGCTAAATTATCTTCAAGTGTAGGAGGGGCTTTATTCATTAAGTAATTTTCAGATGAAATTCTCCATATTGCTACACTCAACCTCCAGAGTAGAAGTTGTATTTCATTTACTTAAAAGAAAGCACTTGTTTTCACCCCTGGAAAATTGCAAATGATGTACTGAGGAGATGTCATGATAAGTATAGAAGAAAGTATTGATTTACTTTAAATTTGGGTTCTCACTGTTTCCATTTTATTGAAAAAAATTGAAGAAAGCTTGCTTGGATAGGCAACCAGGATGAGCACCATTAAGGAATTACATTCATATGGGGTTAGGTTCTACCCACTTGGTGTTTTGCGCACCCTTGTCCGTGGAAAGAAGTTTTAGACTTTGGTGACAGTGGAGATGGAAAATCCAACGATTTCCTCTAGTTAAGTGTCAGGTAAAACTCTTAAGTACATGTTTCCCATCCTACGTTGAATCTCTGGGAACCTTGAACATGTGTACACTGCACAATAGGAATGAATCGGAAAAAAAAAAAAAATCCAGCAATAATAGTACAAAATATTAAACAGAATTTCTTTGTGTCATTTCATAAATCAGAATGATTTATAAAATCAGAATGATGTATAATAATGAACATTTGATCCCAAGAATGATGTCAGTTGGCTTCATTTGTTTGCATTTTGTATTAAACACAAATGCCCAATTTTTGATGTCTCAATGTATTGCTACTTCATTAAAGCCTATTAACTGTTATCAGGTAAACTCTTTTTTTAAAGTATCTGTTTGTAATGTTTCTATGAAAGTTAAATTTGTTCACACTTTATATAGCTTTTTATTTACTTAGATTTTATGTTCATAGCTATATTTTAGGATACTTATGAGAAAATTTATAGTTTCTATTTTTTAGGAACTGACATAACATTATTTGGGATATAATAGATCATTAGTAAATATCTGTTAAAACATTTATTTGGGTTTTATCCTGCATCCTGTATACTTTTTTTAAAATGAATAACTACAAGGTTGTATAAGTCTAGAATTTACTATTATAAGTTTAAAAATACTGTTTCTTAAAAAATGCATATAGTTAAATAGTATTTCAATGACATATGCTGCTGCTGCTGCTGCTAAGTCGCTTCAGTCATGTCTAACTCTGTCTGACCCCATCGATGACAGTGATGCTCACAGAAGGACTGGAGAACAGGGTGGGTTTACAAGGTAGTGTCATCCTAAAGGAGGGAATCAACTTTTGTTACAGTAAATACACAGAGCCCCACACAAAGCCTTATCCATTATGAACCAAAAGGTTTATGCCACTGGAGAAGTGATAGACATGCTCTCACCGCCAGAGCCAGGATGAAGAACTGGAGAAGTTTCCTGGAAAACAAACCTCTACTCATAGAAGTGAGATAGGAAAGAATACTGGACCAGAGATCCTATGTTAATAGCATTCAAAGTCTTTTACCACTGCAAGAGGAGCAGGGACTACTTCTTATAGTAACTATCAAAGATGCTAATTAGATGTTAGCTGCAGTAGAAAAGAGACAGGACCACTGAGACTAGACCTCTCCTGAGACCTGAGCATAAGTTTGAATTTAGTATTTAAAGAATTACTTCTAAGTGCCAGGTTACAGCAAAATTGTTCCAATCCTGGGGAAAAACAAGAGTGTGGAAATTGACAGTCTCTGTGGCACAAGCAGAGCAACCTATTAGTAAGAGTCAAAGCAATAAACAAACTCAGATCCTGACCAGGCTAATAGATGTCTCCAATGCTGCTCCTGCTAAGGCGCTTCAGTTCAATTCAGTTCAGTTCAGTTCCTAAGTCATGTCTGACTCTTTGCGACCCCATGAATCGCAGCACGCCAGGCCTCCCTGTCCATCACCAACTCCCGGAGTTTCCTCAGATTCGCGTCCATTGAGTCAGTGATGCCATCCAGCCATCTCATCCTCTGTCGTCCCCTTCTTCTCCTGCCCCCAGTCCCAGCTGTGTCCAACTCTTTGCGACCCCATAGACGGCAGCCCACCAGGCTCTGCCTTCTCTGGGATTCTCCAGGCAAGAACACTGGAGTGGTTTGCCATTTCCTTCTCCAACGAATCAAAGTGAGAGCTGAAAGTCAAGTCGATCAGTTGTGTCCGACTCTTCCCAACCCCATGGACTGCAGCCTACCAGGCTCCTTGGTCTATAGGATTTTCCAGGCAAGAGTACTGGAGTGGGTTGCCATTGCCTTCTCCGTCAATAACATATACTATAACTATAAAAAGCTTTCAATTTTGGGGGTCATTTAAGAATATTAAATACTAAAATACTTAACTAAAAAAAATTTTTTTTAATCTGTGGGACAAAATATATTTTATATAGGACTAATCCATTCTGAAGGAGATCAGCCCTGGGATTTCTTTGGAAGGAATGATGCTAAAGCTGAAACTCCAATAATTTGGCCACCTCAAGTGAAGAGTGGACTCATTGGAAAAAAACTCTGATGCTGGGAGGGATTGGGGGCAGGAGGAGAAGGGGACGACAGAGGATGAGATGGCTGGATGGAATCACTGACTCTATGGACGTGAGTCTGAGTGAACTCCAGGAGTTGGTGANCTCTGATGCTGGGAGGGATTGGGGGCAGGAGGAGAAGGGGACGACAGAGGATGAGATGGCTGGATGGAATCACTGACTCTATGGACGTGAGTCTGAGTGAACTCCAGGAGTTGGTGATGGACAGAGAGGCCTGGGGTGCTGCGATTCATGGGGTCGCAGAGTCGGACACGACTGAGAGACTGAACTGAATAATTATATTACTGATGATATCATATGATTAGCATCAGAATGACTTCAGACACAGATTTTCTATTGAAAATGAGAGAGAATTTAAACAACAATTTCACAGAAGTTATTTAAATTACAAGATTAATTTATTTTTTTGAAATTAATGTTGCTAAAATAATTATTAAAGAAAGCAATTTAGGTTATACAAGCAAACTAATACTTCACAAAGGTGACAGTGTCCTTTGGGATAACTGCAAAATGGGGCAGAAAGCAGGAAGTATTTTTTAGGATAAAGAATAAATACCAAGGAAGAGAAAAATATGAAATATTTGATTGGTTGGGGCCACATTGTCAGTCTTATTGGCGGTGAAAAAGGAGAAGGAAATAAATATAGAGTTCAGAGATGGCTTGTGGTTTGGGGATTAGCTGAATGGATATACTGCGTCTCATCAAGTAGAGCATTTAAGTGAAGAAAGTGAAAGTGCGGAGCATTTATAGGGACAGGAAAATTATCTACATTTGCTGACATGTTCCCTGGCCAGCAGAGACTCCATCCTGGGACAAGAAATTATTTCAACACATCTGTAAGAAAAATTTTTCTTTATGTACCTATTACATATTTTCTAAAGTACTGTAAAAATATATTTCTAAACTGAAACTGATATAGGTAAAGTTAGGCAATGCATTGCTGTGACACACATGGAAACATGTTTAGTCGTATAGTATAAGATATAGTGAAGAGGGAAATGGCAACCCACTCCAGTATTCACTGGGAGAACCCTGTGGACAGAGGAGCTTAGTGGACTACAGTTGGTGGAGTTGCAAAGAGTCAAATATGGCTTAGTGATAAATAAATACAAAAAAAAAAAAAAAAGAATAAACTCTCTGCTGCAAAAAAAAAAAAAAAAAAAAAAAAAAAAAAAAAAATNTGGCAACCCACTCCAGTATTCACTGGGAGAACCCTGTGGACAGAGGAGCTTAGTGGACTACAGTTGGTGGAGTTGCAAAGAGTCAAATATGGCTTAGTGATAAATAAATACAAAAAAAAAAAAAAAAGAATAAACTCTCTGCTGCAAAAAAAAAAAAAAAAAACAATAACAAAATAAGATGCAACAATAGAACAAAAATAAGCCAGGCATTTTTTTATAAGCCAAAAAGTAGTATTTCACTGATGAAGTAACATTTATCCAAGAGAATATAGGGGGAGGAATCACTCAGAATGTAAGATTGGGACTTCCCTGGTAAGCCAATGGCTAAGATGCCACACTCCCAATGCAGGGGTCCTTGGTTCAATCCCTGGTCAGGTAACTAGATGCCACCAGCTGCAACTAAGAGTTCATAAGCTGCAACTAAAGATCCTGCATGCCACAACTAAAAAATTTTTAAAAAGGTCCTGCATGCCACAGTGAAAATCGAAGATCTGGCATACCACAACTAACTCTTGGTACAACCAAATAAATAAATAAAAATAAATATTATTAAAAATATGTGAGATTGTATCTCTGCCTAATTGTCTTCCTCAGTCATTAGAATGCCTACATTAGATTTGATTTGCTCTTTTGTCCCCCATTTTTATTCTTATTTTTTAATTTTGCTAATACATTTGTATTATCTTTTTACTTACATGTTATCATAGAATTGAAAACACTGATATATTCACTTTTTTATTTTAAATATGTATATAACCTTTTCTGTAGTCATTCTTAATTATGCCTCATGTAAATGCTTGAGATAAATAAACATTTACCAATACAAAGTATAATAATGAAGTTCAGTAGATATGTTATTGTAAATTTTTTCTATATATTTTCACAATTTCCCATTTATGTGAATGAGAAAGACATTTTTATTTGGAGTTTGTTAGATAAGTAAAAAACAGTAGAATAAAATGTTAATCCTATTTATTTAGTCTTTTTAAAGTTTTAAGCATTCCTTCCCTATATTTTATAGTTTAAGTATTTATGTTCCATGTTGAGACAGAGATGAATATGGTTTATGGATATTTACCATCTCTTCACACTACCTTTTATATTCCTTCTCTTATAACAGGAAAAGTATATTTTAAAAACACACATACACAATTTGTTATATCCCTATGTAGCTACGAGTAAAAATTAAGTTTTGAAAATGAGAAGCATGCATGTGAATTATGAAAAGTGAAAGCAATGTAGAGGCCATCTTCCCATGGCTGTGAAGGCTGGAATGAAAGATTTTAGTTCTAGTTGTGGCTGCCAGTTTCCTTATTCCTGGACCTACTTCCTAGCTATTAGGCAGCTGAGGGTGAGATAAGTGGTTGTAAAAATAATGACAGATGTTTTTTGACCTTTGGAATTCAGCTACATTAGATTTATCTTGAAATTAATAGTCACGCATTAATCCACAGACTAATTCCTTCCAGTCTGTTAATGATATAAGAAGCTTATGATCTGTAGTAAACAATTTTCTGCCTAAAACACCAAGACTTATTTCTGTTTCTTTACTGAACCTCAGCTCTTTCAGACATTGTCTGGCATCATTTGTACCTAAGATACAGTGACGATAGAGTCAAACTTTTTTCTTTAATTATGGTCTGAATTATTATTTTTTCCAACCAAGATTTATTTCTGTTTGATGTTGAATCACTTTGTCTTTCTGTAATCAAATTATCTATACTGAGCAAGAGTCTCTAGGGACTTTTGCATTGAAAATGTGATTATGTAGTTAGTCAATATTGTAAAAAATACTGATGTCAAATTTTTGCTCCTAGTCATTTCTTCAATTAAGTATGACTTACCAAATCTCTCTCAGTATTGACTTTAAGCTCACATGTAAATAAAATGATTAATTAAACTTAACAGTCATGGTTTGCTCTACCATTCATATACTGTCTAGGTTTTGGTTCAAAGATATAAAGCTTAAGGTCAAAGAGTTTGTGGGTTCAGATAACAGCTGAACAAATAAAAAAAACTATATTTCTCTCATGTTTTGTTTCTTTTATTGTAAATTTATTCAACTCCAACAATACCCCGTGCAATTTAGTGTGTGAAAATTCTTTTTAAAATTTGTTATAGAAGATTTTTGTAAGATCATCATCAAATGATGAAATCAATAATAAATGAAAAATAACTTTAAGATGTTTAAAAGCAAAAAATATTTGAGTTATATATATTGATAATCAAAATACATAAAATTGATAAAGAATAATTTACTTGTCAAAAGGTTGCATGTTGGTAATGTCCAGTGGTCATGTACAGATGTGAGAGTTGGACTGTGAAGAAAGCTGAGTGCTGAGGAATTGATGCTTTTGAACTGTGGTGTTGGAGAAGACTCTTGAGAGTCCCTTGGACTGCAAGGAGATCCAACCAGTCCATTCTAAAGGAGATCAGTCCTGGGTGTTTTTTGGAAGGAATGATGCTAAAGCTGAAACTCCAGTACTTTGGCCACCTCATGTGAAGAGCTGACTCATTGGAAAAGACTGTGATGCTGGGAGGGATTGGGGGCAGGAGGAGAAGGGGATGACAGACGATGAGATGGCTGGATGGCATCACCGACTCGATGAGCATGAGTTTGGGTGAACTCCAGGAGTTAATGATGGACAGGGAGTCCTGGCATGCTGCAATTCATGGGGTCACAAAGGGTTGGACATGACTGAGCAACTGAACTGAACTGAACTGAATTGAATGTTGGTATGGGTATAGAATGATGAGGATTATGATTTGGAGAATCTAGGTAACAGAGATTAAAAATCACCAACTTAGTGAAGAAAGCATAGACATAGTTACACTTCAATTGCAGTTTCAGCCCATGTTTAATTAGCTGTTTAATTTTGGGTATGTACTTAATCCTTCTGGACCTCTTTCTTCTTGTAAAAAATAGATACTGATAAAATCATTTTGCAAATGTGAAAGTCAAATAAAAATAAATTGGTATATTCTACAGACATTAAATTCATATTAAGATGATGTGATTTTATCTAGTTTGTGATTAATATGCTTTTCAAAAACACTCAGTGAAGATTTACTGTTTTCAGAAATTCTACTTTGAGTCTCCTTTAAATAGTGTTCTTTAATTCTTGCCAGTCATTTATAATTATTAAAGCTATGGTAATATTGCATTTAGTCAGACTGTGAGCCATTAACAAAAGATAACACTTTGTGTCCCATAGAATGTAGATTTGTTAGTTTACTGGAAAGGATCCCAAATGTAAATTGCTGGTTAAGTATTAAGGAGCTTCTCACTTAAAATGATAGATCAAACATATTTTTCATCTCTCTCTTGAGATACCAATAAGAGCGGTTGAAAAAAGTATGCTCTTGATCTACTACCTTTAAATTAGATTAAAAAAAAAAAAAAAAAGATCATTGGAAGCTTTACCACAGAATTGTGTAGGAGTAGCCTTCAACTGAAAAGAGAGCAAATATACAAAGAAGAGATGCCAAAACACTTGCTGTGAGGAGACACCAAGAATATAAATAAGAATTTGGTCAAAATCAATGGACAATGAAAGGATGTTTATTAGTTTTCTATTGCTGAAGAACTGATATTTTTGAATTATGATGCTGGAGAAGATACTTGAGAATGTCCTGGACTGCAAGGAGATTAAACCAGTCAATCCTAAAGGAAAGCAACTCTGCATATTCATTGGAAAAACTGATGCTGAAACTGAGGCTCTGATATTTTCACCACTTGATGTGAAGGGTCAACTCATTGGAAAAGACCCTGGTGCTGGGAAAATTAAAGGCAAAAGGAGAAGGTGGTGGCAGAGGATGAGATGAATTTGAGCAAACTCTAGAAGATAGTGGAGTATAGGGGAGCCTGGCACGCTGCAGTCTATGGGGTCACAAAGAGTTGGAAATGACTTTGTGACTGAACAACAAGTGGCTTAAAACAACACAGGTCTCACCAGTCAGGTATGACTTAGGTTGGTTCTTTGCTCCAAGATCACATCAGGCTTCAGTAAACTTGTCAGTTAACCAGGATGTATTCTCACCTGTGGAATTAGCAAGAGAATAATCTACTTCCAGAGGCATTCAAATAATTGGAAAATTCAGATTTTTTTGCAGGCTTTTGACCCAGGTAAGGCCTCAGTTCCTGGGCTCACCCCTCATTCCCCGCCATGCAATATCCATCATAAACAGTTCACAAAAGAGCAACTTGTTTCTTAAGGGCCAGTAAGAAAGCAAGAGAGGCTTCAGGGTGAGTTTGCTCTAAATTTAATTTTCCTTAACTTTCTTATTCTTATATTTTCATTTTTGCATGTAATGGATAATTCCGTATGATGAAGATCTTTCAAAATTTAGACAGCTCAAATAAAACAACTAATAAAATTATACTTGTATGTTCATTGAATATGTTTTCATATATCAATATTTTAATTATTTTTGTCCTAAATACTGAAATTTATATATTTTATATTAAAATAATTAGTAAATACCTGTTATATAACATTATTCAGTTAAATATTATATAGATGCTATTTCATATGTATTATTTTATTTAATTATCTTAGCTACCTTATGATTTAAGGTTGTTTTTTGTTTTGGTTTTTCCAATAGACACAATAGAAAACAGGCTCAAGGCACTAATCAAATTACTTCAGACCAAGCTCTTGGTAAGTGAAAGATTCTGGATTCAAAGTTACATATTTCTTTCTAAGGTTTATTCTTGTAATGATTCTGTGGTGTTCCTCTTCTAATGCTATGAATATTTAAACAACTGATTTTTTAATCAAATTTCTTCTATTTAATAAATAACTGTGAAGGTTTTGTCTACCAGTTCTTGCAGTCTCTCTTCAGTTTACTTCAAAATCAGGAATGTCATCGAAACATTACTTTAAATTCCGCTCTACTCTACCACGTACTGCCTATTAACATACATCTCTATTATTGGTGCCACCACAATGAAGAGAAATGCTGAATTATGGACACATATTTTGTTCACAGAAACATTGGAGTTATGGGCCTTTTCTTAGTACTCAACACTCCAGTAACACTATTGAGCATATCCAGTGGCTAGACTTTGCCATTTTCCTTTGCCAGAAGCAAAAGCAGAATCAGTTTTTATAAACAGGTATATAAACAGCTTAGAAGAAGGTGAGAAAAAAAAATTCTAATGACAGAATCTTCAGGATTGCACATTTTGACACAACAATATTATGGCCACTTTTAGGTCAGCATATATTTTCTTATAGTGATAAATTTTCTTGAAAACCTTGCCTTTTAATATTTATTCTAACAGTTTACTCTCTTTGATATAAGAAATCAGTTTTATGACATTTGTCAATTTCCTTATTTACAATAGTTTAATTCAATAGTATATTGATATTGTTTTCCACACTTGTGACAGTTTTGCTTTGTAAATAAGTTCATTTTTACTATTATTTTTAGGTTTCACATATAAGAAATATCATATGATATTTGTCTTTCTCCACCTGACTTAACTTCACTTAGCATGACAATCTCTTGGTCCATCCATGTTGGATGCACAATTCCATGCAACAAATGGAATTATTTCATTCCTTTTTATGGCTGAGTAATATTTCATTGAATATATGTACCACTTCTTTGGAAGAGACTCTGGTGCTGGGAGGGATTAGGGGCAGGAGGAAAAGGGGACGACAGACGATGAGATGGCTGGATGGCATCGTTGACTCAACGGATATGAGTTTGGGTAAACTCCGGGCATTGGTGATGGACAGGGAGGCCTAGTCTGCTGCAATTCATGGGGTCACAAAGAATCAGACATGACTGAGTGACTGAACTGAACTGAACCACTTCTTTATCCATTACTATTTTATCTAGTTAAAATAGATAACTAGTAAGTATAGCCATGAAATTAAAAGATGCTTACTCCTTGGAAGAAAAGTTATTACCAATCTAGATAGCATATTCAAAATTTTATGGCTGAGTAATATTTCATTGAATATATGTACCACTTCTTTGGAAGAGACTCTGGTGCTGGGAGGGATTAGGGGCAGGAGGAAAAGGGGACGACAGACGATGAGATGGCTGGATGGCATCGTTGACTCAACGGATATGAGTTTGGGTAAACTCCGGGCATTGGTGATGGACAGGGAGGCCTAGTCTGCTGCAATTCATGGGGTCACAAAGAATCAGACATGACTGAGTGACTGAACTGAACTGAACCACTTCTTTATCCATTACTATTTTATCTAGTTAAAATAGATAACTAGTAAGTGCAGCCATGAAATTAAAAGATGCTTACTCCTTGGAAGAAAAGTTATTACCAATCTAGATAGCATATTCAAAAGCAGAGACATTACTTTGCCAACAAAGGTCCATCTAGTCAAGGCTATGGTTTTTCCAGTGGTCATGTATGGATGTGAGAGATGGACTGTGAAGAAAGGTGAATGCTGAAGAACTGATTCTTTTGGACTGTGGTGTTGGAGAAGACTCTTCAGAGTCCCTTGGACTGCAAGGAGATCCAACCAGTCCATTCTGAAGGAGATCAACCCTGAGATTTCTTTGGAAAGAATGATGCTAAAGCTGAAACTCCAGTACTTTGGCCACCTCATGCGAAGAGTTGACTCATTGGAAAAGACTCTGCTGCTGGGAGGGATTGGGAGCAGGAGGAGAAGGGGATGACAGAGGATGAGATAGCTGGATGGCATCACCAACTCAATGGACTGGAGTTTGAGAGAACTCCAGGAGATGGTGATGGACAGGGAAGCCTCGCATGCTGCTATTCATGGGGTTACAAACAGTTGAACACGACTGAGCGACTGAACTGAACTGAACTGAACTGAACTGAAGGACCTACCATATAGCACAGGGAATTTACTCAATACTCTGTAATGACCTATATGGGAAAAATACATAAGAAAAAGAGTGCATTTATGTTTACTTGATTCATTTTGCTGTACACCTGAAGTTAACACAACATTATAAATCAACTATATACTCCAATAATCTTTTAAAATTTAAAACAATCAAAAAGTTGATATTGCAATTATTGCCATTTGTTAAAAATTTTGGGGAAGGTGGGCTTTCTGATACAACATTTTGTAAATAGTTCTCAACTGATGAGTTAAAAAAAAGAGAAATGTTAGTAAAAGAGAAATATTTATAAAGTCAGGACACAGACTTTGAGGCAGTCAAGCTTTATTAATTTATGAGGAAATATTGTTTCTACTGTTATAGATTTAAAAGAGAAAAACATTTTCTTATTTTCCTTTTGAATATATTTTCTTGCATAGAGAAGTCGCATATATGCATATAAACTTTTATTTTGAATATTTTTATTTACAGAGTGCAGAAACATTTTCTTTGGTCAAACCATTGTTACATTTATTCTAATGAATTGTACACGTTTTTGAAATAAAATAATTATCAGCTATAACTTTTAAATGTGTTGCTTATTATTTAAAATGTGACAGGCACATTGGTCCATGTGATNGCATATATGCATATAAACTTTTATTTTGAATATTTTTATTTACAGAGTGCAGAAACATTTTCTTTGGTCAAACCATTGTTACATTTATTCTAATGAATTGTACACGTTTTTGAAATAAAATAATTATCAGCTATAACTTTTAAATGTGTTGCTTATTATTTAAAATGTGACAGGCACATTGGTCCATGTGATCCACAGAATATAGTACTCACAAATATTTGTTCTTTACCTGGTATCACCTGGTTAGGTTCACAGAGTTTTCACTCAGTAATAATAATTAGTAAGACAATATTTTGGAAATATGCTATATTCCAGAAACATTATGAAGTGCTTTATAATCTATATATGGGAATATATATTTCAATAAAAAATGTAGTCTCTGTGTATGCTAATTAACATATATTCAGAAACAAATATATGAACCTCAATTTTTTATTGTTGTTGTTGTTTATATTCTATTTCATGTTAGTCCTAAGTAAGACATGTTTTTTACCTTAGACAAATCCTTGTTGTTTATATAAAACCACAAGTGTTTTTCTAGTGTGCAGGCACATATGAAATATGAATTGCTCACAGTGTAGTTATTTGTAGTGTAAATAGTTATTTACAATTTATGTTTGATCACAGTTCTTTTTATATTGAAGGGGATATTGCAACGGTTTAACATTGCTAGTGTTTGAGTACAAAAGATTTCCTGTATTATTCATTCTAATAATATCCCTAAGCAAGCTGGAAATGTTGGGAAAGATGGAAATTGGCTGATAAATATATGGTCACTTTAGAAGCATGATCAAATCCATCTTCTTGCTGTCCTAATGAATGTGGAAGCCTGCCCAGTGTGATTGGACTAAAAGGTCAGAGGCTTTGTAAAGTACAGATTTTGCAAAGTCACTAACATCAACTAGAGTACAGATTTAAAGAAAAAAAAAATTCAGAGATGAAATACTGTCTCTGGAATGACTGTAAGTATGTATCAATAAGTATGTTTTGTGTGTCTGTAGATACATACATTTATACAGAAAATAAAAAGTAAACTGTTAATAGAATATCATAATGTCAAATTCAGAACTAAGCATGAGCTCTAAGTCTCTATGCATTAGCTTTCATTATGCATAACACAAAAATTGTAAATTAGATGGCTATGTAACATGCAGAAATAGTTTGGTTATAATAGGCTCTTAGGTATTACAAAAGCTTGCATTGCCATTATATAAACCATTCCTTTTAATCAAAATATGCTCAAAGCATATATCCGTTAAAAGAGAACAGGAGAAACTCTCTGGTACAAATTATTTTGGTGCCCCCTTGAAAAGTACTAGTATTAGACAAACAAATGCGTTAAAGACGTGTTAGTTCAGTTCAGTTCAGTAGCTCAGTCGTGTCCAACTCTTTGCAACCCCATGAATTACAGCACACCAGGCCAAAGACTCATCAAATTAAAAATGAGGGATTGTTAGTTAAACTCTTTTTTAGCCCACGAGATGTGTTCAGTTGTAGGAAATAAAGGACTTATATATATTTCTATTTATTCAGTATAGATTTCATTTACTCCTCAAATGACATTTGACTTATTATTTAGTCAGTTCTTCACTAACATGTAAGGAAAAAATAATATATTAATTAAAAGAAAGGTGGAATTTGAAAACATGTCTTATTCTAAATTTTATTACTTAGGAAAAAAATCATTTGCTGAGAATTTAGCAAGACATATTAGTGATGTTTTATTTAGTCTTAATTTATCCCTCCAGTACATTAATTCTTTAGGAAGCTTGCATTTTTAATTTCCATGATGCTATTTACACTAAGAAAATGAGTAGGTGTTTAATGAAAAGAAGACAGGTCAGTGTTAAACAGTAATTATTTAATTACTAGAGTAAGTGCACTTGATAGTTGTTTTCTGCAAATACCATTGAATGGAAATAACATTTTAAATCATGAACAAAACTGGATATACACACTAGAATAATATAAAATAACTTCTGTAAAATAAAATTCTAATATTTCATAATTTAAAATTCATAACATATTCAGAAAATAATTTTGATCCATGAAATCCAATCAGTATGTATTATTTTATATTTCAGTAAAAAGTGGTTTGTAAATAAAATGATTATTCAATCCCAATTTTATATTCCAAATCCTTTTAACTTGTAATGTTTTCAGTTCAGTCACTCAATCATGTCTGACTCTTTGTGACCTCACAGTCTGCAGCGTGCCAGGCTTCTTTGTCCATCACCAACTCCTGGAGCTTGCTCAAACTTCATATCTCAATGTCTCAGTGCTCAGTCGTATCTGACTCTGTTACCCCATGGACCTGCCAGGCTCCTCTCTCTGTCTATGGAATATTCCAGCCAGAATACTGAAGTAGGTTGCCATTTCCTATTCCGGGGCATCTTCCCAACCCAGGTATCAAACCTCATATCTCTTGTGTCTCCTGCATTGGCATGCAGATTCTTTACCCTTGTGTCACCTACAACTAAAATAAAAACATATATCAAGTGAACACCTATATTTAAATAAGGAAAAATGTATTAAATATGTAAGATATGAAAAAGAAGACAGCCTCTTGAACTTTAATTTTATTCATTAGTGACCATTTATAACTTACTCTATGCATGGATAACATCTGCATTCAACATCATTTTTATACATTACTAAAACATCTTCCTGGAGAAGGCAATGACACCCCACTCTAGTACTCTTGCCTGGAAAATCCCACAAACAGCGAAGCCTGGTAGGCTGTAGTCTGTGGGGTTGCTAAGAGTCGGATATGACTGAGCAAATTTCCTTTCACTTTTCACTTTCATGCATTGGAGAAGGGAATGGCAACGCACTCCAGTTCTTTCTTGGAGAATCCCAGGGACGGGGGAGCCTGGTGGGCTTCCGTCTATGGGGTCGCACAGAGTCAGACAAGACTGAAGTGACTTAGCAGCAAAACATCTTCCAAAAGTATTGTATCATAAATTTAAAATTCCAGCATCTCCCTCAAATATTTGGCAAAATGGATAAAGATAAACATATATTATGGGACAACATCACATACACATCACCCTAAAATGATGGGAGGAAGTCAAAGTCATGACATCAGTTTTGAAAAACTTTCTCAAGGGGGAAAATAATGCAGATGAAATGTGGTTGAAAAAAGCATCTCAGACAGAAATGTCATCCAGAGAAGGCAGGGAGATTATATCCTGGCAAAATTGTCACAAAACCCTTAATCTGGGGGGATACAATTTGGAAAATAAAGTTGACTCATGTAAAAGAAAGGAGCCCAGTGAAAAGCAGTCATTTTGTCTCAATGATCAACAGGTGCAGAAAAAGCACCTGGAGAGCCAATGGAGACACACCAAAAGAAAAGCGTGTGGGTAACAGAGTTCCTCTGACTTAAAATCCTACCTATATTTCAGATTTTACATGCATTTGCAAGGTGGGTGAAATAAGTAGTTTATATAAAGATATGTTATGAAACATCCTGCAAAATAGAATTGAATCTATGGAAAACTGGTGAAAAAATAACATACATAAGCACTCAATTTGTTGGTGTGGAGTTTTTTTTAATATTTCACTCAAAGACTTATTCTAATTTTACATGAAGTCTTGACCATTTTAAAAGGAGGAAACATTCAATTAAATATATATCAGTTCAGTTCAGTTCAGTTGCTCGGTCGTGCCAGGCTTCCCTGTCCATCACCAACTCTTGGAGTTTACCCAAACTCATGTCCATTGAGTCGATGATGCCATCCAGCCATCTCATCCTCTATCGTCCCCTTCTCCTCCTGCCCCCAGTCCCTCCCAGCATCAGGGTCTTTTCCAGTGAGTCAACTCTTCTCATGAGGTGGCCAGAGTATTGGAGTTTCAGCCTCAGCATCAGTCCTTCCAAAGAACACCCAGGACTGATCTCCTTTAGAATGGACTGGTTGGATCTCCTTGCAGTCCAAGGGACTCTCAAGAGTCTTCTCCAACACCACAGTTCAAAAGCATCAATTCTTTGGCACTCAGCTTTCTTCACAATCCAACTCTCACATCCATACATGATCACTGGAAAAACCATAGCCTTGACTAGATGGACATTTGTTGGCAAAGTAATGTTTACTTTTGAATATGCTATCTAGGTTGTTCGTAATTTTCCTTCCAAGGAGTAAGTGTCTTTTAATTTCATGGCTGCAATCACCATCTGCAGTGATTTTGGAACCCCCCAAAATAAAGTCTGACACTGTTTCCATTATTTCCCCATCTATTTCCCATGAAGTGATGGGACCAGATGCTATGATCTTTATTTTCTGAATGTTGAGCTTTAATAGAGAAGTTGAAATAATACTTTATTTTATGAACATTCTATAAATCATGTTTTTATTATTTAAATTCAAAAGTATATTGAAAGAATAACCGTACATGTCCAATAAGGGGAAAATCTAAAGGCACAAAGATTCTTTTTTAACTAAGAAAGAAAATTAATATAGCATATAATATTACTAGTAGAAATTATAAGAAGGTGGTGCCTCAAATCAATAAACAAAAGGATGGATTAAGAAATGATTTAAGAAAAATTACTTTTGAAAATGTAAAATGGACTCAGTTAATTTCCTTAATATAATATCAAAATATATTCCAAATGGATTGAATATATAATTACCAAAGAATCCTTAAAACATCAAATTAAAGGAGACTACGCATAATTTGGGTTTCCCAGGTAAAGAATCCTCCTGCCAATGC
This sequence comes from Oreotragus oreotragus, assembly GCA_006410675.1. Taxonomy (NCBI): domain Eukaryota; kingdom Metazoa; phylum Chordata; class Mammalia; order Artiodactyla; family Bovidae; genus Oreotragus; species Oreotragus oreotragus. The sequence goes on along the minus strand of SJYX01001155.1, from coordinate 72,863 downwards.
AGAAGACAGAAGAGATGCAGGTTTGATCTCTGGGCTGGGAAGATCACCTAGAGTAGGAAATACCAACCCACTCTAGGTCTAGTATTCCCTGGAAAATGCCATGGACAGAGGAGCCTGCTTGGCTACAGTCCAGGAGTTCGTAAAGAGTTTGACACAAGTTAGCATAGCAGCAGCAGCGGCATGCATAACTTAGGATGGGTGAAATTTTTCTGAGAAAAATAACATAGGTAAAATACTTTAAAGGAAATATTGCTCTTTTACTATAACCAAAGCAATAAATTCTGTTGTCGGTAAAGGCAATAAAATTTAAATGATAAATTGAGATATATCAACCTATAGAAATAAGCATAATTTGATTGCCTTGAATAAACTAAAACTGGACAAATGTTTTAAGTGGACACTGCAAGACATATAATACAGTTGATTGATTTGAAATTAAATGAATCAATCAACTCATTATTTGAGTCAAATAATATAATCCATTCTTTTGATTTCAAAACAATAAAATGGTTATTTGATAGTTCGAATAATTTACATATATTAATTCATGCATTTTTGCTGTGCAAATGAAAAAACCAAAGCACAAGAATTTCAATTCCATGTATTTAAACAACGGGACATTGAAATGGAGAAAAAAATTACAGATTTTGGTAAGATATTCCTTCCTCCATTGGCTTAGAGGAAAAAAAAACAAAAACAAAAACAGCAGATATTTTTATAAGATAAATAAGATATATTTGGACCTGGATGTCCTGCCAAACAATTCTAGAACACTTATTCACAAATCTCTCCTCCTTATCTCCAGATTTCTTCATCACTTGTTCAGTTTTGCAGTTTCCCATTTGTTTCCTCCCAAAATACTGAAAGAAAATATGTTCTTATTTACTCTGAAATACAAATATTCTTTATCTATCCCTACTGAAAATAACATTAATATTTCTTTCTGAATGCACAGGCCAGGTTTATTTTTATCAAAACCACATTTTTCCTAAATTCTTGAGAATTTAGTATCTCCTTCTGTAAAATTAATGGGATCTGTTAAGTTAATGGTGACTGCAGCCATGAAATTAAAAGACACTTACTCCTTGGAAGAGAAGTCATTACCAACCTAAATAGCATATTGAAAAGCGAGACACTACTTTGCCAACAAAGGTCCGTCTAGACAAGGCTATGTTTTTTCTAGCGGTCATGTATGTATGTGAGAGTTGGAGTGTGAAGAAGGCTGATCACGGAAGAATTGATGCTTTTGAACTGTGGTGTTGGAGAAGATTCTTGAGAGTCCCTTGGACTGCAAGGAGATCCAACCAGCCCATTCTGAAAGAGATCAACCCTGGGTGTTCTTTGGAAGGAATGATGCTAAAGCTGAAATTCCAGTACTTTGGCCACCTCATGTGAAGAGCTAACTCACTGGAAAAGACTCTGATGTTGGGAGAGATTGGGGGCAGGAGGAGAAGGGGACGACAGTGAATGAGATGACTAGATGACATCACTGACTTGATGGACGTGAGTCTGCGTGAGCTCCGGGAGTTGGTGATGGACAGGGAGGTCTGGCGGGCTGCGATTCATGGGGTCACAAACAGACACGACAGAGTGACTGAACTGAGCTGAAGTTAATTTTCTAAGCATGAGAATAGTAAACACTCTTCAAAGTCCACAAAATTATGTAAATACAGGAAATAACTAGTGAGGAAAGAGAGAACCTAAATAACAGAAGATCCTAAAGTGCTTCTAAAACTAAGTTTAGGATGGCCATGAAACTCAGGCAGAGCATATAAAAACAGAATTGTTTGCTGTAATCTCTGATAAATGTAGTTGAGACTTTAAATATCTTTCTCCTTACACCACATTATATCACTTGCTCAGCTCAAATTCTGTTTCTAAACATCTCCCTAACTGGTGCATACATGAGTTGTAGCATTTTATCATTAATCATTATTTGATTGCACAGCTGTGAATGATACTATAGTTACTCACTATTGGTCTTAATTTTTTTTTTAAGTTATAATATATTGTTAATGAAAAAAAAAACTTAAAATGGTAATTTTCATTTCTAAAGTGAAAGTCACTCAGTCATGTCCAACTCTTTGTGACCCTATACAGTCCATGGAATTCTCCAGGCCAGAATACTGGAGTGGGCAGCCTTTCCCTTCTCCAAAGAATCTTCCCAACCGAGGGATCAAACCTAGGTCTTCTGCTTTGCAGGCAGATTCTTTACCAGCTGAGCCACAAGGGAAGTCATTTCTAAGTTGAGGATTAATGTACTTTTGTCCTGAAAAACTAATTTTTGTAATTTCACATTGAAATGTCTGCTCTGCCATGTCTTCTATAAATTAGGTGTGGGTGGTATATTTCACCAATATTGTGAATTAGTGTGTAATATCTTCTTGAATGTTTTCATTTAAAAACATTGTGTCTATATTTATTTTCCTTTATATATTAATGCAAAAGTAAAAATTAAGTTTATGGTGAAAATTGATATTATGTGAGAGTCCCTTAATTTTTCATGATCTGTAATTTAGTGATTTTAGAAATTTACCTGGAAAAAGTTATATTTGTAAGGAAACATATTTAGTTTAAATGAATGAAAGCAACTATCCAAACATCTTTAATTATGCTTTATGTTCTTATTAGTAGAAGAGACATTAAAATATTATTGTTCGGAGGAAAAATAAGAACTTTCATCTGTTCTATGTTGCTGCAAGGAGCATGATGTTGCATACAATCGAGGGATTCAGTTAAGTATAGGGGCACATATTAGCTCCAAAATCCCAGTTTATTTCAATTCCCACATCTAATTCAAATTATTAGCATAAATTAGAAGACCAAGCTTTTTAAATTTACTAACAACAAATCTAGGGACTTGAGTCTTTATTATAACTCAAAATATGCAATAGCAAAATGCCTGCTAATATTAAATATCACCCTTTATGTTTAACTCATGAACAGTTTTGCATCAGATACAGTAATTTTGGCAGTCAAACACAATTTTTACAATAAGAGTTATATATTTCACATTATTCTGTTTAATTGGCATATGATTTTTTGTCGAAAAACAAGAGTGTAGTTCAAAAAAGCCTTTACTTAGGATCAAAGAATTTCATTTCAGGATACACAGATTCAAATGGAAACCCAAACTCAAACCTCTCCATTATAATAGAAGGACTGAGGGCTTTTGTGGGAAAAACAGAGGAAGATAAAGTATCAATAAGTTGTTTTTTAAGAAAAATAAATTGGTGCAAGATAAGGTAATCTGTCTAGTAAAGTGTTCATTGCTAAAAGATAAGATAAAGCTAGATTTTTACTTCATTTACATCGTCACTAGGTAAAAGTTCTTTTGGTCCAGTTCAGAAGTGCAGTTTCTCTGAAGCAGCTGCTATAGCTCTATTCTATAGCTCTATAGGCTTTACTCATGTCATTGTTCACATTTGCTTTGAATTAATGTATTTTTAAATATTTCATATATTTCATATTTCCTTTAAACATTAGACAAATAGGATTACAAAGTAGTTATATCTACTTATTTTTTTCACTTAATTTTTATAATTATTGAAAACACACCTATGAGGAAAAGAAAATTTTCTGTTAATTTCTGTCCATTTTCATAAGGGAAGCAAAGAGAATTTTCAAAAGAATGAATCATTTCTTTATTTTACCAAAAATTTGTAAATAATTGTTAGAGTATTAATAGTTCTATAGGCAACTTTATCTTAGACTGTTATGGCTTTCCTTTTACTAGATTAACATTTTTATTAAATTTTAGATATGAAAGAAATAGATTAACATTTCTGTGTATATGGAAACAGGATCATTAGATTGCAAGTACCCACATGAAGCTCAACATTCAGAAAACTAAGATCATAACATCTAGTCCCATCACTTCATGGCAAATAGATTTGGAAAGAGTGGAAGCAGTGACAGATTTATTTTGGGGGCTCTAAAATCACTACTGATGGTGACTGCAGACATGAAATTTAAAAATTGCTTGCTCCTTGGAAGAAAAGTTATGACCAACCTAGACAGCATATTACAAAGCAGAAGCATTAGCTTGTCAACAAAGTTCTGTCTTGTCAAGGCTATGGTTTTTCCAGTGGTCATGTATGGATTTGAGAGTTGGACTCTAAAGAAAGCTGAGCACTGAAGAATTGATGCTTTTGAACTGTGATGTTGGAAAAGACTCTTGAGAGTCCCTTGGACTGCAAGGAGATCCAACCAGTCCATTCTAAAGGAAATCAGTCTTGAATATTCTTTGGAAGGACTGATTCTGAAGCTGAAACTCCAATACTTTGGCCACCTGATGTGAAGAATTGATTCATTAGAAAACACCCTGATGCTGGGAAACATTGAAGGTGGGAGGAGAAGGGGACATCAGAGATGGTTGGATGGCATCACCAACTCAATGGACATGGGTTTGAGTAAATTCTGGGGGTTGGTGATGGACAGGGAGGCCTGGCGTGTGCAGTCCATAGGGTTGCAAACAATCAGGCATGACTGAGTGACTGAACTGAACTGAACCCACATACACCATAGTCTGTGACTATGAGTACAATCCCAACAGTGCATTTGAGATGCAAAGGAGTCTTGTCCACTTCCCAATTTCAGCAGCCCTGCTTCCATTCTTTTTTTTTTTTTTTTTTTTTAATTTAAAGAACTCATCTGCCAATGCAAGAGGCGAAGAGACCAAGTTAGATTCCTGGGTCCAGAAGATCCCCTGGAGAAGGAAATGGCAATCCATTCCAGTATTCTTGCCTGGAAAATTTCATGAACAGAGAAGCCAGACAGGCTATAGTCCTTGGGGTTGGTAAGAGTCAAGAGTCAGACATGACTGAGCAACTGAGCACAACAAGTTGATTTACAATATTTTATTAGTTTCAGGAGTACAACACAGTGACTATTTTTATAGATTATATTCCATTTAAAGTTATTACAAAGTGAAGTGAAAGTCACTCAGTTGTGTCAAACTCTTTGCAACCCCATGGACTATACAGTCCATGGAATTCCCCTGGCAAGAATATTGGAGTGGGTAGCCTTTCCTTTCTCCAAGGGATCTTCCCAACCCAGGGATCAAACCCAGGTCTCCTGCATTGTGGGCAGATTCTTTACCAGCTGAGCCTCAAGGAAAGCCCGTATTTCCCTGTGCTGTGCAATATTTCCTTGTTGCTTATTTATTTCATACATATTAGTTTGTAGCTCTGCCTCTCTATTTTTGGGCCCCACCATGCAGCATGTGGAACTTCCCTGACTAGTGAAGGAATTTGTACCCCCTGCATCAGAAGCAGGGAGTCTTAACTCCCAGTAGTTTGTGTTTCTTAATTCCATATCCTCGCCTCACCTTTCTCCCCTCTTTTCTTCCCACTAGTAACCACTAGCTTGTTCTCTGTATCTGTGAGTCTGTGTCTGTGTTTGAATGTGAGAACACAATGAAGTGTGTTAATAAATAATAAATTATAATAAGTAATAAACATTTCCTTTTAGCAGACACTTTTTTTTTTTTTTACTAATAATAGCTAGTATATACTACTATAAATGTGGACTAGTTGTTAATAAAAACAAGACAATGAGAATTATAAACCTAGACTTTCAACTCTAGACAGTTTGATACACGAGGAAGTCACTTCCATTTTCTCAATACTAGACTGCTGCTGCTGCTGCTAAGTCACTTCAGTCGTGTCCGACTCCGCAACCCCATTGACGGCAGCCCACCAGGCTCCCCCGTCCCTGGGATTCTGCAGACAAGAGTACTGGAGTGGGTTGCCATTTCTTTCTCCAATGCATGAAAGTGAAAAGTGAAAGTGAAGTTGCATTTTTTTTTTTTTACTAATAATAGCTAGTATATACTACTATAAATGTGGACTAGTTGTTAATAAAAACAAGACAATGAGAATTATAAACCTAGACTTTCAACTCTAGACAGTTTGATACACGAGGAAGTCACTTCCATTTTCTCAATACTAGACTGCTGCTGCTGCTGCTAAGTCACTTCAGTCGTGTCCGACTCCGCAACCCCATTGACGGCAGCCCACCAGGCTCCCCCGTCCCTGGGATTCTGCAGACAAGAGTACTGGAGTGGGTTGCCATTTCTTTCTCCAATGCATGAAAGTGAAAAGTGAAAGTGAAGTTGCTCATTTGTGTCAAGACTCTTCGTGACCCCATGGACTGCAGCCTTCCAGGCTCCTGCACCCATGGAATTTTCCAGGCAAGAGTACTGGGGTGGGCTGCCACTGCCTTCTGGCTAGTGCCACGTGGCCTACTGCACTGTGTGACCTCTCTGAGGCTATTGTTAACGTTAAATAAGAAAGGTAAACATGCTTTACAATGTAATAATATTATCCAAATAATGTTTTATTATATCATTATACCATTAAAAAAAGAAACAATAATATATACTTTATCAAGTTCAGTTCAGTTCAGTTCAGTCTCTCAGTCGTGTCTGACTCTTTGTGACCTCATAAATCACAGCATGCCAGGCCTCCCTGTCCATCACCAACTCCCTGAGTCCACCCAAACTCATGTCCATCGAGTCGGTGATGCCATCCAGTCATCTCATCCTCTGTAGTCCCCTTCTCCTCCTGCCCCCAATCCCTCCACCACTAGGGTCTTTTCCAATGAGTCAGCTTTTTGTGTCAGACGGCCAAAGTATTGGAGTTTCAGCTTCAGCATCAGTTCTTCCAATGAACACCCAGGACTGACCTCCTTTAGGATGGACTGGTTGGATCTCCTTGCAGTCCACAAAGTTATTGAAACATAAAAAGGAGGCAGTACTTGTGAAATTTCTAGCACAATGACTCATATAATAAGTATTCTATAGGCATCCTAAGCTCATATGTTTGTGATTTTGTTGTGAATTTAAATGTAGAACAAATTCCTATATTGGGCTATTTGATCTGTAAGTGCACCTCTATATAAAAGCAAATAATTATTATTTCTTTTTAAAAAGTGTTTTACAGTGCTATAATAATTGCTTAAGTTTTTAGTTATTATTACCATGCCATTCACTTTAAAAGCAAATAAAATAACTTATACAATTAAGTAATATATTAACTGCATAAACAAAATAATGTTTACTTAATATTTGTAAAGTTGAAATACTTATTGAACTTCATATGGATACCTTTTCAAATTTTAGTCCAAATATTTTTTTAAGTTCCAGGCTGTTAGAAAAGATATTGTTTAATGCTACTTTCTAAATTGCAATTATTTGTTCTACCCCTTTGAGCACATTTAAGTCTGAATTTCTTACTTTAGTTAAACTTAATAATTCAAATAATAAATGAAACTGTAACATCAGCTAATTGAAAAATGAGTGGGCTGGTTACTGAATCTGATGACAGACTTAAAAGTGTTGAGCTCCATATTCAGTTTATATTTATTTTAAAATATCCTTAAAGATAACATTCTTATGAATCTTAACTAAAAGGGGAAATCTCACTTTTGGGGTAGGAGTATGTGTGTATGTCTCTGTGTTAAACAAAATTAGAATATTTTCCTAGGTTTTCTCCTTGATATACATTACTTTCATGGATCCCCAGTAAAAATGTTCTCAAATATATTCTACTCTTTTTGATCAAAATGTGTAAGTTTCAGTCTTGATAAAGCATCATTGATTAAAATTTAGTTTCAATAATAAAATCAAATTTGATTCAGTTAGGACTTCCGCATTTGACAAATCTTAACTGAATTAAATGAATATATATGGAGGAGGAAGATGTCAGGGAAATATCTCTGTTGCTTTTGCTTTTAATTTCAGTGTTATTATAGTAGTTTCCCCAAATATGAATGTCTCTGATAAACTGTTCTCTAAATAATATATATAAAGAAAGAGAGGTAATTATTATAATTCCAGTAATATAAAAATATTACATGATACAAAAACATTTGCCTCTTAACATTCTTAATAAGGAAAGCAATACATGTGAATTATTTCAAATTTCAATAGCAACCTACAACAACTTAAATTTTAGATTCCAGTTACCACAGTGAAATAAAAGAGAAAAAATGTTAGATTTCTTCCTTCAATTCAGTAAATAGCCTTGGGGAAATTGTTCTCCATAATTTTTTTTACTGATCTTTAATTTAATATATAAACTTAGTTCTTTAATAAAAATTATTGGAATATTGTTGATTTACAGTATTGTGTAAATTTCAGGTCAATAGAAGTGATTCAGTAATACATATATTCATTATTTTTCAGATTATTTTTCCATATAGGTTATTACAGAATATTTAGTAGAGTTCCCTGTACTATATACTAGGTCCTTGTTGGTTATCTATTTTATATATAGTAGTGTCTGTGTGTTTATCCCAAGATCCTATTTTATTCCTTCTTCTCCATTTAGCTACTTCTATTTTTTTGTTTGTTTGTTTCTCTCTTAGATTAAAATAATTTAATACAAATTTGTCTGTAAATGACCAAGTACACTCAAAGACTCCCTGAAAAATTTAAAATTCCTTTTTGTCCCATTATGTTTCCAGTTCCTCTTCATAACAGTAGTTAGATCAGAGGTAGAAATATCAATGCACTATATCTTACCTAGAAAATTCCATGGATAGAGGAGCCTAGTAGACTACAGTCAGTGGGGTTGCAAAGAGTTGGACAGGACTGAGCAACTTCACTTTCACTTTCATACCTATTTGTAGAACTACTATAGGTCTTACTAAACTCAATTATTTACCACTTTTACATTTTGGGCTTCCCTGGTGGTTCAGAGGTTAAAGCGTCTGCCTCCAATGCGGGAGACCCGGGTTCAATCCCTGGGTCGGGAAGATCCCTAGAGAAGGAAATGGCAATCCACTCCAGTATTCTTGCCTGGAGAATCCCATGGACGGAGAAGCCTAGTAGGTTACAGTCCACGTGGTCGCAAAGAGTAGGACACGACTGAGTGACTTCACCTCACCTTACATTTTGATGATTGTTCAGATCTGATTATAAATTCAAGCCTGATTATAAATCCAAGACATATTTTTCTATGTTTACCACAGTTGTCTTGTGATCACCAGTAATAATTCATCCATTTCTTACAAGCTTTTCTTATTTATTTGGATAATATTAATAGATAGCCAAATATCAACTCTTTATTTATTTCCTATAATCAGTGAAAGCCATTCAGTCCTTAGTAGTAATCTAGCAACTGTTTTTCATGATCTACTGAAAAAGAAAAGAGAAAAATTAACTGACCTGAAAAAATTTGTATGCTCTATTAATTTAAGGAATCTTTAATAAAGCAGTTGAACAGGAGATCACTGAAGCTCATTTTAAAAAACAGGAAAATAAAATTTTATTCAGACTGATGAAATTATTAATGGGTATCTCAATATTAGTTTTTTTAAATGTTACATAGCACTTTCCAAAATTTTTCACATTTATTTTCTTAATTGAAAATTCTGGACTATCTTGATTCACTATCTTGATATAGCTAAAAACAGATGTTATTATTGGCATAGAGATTAAAAAAAACTAAAAAGATATGTTTAAGATTACTAAATAGTATCTAAGGAAGAAAGACTCATTTTAAATTTCTGGACCTAAAATCTAATGTTTTCTAAATATGCACATAGCAATTAAAGTTATCCTCAAGCCATTAATAAAATGTAAAATCTTCCATTGTTACACTAAGAGATATTATGAATTATCCATAATACCTAAAGGTACAATTTAAACATGGAGGCAGGATCTCATCTTGTGGCATTATTTTTGTGTGACCCCCTATCTAGTTTCCAGTGTTTAGCTTTTCACGTGCAAAATAGTTCAACATTTTGAGTAAAATTAGGCACAGTCAATTTGTTATGTCCTTACTCATTCTTCATGAATTTATATTTATACTAAATGCCAGTGAAAGAGAAATCTTTAAAACAAAGAGCACAGTTTCACTCTTCTATATCTTTATCCTTATAAAATAATTAAAGCAGTGGAAATTTATATTTAGGAGGACTGTGGATAAGTATTGAATGGAAATCAGTTGGATAATGTTGGTGTCTAGTGGTAAACAATTATAATATCTTCATATAATCATCCCCAATTTACAGAGAGCTTTGGAATGTATTAAAATCATTCCGTATGGAATGATCTTCCTGGCCAGTGCTAGTGAAACACAGGCATATTCTGCTTCTCCACATTTTCTCTTAGTAATTTATCATTCTCATACTTTAATCATTTAACAGTAAAATTGATGTATAATTTGATGTATAATTCTGCCTCACTTCTTGAAAATATGCATTATTAGTTTATATTTATTGTCTTGGTCTTATTATAGTGAACTAATAATTTTAGCTGTTTGTTGTTAAATTTTTCTATAATATCACAATAATATATTCTTACCATGAAGGGGAAATCAGTTATTTCACTAAATTTTCCTTTGCAGATTCATGGAGTGGGTTGTAATTTTGCAGAAATGAAGTTAATAAATTGGTGGCCAAAATAAATAGCCAGTCATTGTGACTGTATATGCTTTCAAATTGCAGTGATCAAAGTGATCAAAATGAACAAAAGTTTTGCCTTTAAAAATAATGTAATTCATTTCATATCCTATTTTAAAATTTTTCATATTTTAGAGACAACCAATATACTTCTTTGGATTTTATTACTATTGTTTTACATACTAATTATTAATCATACAGAGTTCAGTTATATTGTCTGAGAGTCTGAGAACTCTCCAAAGAGGAAAACTTAATGTCCTTGGATTTTCATATTTGAATTACCCACACTTCAATTCTGTGATAAATGCAATAAACATTTATTTTGGTGAACAAACATGACTGAGAGTTCACTATGTACAAGTACCACACTAGATACTTAAGGTTAGAGCCAAAAATTTAGAGACATAAACTGCATTTAAAAGTAAAAGTAGGTAAAGTCACTCAGTCGTGTCCGACTCTTTGTGACCCCGTGGACTGCAGCCCACCAAGCTCCTCAGTCCATGGGATTTTCCAAGCAAGAATACTGGAGTGGGTTGCCATTTCCTTCTCAAATTGAACCCAGGTCTCCCGCATTGGAGGCAGACGCTTTAACCTCTGAGCCACCAGGGAAGTCCAGTTTAAAATATGAGAGTTGATATATGAAAGTAAGTGAAACTGAGAGTCCTCAGTCGTGTCTGACTCTTTTGCTACGTATGGACTATATAGTCCATGGAATTCTCCAGGCCAGAATACTGGAGTGGGCAGCCTTTCCCTTCTTCAAGGAATCTTCCCTTTCCAGGGACTGAACCCAGGTCTCCTGCTTTGCAGGCAGATTCTTTACCAACTGAGCCACAAGGGAAGTCCAAGAATGCTGGAGGGAGTATCCTATCCCTTCTCAAGTGGATCTTCATGACCCAGGAATCGAACCAGCGTTTCCTGCATTGCAGGCAGATTCTTTACCAATTGAGCTATCAGTAAATTACAATATAATTGTAACAGTTTTAGCTCATCTTGAGTAAAAGTTAATGAAGTTGAGTTCACAAAATTTTTCTGAAAATGTATGAAAACAATATTAGAGATTAGTCCTAAAAGTAAGAAACTTTAAGTATCTTGTTGTCAACCTGAGGAATTTTCAGAAGTAATCACAGGAATCTATGTCAGCTCACCAGGGGAAAAAATAAGTATGCAATTTCTGTCAATTAATGCAGTTCTTCTTGTGAGAACAACCTCATAGAAAGGATAAAACTGAGAAGGAAAATACACTTCTATTTTCTTTCCAAATCAGTCAGGACTAGTTCACTCTCAAATCTGATACATTAATATCTTTTTACTTAAACCAAAATTTTAAGCTATATTTCCATCTATTTCAATGAGTATTATGGCTAAACTGACTTAAGGGAGTGTGTTATTTATGAAAAATAGTGTAAAGAAGAAAACGTTGAGTTTATTAGAGTCATGGATAGGACTTATTGGCTAAAAAAACTATTCAAAGTTCTTTATGAAACATTGTTTTGCATGTTCTGTGAATATCCTCATAAATATATTAACAGATTATGTTGACCATAATTAACATAATCTATTAACAATCTGTTTCTTATGAGAGACAAAGATATTCACTCTTAAGTCAATAGAATGTTTAAAATTTAGGGCTACAAAATATCAAGTAGAAAGATAGAAACTATATATACCAAGGAGGCTTCTGACTTAAAAGCNACAGATTATGTTGACCATAATTAACATAATCTATTAACAATCTGTTTCTTATGAGAGACAAAGATATTCACTCTTAAGTCAATAGAATGTTTAAAATTTAGGGCTACAAAATATCAAGTAGAAAGATAGAAACTATATATACCAAGGAGGCTTCTGACTTAAAAGCAATGAAATCTCTAACAGCGATCAGGAGCCCAGAAAATAAAAACAAGAACAATTTAAATTGTATGTGCTTCCCACTTACAAAAATATGGATTATTTAGCTACCTTCTCATTTAAATATGAAAACCCAGGGGAAAAAATGTCATAAAGCAGCTACTTAGATACTCCAAAACACAAGAAACAAAAACCATAACACTAAGAATGAAAAGGAAAAATATAGTTTAGATGAAGAAAATCAAGAATACATAGAAGTTAATTTTAGAAAGCACTACTTTTTGATAAATAATATGATTAGCAAAACATTCACTTCTTAGAGAGACATAGGGTGAAACTTAAAGAAATAGCAAGAGAAAAAGAGTTAATGGAGACAACAATTTTTCTGGATGAAAAAACAAAAAAAAATTTAAATTGACTTATAAAAATGTCCATATAATACCAGGCAAAACTTATGTAAAGATTTACCTCCATGTACATCAAGACAAAAATTTTTAATTTTAATTTTAGAAAATGAATTTTGTACCCCTTGGAACAATATAAACTGTAACAGTTTATGCACTCAATAGAATAAGCCCCATGCTTCTCCAGTGGGTAGCCTATTCCCTTCTCCAAGGTATCTTCCCCACACAAGATTCAAACCAGGTCTCCCACACTACAGGCAGTCTGAGCCACTAGGGAGGCCTAGTATTCAGTTCAGTTCAGTTCAGTCACTTAGTCGTCTGACTATTTGCCACCTCATCGACTACAAGGTGCCAAGCTTCCCTGTCCATCACCAACTCCTGGAGCCTCCTCAAACTTATGTCCATTGAGGCAGTGATGCCATCCAGCCATCTCATCCTCTGTCATCCCCTTCTCCTCTTGCCTTCAATCTTTCCCAGCATCAGGGTCTTTTCCAATGAGTCAGTTCCTTGTATCAGGTGGTCAAAGTATTGGAGTTTCATCTTCAACATCAGTCCTTTCAATGTGTATTCAGGTGTAAGTTATGTAAGTTATATAAGTAAAATNCTGTCATCCCCTTCTCCTCTTGCCTTCAATCTTTCCCAGCATCAGGGTCTTTTCCAATGAGTCAGTTCCTTGTATCAGGTGGTCAAAGTATTGGAGTTTCATCTTCAACATCAGTCCTTTCAATGTGTATTCAGGTGTAAGTTATGTAAGTTATATAAGTAAAATGACAATATACAGCCTAGATGTACTCTTTTCCCAACTTGGAACCAGTCTGTGGTTCCATGTCCAGTTCTAGCTGTTGCTTCTTGACATGCATACAGATTTCTCAGGAGGCAGGTCAGGTGGTTTAGTATTCCCATCTCTTAAGAATTTTCCAGTTTGTTGTGATCTACACAAAGTCTTTGGCATAATCAATAAAGCAGAAATACAGCTACTAGTATAATTAAGCACCATATCGAGAATTTTGGGGAGAAAAAAATTGTGACAATTATTCTATATCAAGCCCATCTGTTGGTTTTTATTTGTGAAGGAAATACAGCCATTTTCAAAAATTCAAAGACCCAGGACTTCTACATCACAAAAATTCCTTCTTTTGTTATTTTTATTTAAAATGAATAAACATACTTAACATACAAAGGGACTTCCCAGGTGGCTCAGTGATTAAAAAAAAAAAAAAAAAAAAGATCTGCCTGCTAGGACATACTTAAAGTGATGAAAGTGAAAACCTATAACCTAGATTACTGTACCCAGCAAGGAATATGAAGGAGAATTCAAAAGCTTTACAGACAAGCAAAACCTGAGAGAATTCAGCACCACCAAACCAGCTCTCCAACAAATGCTAAAGGATCTCCTCTAGATAGGAAACACAGAAAGGGTTTATAAACTCGAACCCAAAATAACAAAGTAAATGGCAATGGCACTATACTTATCAATAATTACCTTAAATGTAAATAATTTGAATGCCCCAACCAAAAGACAAAGACTGGCCAAATGAATACAAAAAGCAAGACCTCTATATATGCTGTCTACAAGAGACTCACCTCAAAACAAGGGAAAAATACAGACTGAAAGTGAAGGGCTGGAAAAAAATATTTCATGCAAAGGCAGACCAAAAGAAAGCAGGAGTAGCAATACTCATATCAGGTAAAATAGACTTTAAAATAAAGGCTGTGAAAAGAGACAAAGAAGGATACTACATAATAATCAAAGGATCAATCAAAGAAGAAGATATAACAATTATAAATATATATGCACCCAACATAGGAGCACAGTGATATGTAAGGCAAATGCTAACAAGTATGAAAGGGGAAATTAACAATAACACAATAATAGTAGGAGACTTTAATATCACACTCACACCTATGGATAGATCAACTAAACAGAAAATTAACAAGGAAACACAGACTTTAAATGACACAATGGATCAGCTAGATCTAATTGATATCCATAGGANGTAAGGCAAATGCTAACAAGTATGAAAGGGGAAATTAACAATAACACAATAATAGTAGGAGACTTTAATATCACACTCACACCTATGGATAGATCAACTAAACAGAAAATTAACAAGGAAACACAGACTTTAAATGACACAATGGATCAGCTAGATCTAATTGATATCCATAGGACATTTCACCCCAAAACAATTAATTTTACCTTTTATTTCAAGTGCACATGGAAACTTCTCCAGGATAATCACATCCAGGGCCATAAATCTAGCCTTGGTAAATTAAAAAAAAAAAAAAGTAATCATTCGAATCATCTTTTCTGACCACAATGCAGTAAGATTAGATCTCAATTACAGGAAAGAAACTATTAAAAATTCCAACATATGGAGGCTAAATAACACGCTTCTGAATAACCAATCAATCATTGAAAAAAATCAAAAAAGAAATCAATATATGCATATAAACAAATGAAAATGAAAACAGAACAACCCCAAACCTATGGGACACTGTAAAAGCAGTGCTAAGGGGAAAGTTCATAACAATACAAGCTTACCTCAAGAAACAAGAAAATAGTCAAATAAATAACCTAACTCTACATCTAAAGCAACTAGAAAAGGAAGAAATAAAGAACCCCAGGGTTAGTAGAAGGAAAGAAATCTTAAAAATTAGGGCAGAAATAAATACAAAAGAAACAAAAAGCAAAAATCAACAAAGCTAAAAGCTGAGTTTTTGAGAAGATAAATAAAATTGACAAACCATTAGCCAGACACATCAAGAAACAAAGGGAGAATAATCAAATCAAGAAAATTAGAAATGAAAATGGAGAAATCACAGCAGACAACATAGAAATGCAAAGGATCATAAGAGACTACTATCAGCAACTATATGCCAATAAAATGGACAACTTGGAAGAAATGGACAAGTTCTTAGAAAAGTATAACTTTCCAAAACTGAACCAGGAAGAATAGAAAATCTTAACAGACACATCACTAGCACAGAACTAAAAAATGTATTCAGAAGTCTTCCAGCAAACAAAAGCCCAGGACCAGACGGCTTCACATCTGAATTCTACCGACAATTTAAAGAAGAACTAATACCTATCTTACTCAAACTCTTCCAGAAACCTGTAGAAGGTAAACTTCCAAACTCATTCTATGAGGCCACCATCACCCTAATGCCAAAACCAGACAAAGATGTCACAAAAAAAAGAAAACTACAGGCCAGTATCACTGATGAACATGGATGCAAAAAATAAGAACTAATACCTATCTTACTCAAACTCTTCCAGAAACCTGTAGAAGGTAAACTTCCAAACTCATTCTATGAGGCCACCATCACCCTAATGCCAAAACCAGACAAAGATGTCACAAAAAAAAGAAAACTACAGGCCAGTATCACTGATGAACATGGATGCAAAAAATCCTTAACAAAATTCTAGCAAACAGAATCTAACAACATATTAAAAAGATCATACATCATGACCAAGTGGGTTTTAAACCAGGGATGCAAGGATTCTTTAATATCCACAAATCAATCAATGTTATACACCACATTAACAAATTGAAAGATAAAAAAACATGATTATCTCAATAGATGCAGAAAAAGCCTTTGACAAAATTCAACATCCAATTTATGATAAAAACTCTCAAGAAAGCAGGAATAGAAGGAGCATACCTCAACAAAATAGAAGCTATATATGACAAACCCACAGCAAACATTATCCTCAATGGTGAAAAATTGAAAGCATTTCTCCTAAAGTCAGAAACAAGGCAAGGGTGCCCACTCTCACCACTACTATTCAACATAGTTTTGGAAGTTTTGGCCACAGCAATCAGAGCATAAAAAGAAATAAAATGAATTCAGATTAGAAAAGAAGAAGTAAAACTCTCACTGTTTGCAGATGACATGATCCTCTATATCAAAAACCCTAAAGACTCTATCAGAAAATTACTAGAGCTAGTCAATGAATATAGTAAAGTTGCAGGATATAAAATTAACACACAGAAATCCTTTGCCTTCCTATACACTAACAATGAGAAAACAGAAAGAGAAATTAAGGAAACAATCCAATTCACCATTGCAATGAAAAGAATAAACTACTTAGGAATATATCTACCTAAAGAAACAAAAGACCTATATATAGAAAACTATAAAACACTGGTGAAAGAAATCAAAGAGGACACAAATAGATGAAGAAGTATACCATGTTTGTGGATTGGAAGAATCAATATGGTGAAAATGAGTATACTATCCCAAGTAATCTATAGATTCAATGCAATCCCTATCAAGCTACCAAAGGTATTTTTCACAGAACTAGAACAAATAATTTCACAATTTGTTTGGAAATACAAAAAACCTCTAATAGCCAAAGCAATCTTGATAAAGAAGAGTGGAACTGGAAGAATCAACCTGCGTGACTTCAGGCTCTACTACAAAACCACAGTCATCAAGACAGTATGGTCCTGGCACAAAGATAGAAATTTTGATCAATGGAACAAAATAGAAAGCCCAGAGATAAATCCACACACCTATGGACACCTTATCTTTGACAAAGGAGGCAAGAATAAACAATGGAGAAAAGATAATCTCTTTAACAAGTGGCGCTGGGAAAACTGGTTAACCACTTGTAAAAGAATGAAATTAGAACACTGTAACACAAATCACAAAAATAAACTCAAAATGGATTAAAGATCTAAATGTAAGATCAGAAACTATAAAACTCCTAGAGGAAAATATAGGCAAAACACTCTCTGTGTTAAATCACAGCAGGATCCTCTATGATCCTCCTCCCAGAGTAATGGAAATAAAAGCAAAAATAAGCAAATAGGACCTAATTAAACTTAAAAGCTTTTGCACACTTTTCTGGGTGTACAACTGTGAAAAAGCTTTTAAGTTTAATTAGGTCCTCTTTGCTTACTTTTGTTTTTATTTCCATTACTCTGGATACAGATGCTTGTGGCTGGTGCACTTGGATGACCCAGAGAGAGGATATGGGGAGGGTGGTGGGAGGGGGGTTCAGGGTTGGGAACTCATGTACACCTGTGGTGGATTCATGTCAATGTATGGAAACACCAACACAGTATTGTAAAGTAAAAAAAAAAAAATTTAAATTAAAAAAAAGAAGAGATTATCAAAATAGTTGAAAAGGCAATATATAACAACATACTGCTAAGAGAGACACACTTTAAATACAAAGAAACAGATGGATTGAAATAAAAGAATGGAAAAAGACANAAGAACCCCAGGGTTAGTAGAAGGAAAGAAATCTTAAAAATTAGGGCAGAAATAAATACAAAAGAAACAAAAAGCAAAAATCAACAAAGCTAAAAGCTGAGTTTTTGAGAAGATAAATAAAATTGACAAACCATTAGCCAGACACATCAAGAAACAAAGGGAGAATAATCAAATCAAGAAAATTAGAAATGAAAATGGAGAAATCACAGCAGACAACATAGAAATGCAAAGGATCATAAGAGACTACTATCAGCAACTATATGCCAATAAAATGGACAACTTGGAAGAAATGGACAAGTTCTTAGAAAAGTATAACTTTCCAAAACTGAACCAGGAAGAATAGAAAATCTTAACAGACACATCACTAGCACAGAACTAAAAAATGTATTCAGAAGTCTTCCAGCAAACAAAAGCCCAGGACCAGACGGCTTCACATCTGAATTCTACCGACAATTTAAAGAAGAACTAATACCTATCTTACTCAAACTCTTCCAGAAACCTGTAGAAGGTAAACTTCCAAACTCATTCTATGAGGCCACCATCACCCTAATGCCAAAACCAGACAAAGATGTCACAAAAAAAAGAAAACTACAGGCCAGTATCACTGATGAACATGGATGCAAAAAATCCTTAACAAAATTCTAGCAAACAGAATCTAACAACATATTAAAAAGATCATACATCATGACCAAGTGGGTTTTAAACCAGGGATGCAAGGATTCTTTAATATCCACAAATCAATCAATGTTATACACCACATTAACAAATTGAAAGATAAAAAAACATGATTATCTCAATAGATGCAGAAAAAGCCTTTGACAAAATTCAACATCCAATTTATGATAAAAACTCTCAAGAAAGCAGGAATAGAAGGAGCATACCTCAACAAAATAGAAGCTATATATGACAAACCCACAGCAAACATTATCCTCAATGGTGAAAAATTGAAAGCATTTCTCCTAAAGTCAGAAACAAGGCAAGGGTGCCCACTCTCACCACTACTATTCAACATAGTTTTGGAAGTTTTGGCCACAGCAATCAGAGCATAAAAAGAAATAAAATGAATTCAGATTAGAAAAGAAGAAGTAAAACTCTCACTGTTTGCAGATGACATGATCCTCTATATCAAAAACCCTAAAGACTCTATCAGAAAATTACTAGAGCTAGTCAATGAATATAGTAAAGTTGCAGGATATAAAATTAACACACAGAAATCCTTTGCCTTCCTATACACTAACAATGAGAAAACAGAAAGAGAAATTAAGGAAACAATCCAATTCACCATTGCAATGAAAAGAATAAACTACTTAGGAATATATCTACCTAAAGAAACAAAAGACCTATATATAGAAAACTATAAAACACTGGTGAAAGAAATCAAAGAGGACACAAATAGATGAAGAAGTATACCATGTTTGTGGATTGGAAGAATCAATATGGTGAAAATGAGTATACTATCCAAAGTAATCTATAGATTCAATGCAATCCCTATCAAGCTACCAAAGGTATTTTTCACAGAACTAGAACAAATAATTTCACAATTTGTTTGGAAATACAAAAAACCTCTAATAGCCAAAGCAATCTTGATAAAGAAGAGTGGAACTGGAAGAATCAACCTGCGTGACTTCAGGCTCTACTACAAAACCACAGTCATCAAGACAGTATGGTCCTGGCACAAAGATAGAAATTTTGATCAATGGAACAAAATAGAAAGCCCAGAGATAAATCCACACACCTATGGACACCTTATCTTTGACAAAGGAGGCAAGAATAAACAATGGAGAAAAGATAATCTCTTTAACAAGTGGCGCTGGGAAAACTGGTTAACCACTTGTAAAAGAATGAAATTAGAACACTGTAACACAAATCACAAAAATAAACTCAAAATGGATTAAAGATCTAAATGTAAGATCAGAAACTATAAAACTCCTAGAGGAAAATATAGGCAAAACACTCTCTGTGTTAAATCACAGCAGGATCCTCTATGATCCTCCTCCCAGAGTAATGGAAATAAAAGCAAAAATAAGCAAATAGGACCTAATTAAACTTAAAAGCTTTTGCACACTTTTCTGGGTGTACAACTGTGAAAAAGCTTTTAAGTTTAATTAGGTCCTCTTTGCTTACTTTTGTTTTTATTTCCATTACTCTGGATACAGATGCTTGTGGCTGGTGCACTTGGATGACCCAGAGAGAGGATATGGGGAGGGTGGTGGGAGGGGGGTTCAGGGTTGGGAACTCATGTACACCTGTGGTGGATTCATGTCAATGTATGGAAACACCAACACAGTATTGTAAAGTAAAAAAAAAAAAATTTAAATTAAAAAAAAGAAGAGATTATCAAAATAGTTGAAAAGGCAATATATAACAACATACTGCTAAGAGAGACACACTTTAAATACAAAGAAACAGATGGATTGAAATAAAAGAATGGAAAAAGACATGTTATTTAAACAGTACTTAGTCTTAAGCTATATAAACTATGTTAGTAACCAAAAAAAAAAAAAAAATCTATAGGACAGAAGAGACTCTTGATTCCCAGTATGTGAGAAAACATGGCATTTATAAACAGAGGAGAAATTGGAGTTTATTGTGAGAATTATCCATTTGGAAAATAGTACTGATGCTTTATTAAGGGTTATGACATTTGTCCAAAGACATGTTTTGAATAAAAAGAAATTTAGTTCAAAAAAAAGAAAGCTTTTGCACAATGAAGGAAACTATAAGCAAAGTGAAAAGACAATCTTCACAATGGAAAAAAATAATAGCAAACGAAGCAACTAACAAAGAATTAATCTCAAAAATATACAAGCAACTCCTGCAGCTCAATTCCAGAAAAATAAACGACCCAATCAAAAAATGGGCCAAAGTACTAAACAGACATTTCTCCAAAGAAGACATACAGATGGCTAAAAAACACGTGGAAACATGCTCAACATCACTCATTATCAGAGAAATGCAAATCAAAACCACAATGAGGTACCATCTAACACCGGACAGAATGGCTGCTATTCAAAAATCTACAAACAATAAATTAGGAATGAAATTTTTGGAGTGATACAGTATTAACATTTGCCATACAGTATGATTGATTTGTTGTTGCAAATCCATCTATCTAAGTACTTGTTCATACATATCACGATTTCGTTTTTTAAATATTTGAGTATTTTAAAAATTAAAATAAATATTTTTTACTTCTTGCTCTTTATTTCAGTATGAGGGCACTACAGTCAAAGAAGCTATATATTCTAACTTTCAGATATAGCTTTTTAATCATTTTATTCGAAGCTTTCCCATCTGTAGTAATCTCTCTGCTTGATATAGACTTCGTGGTGGTGGTTTAGTCTCTAAAGTCATCTCTGACTCTTGTGATCCCATGGAGTGTAGCCCTCCAGACTCCTCCGTCCATGAGATTTCCCAGGCAAGAATACTGGAGTGGTTGCCATTTCCTTCTCCAGGGGATCTCCCCAATCCAGGGATCGAAACCAAGTCTACCGCATTACAGGTGGTCTCCTTCATTGCTGGTGGATTCATTACTGACTGAACCACCAGGAAGCCGTGGAACAAACCTTACTAAACATCAACTTTTTAGTGCAGCGTTCTAAAATTTGTAAGGATGATTGTCATATTTTCTTCTAATTCTTTCAACCATTATTCCGTGTTTATTTAGACTATTTTCCTAGGTGCATTCAAGTTCAGTTTTCTTCTTCTTGTTATTATAATGTTATCTTCATTCTAAAGTCTTCAGACATTAAAATTTACTTTTTTGAGATTAACACAGCTATAAAATTTTATCTTAATTTTTTATTGTCTGGAATTTATTTCCATCGCTTTACATTCAATTTGTCTCTTGTATATTTTACTATGAAAAGATGTTCTTAAATAACCATAAGTGCTATTTAATTTCATTAGACTGTTCTAATAAGCACAGGGAATGGGAATAGATGAGAGGAGTACATAAGCAATGAATTAAATGTATTAAAATGTTTTAGTATTCCACTGATTTGGAAATGCAATTAAGGATGAATTGGAACTCTTTCCAATTTTTCATCCACATGAGCAACTTAAATAACAAATAAAAAAGAGTAAATGGCTACTGCAATGAAATTACCACAAATCTTATGGTTTAATACAGCAGATGTGTTTCTTCACATTCTAGAGCTGAGAAGTCTAAACAGAATGTGTCCATAGGCCATAATCCCACCAGGAGCTTTGGAGGAGAAATTTTTTCTTGCTTTTTTCTCTCAGCTTCTGATAGCAGCAGGAAATCCTTGGTGTTCTTAGCTTGTATTTCGATGATGCTGGTCTCTACCTTTTGCTTCATATCATGTTCTCCTGAGTCAATATGTCCTCTCTAATCTCAGTCTGCTTCACTTTTATGAAAACACATGTCATTGGATTTAAGAGTTCATTCACATAATTCAAGATTATCTCATTGTCTCAAACTTTTTAACTAATTACAAAGATAAACACTGTTTGTTCACATAACTTTCATAGGTCACAAATATGAAGACTTGGACATATTGTTTGGGATACACCATTCAATTTTTGACAAAGTTTATGTCAAAAACCCTTAAAACATTGCTAGTTTGTTTTGTTAAGGATGTCTGTGATGTCATCTTCATATTAGAAATTTGAAAGTAATGTTTCAGTAGAAATTACACAGGAATATAAAGTAAATACTACTGAGAAATACTGCAGATTTCATGGGAAAAATTAGCTAGCAAAATCTCCATGGAATTCTCTTTCTAAAAACAGCCAATTTTTATTGAATCTTTTATTTAAAATAATTTAATAAATTATATTTAACTTATTACTCTTTATAATTAGAAATCTATTTATGAAAATTACTTCTTTTAATTCATATATAATTTGATAGATGAGTATTTCCTATTTCACCATATTTTTTAAGCACCTTACACAGTAAGATCAACTGCACTTCTTTTTGCTAAAAATTCATATCTACTTTCCAGTGCTGAACTTCAGCAGATAAACTATCACTAGACTTTAACCAATTTCTTGATAAAGTGAGCATTATATCAGAATAGTCTTTTACTGTTTTTCTTTCTTTTGCCTACTCATTCCACATATGCCATTCTTGCATGTGATTCTTCTATTCGGGTGCTACATTCAGTTTAAGTGTTGTAATTTATGTTCTGTACATTGTGCTACTGGCTTTAGGCAATATGTACATTTTAAATAAACTAAATGAATAAATTAGTTTTGCTGTTCTAACTGCCTCTTACTTCCAGTATTTGAAAACATATAGCCTAAAGGAATATCCAAAGCCCTATTTAGCTAGAATTTTTTAGTAAACAATGGGAGGCAATTACAAAATATATATGAAATATAAATATTTAGATTGAAAGTATTTGTTATAATTTTAAATCTACTGACATTCCCAAATATATAAATCTGAGGAACTAAATAAGGAAAGAAAAAAGAATAAACTCTGAAAGTCAGTATACCTAGAACAGAAGTTAAGACAAAATGTAATATTTGTGGACAAAAATTTCTTCCATTTATAATATTTTGTGTCACTATAACTATTTAAAGTAAATCTGTGAACAGTCAAGGAGTTAAAATATAACAATTGCAACTAAAAATCTTATTTAACAATATTTTATCCATTGCTTTCAATTATAATAAAATTAAGTAATTTTTATGTGTTAATTTAGATATTATGTAGCATTCCAGTAACATATTATTCCAAAATTTTATTTTCTAATTCATTGTAAATTATTTTTCTTATCATTTGATTATAATGAAGAGTTTTAAGATATCTATTAATCTGTTAACCTATGGTTATTGACGATATCTGAAATGAAAGATACTGAGTGCAAAGTTGGAAAAAGTAGAGTCACTGCTTTTGTTTTTCAGTTACACATTACATTTAAGGGTACACAGAAGATTGTTTTTTCTTATGGGGGGTAAATTTTTGTTTTTTAATCATGAAAGTGAATGTGATTATTTCTGAATTAAATTCTACAGAGGTTTTTAAAGGAAAAATATCATCTGACTTGGGTCATCAAAAATTTGTGTCCGCAATCTGTTAGCGAAAACAATTAACTAAATGTTGTCATCACAGGGCAAACAGACAAAAATACAATCGTAGTGAAACAAGATTATTATTGTATTAGCAAATATTATTCATCTAAATATATGACAGTTTATTATTTATTCTCTTGTTGAACTGCAGTTTTTAATAGTTATAAATGAAGCTTTTATAGTCATTCAACTGTTTGTTTTACTGTGAACATACATTTTGAATTCATTTGGTAAACACCTAAAAATGCTATTTATCAGTCATATATCAAGTCGATATGTTAACATTAAGAGAAATGATAAGCTTTCTTCCTAAGTGCTTTATTATCAGGAGTTCCACAGTTTCATGCTAGTCTAGCAATTTGTCAACATTAATGCTCAGATTATATTATGTCTGACATTTACCTCATTTAAGTAAATGTTCAGGTTTTATGTCTCTAGATTTTAGTATGACTCTGTTCTGGGCTCTGAGTTTTCTGAACAGTTCATAGAGAGCAATTAATTTTGACTTTCCTACTTTTTCTTTTCCCCCTGTAGAAATGGAAGCTACTCCTTTCTAGATTTTTGATTTGTGACCTAAAACTAGAAGTCAATTTTTGTTTGTTGATTTTGTTGAGTTTTGGTTTTATTTTAATGCAGATTCAATATTTTATATATTTTATATACACATTCTTGGAACCTAGTAAAAAAGTTTCACACAATTGGATGTGCGTTAGAAATGGTGATATATATTATGTATTTGGTGAAGTAGACTAAAATAAAGTCCAAATTTGGTGAATTTATAAAATGTGTGTCTTGATATGTGTAAAGATACATGAATAGATCACTGTTTGTATAAGTAATAATAAGAATTAATATCTCTTAAAATAAGTAGATTTTTACCATCTGAGCCATCAGGGAAGCCCTAAAATAAATAATTGCTAATAAAATTCAATTACTAAAAATTTGCTTTTAAGGCAAGTATGTATTATGCAGGGTGGTGCCAGACAAAAGCTATAACACCAACATTATTTCTGATTTCTTTTGAAAATTCTGCCATTATAAAGTTCTTCATTTTACTAACAGCTTGAGAAATATAAATAGTGAGGGACTGTAGAACTATTTCATGGTTTTTAGATCCTCATCCTGGAGATCAATTTGTGAATAGTTTAGATACTAAGTTGAAGAAGTAGTAAAATTATTGGTATGATTTGCATTAAAATGTGATAATTCTAAATTCCCTTTTACCTTTTGTATCCTAGTAATTTTTGATTTATTGCTTATTATTTTTTTAAGTTTGTGGATTTTAGAGTAAATAAGTTACTATTATTAGCTTGATTAATCTTTAAGTAGTAAAGCATTTGAATCAATATATTATGTAATTCTAGCCTATGTGTATTTGTGTTTGTGTGTCTATTTATTAAACTGGGAACCACTAACTATCAAATAGGTTCTAACACTCATCAACATCTTTGTCTCCATATTGTTTATAATGCAAACACATTGTCAAGGTTTGTTTGAAAATAAAAACTACTAAAAGATCAAGATAAGGTGTTGGAACACTTGACTTAATTTATTCTTATTCTTATTAATACCAGATAATGTTTTAAACAAAGACATAATTTTTTTCATGTGTATTTTGTTAGGACATTCCCTTGGTTTCAGAGAAAATAATTCTTTATTCCTTTATATATTTGATTACGCTTATCTTTTGATCATAAGAAAACAGTGCTAAAAACAAAAATTCTAAAATTTCAATCTATGAACATAAAAACACAAAAATCTTCAAAGCCAACATTTTGTGAAGCAGATTTGGAAACAAACTATCATCCCTATGGAGTCATTAAGCATGCCTCTTTTTTTTCATGCTTAAAGAGCAAAGATAATCTCTTTCTTGGTAATCACTATTGAGAGTAATGACTGTCTGGCAATTTATTTCATTAGAAAATCTGTAATTTGTTTTTCTTTATTTTTACAGATGCCCAAGAAGCTTCAATGAACTATAGCACTTAGATGTGCTAATGTGAGAAATTAAAGTTTATATTGATTCCAAAAATATGAGACATTTTTATTTTTATTTTAGTAAGTAAAGATTTCTTTTTCTCCTCCTTTTATGCCATTTCATTTAGTGGTCAAATTTCTACCCAGATCACCATACTTTGTAAATTAACATTAGTAGATTATAGGTACTTAGCTATATTATTATCTTTTGTGTTCACTGGATTGGCTGCACTTGCTGGTTTTTGCCTCAGTTAGAAGGCAGTGGCACCCCACTCCAGTACTCGTGCCTGGAAAATCCCATGGATGGAGGAGCCCAGTAGGCTGCAGTCCATGGGGTCTCTAAGAGTCAGACACAACTGAGCGATTTCACTTTCACTTTTCACTTTCATGCACTGGAGAAAGAAATGGCAACCCACTCCAGTATTCTTGCTTGGAGAATCCCAGGGACAGCGGAACCTGGTGGGCTGCTGTCTATGGGGTCACACAGAGTTGGACATGACTAAAGTGATGTAGCAGCATCAGCAGCATACAACCAGACATGAAAGTGTTTCTTATTCTGGAACTTCACTTTTCCATTTCTTAATTTTAAACCCTCTATATCAGCTTGCTTTTAAATTTGAAAATAGCGATTATTTCTCACATAATGTGTTTGTTTTTGTGTACATATTTTTACAAATATAGGCTTCTCTGGTGGCTCAGGCAGTAGAGAATCTGCCTGCAATGCCGGAGACCTGGATTCTATCCTTGGGTTAGGAAGATCTCCTGGGGGAGGGCGTGGCAACCCACTCCAATATTCTTGCTTGGAGAATTCCATGGCCAGGAGAGCCTGGTTGGCTACAGTGCATGGGGTTGCAAAGAGTCAGACATGAATGAGCAACTAAGCATAGCATATACAAACACAAATGCATATGCAATCAAGAATATATATTCAATTTATATACTTACATATATGGATACACACAAAATCATACTGGAAAGAGTGACTTGAGTTGCCACTATTAATTCTTGTAAAAGTGCAAATATTAGTTGCTCAGTCGTGTCCAACTCTTTGTAATCTCATGTACTATAGTCTTCCAGACTCCTCTGTCCATGAAATAATGCTCCAGGTAATGATGCTACACTTTCACTTCACTTCATTAACTCTTGTAGTAATTCAAATTTTTTGCAATGCCTTATGAACCTCCTAAGCAACTCTGGAATTAAAGATACTTTTTGTTATCTATTTAGAATACTCTTTTTTTGGGGGGGCTTCCCTGATAGCTCAGTCAGTAAAGAATCCACTTGCAATACAGAAGACGCTGGTTCTATTCCTAGGTTGGGAAGATCTGCTGGAGAAGGGACAGGCTACCCACTCCAGTATTCTTGGCCTTCCCTTGTGGCTTAGCTGGTAAAGAATCTGCCTGCAATGCGGGAGACCTGGGTTTGATCCCTGGGTTGGGATGATCCCCTGGAGAAAGGAAAGGCTACCCTCTCCAGTATTCTGGTCAGAGAATTGAATGGACTTTATAGTCCATGGGGTCACAAACAGTCTGATGCAACTTTCACTTTTGTTTTTGANTCCCTTGTGGCTTAGCTGGTAAAGAATCTGCCTGCAATGCGGGAGACCTGGGTTTGATCCCTGGGTTGGGATGATCCCCTGGAGAAAGGAAAGGCTACCCTCTCCAGTATTCTGGTCAGAGAATTGAATGGACTTTATAGTCCATGGGGTCACAAACAGTCTGATGCAACTTTCACTTTTGTTTTTGAAGGAGATATCACCATTTTCAACAAGCAATTGTATGCTTTTGGTAGGATTTCTAAAAAGACTATTGAAAGAGCTAAAACATTTATTTAATCTTCTTTATTTATAGATATAAAGAGTTAACCATTACAGATATAAAGAGTTTTCCAAGTCAGAAAATTGATTTTATAATTCAATTTAAGGAAAGCAAATACTTGTATGCCTAAGCAAAGCACTAAAATCATTTTAAAATACACCTTTACTGGTAATTATTTTTATAAAATATTTACAGTTAGCTTTATTTTTTCCTAAACATTTTGGAATATCCAAAATTCAAAAAATGTATGTATACTTAAAATTAATAGCAAAGCATTCAGTTAATGTAGCTTATGAGTGTACTTCATTAAAAAATTAATATAGACAGAAATGAAAAATCCTGAGTTATTATATTCTTCATGCACATTATTTGTTAACTTTCTCATACTGTCTCTGCCCAGGGCTCTTCTGAGAAACTAGAGCTTTGTTATTCTTGAAGCAGACCTCATTGTCCACCAAGATGCATCGCCAGTGTACTTCCATTGGCATTGGTTGCTTTCTCATTGTCTGCTTTTGGCTCTCATGTAGCTCATGGCTAATCTCAGGTATCCAGTATTTATCTATAATCCCCCCAGGTCAAAATCATATGAAATAGTCCAAAGTAAGCTAACTGATATTTACTTAAAACTATTAAAAAAAGTGAAGAGTGGTATTGGAAATTCTTGGGAATAGACTGTGAGAACAATACCTAACCACCATCAAGGTTTGGGCTTGAGTATGTTTAATTGGCCTCTACACTGCCCTCTGAAGAGAAAGAATCTAGGTAATTGTAAATTGATGGTTATCTGAGTGTGATAGTTAGTTTTGGACTATCAGCCTTAACATCAGTCATCTTTTTTCTCTTGGTGTCCTCCACATAACACTAATTTCTTCTCTTGAAAGTGAAAGTGAAGTCTCTCAGTCGTGTCCGACTCTTTGCGACCCCATGGACTGTAGCCCACATTGCTCCTCCATCCATGGGATTTTTCAGGCAAGAGTCCTGGAGTGGGTTGCCATTTCCTTCTCCAGAGGATCTTCCCGACACAGGGATTGAACCGAGGTCTCCTGCATTGTAAGCAAGACGCTTTACCATCTGAGCCACCAGGGAAGTCCAATTTCTTCTCCTAAAGATAAATAAATATAAAAAGAATATATTAATGAAAGTGAGAAAAATTATATACACTGTATATTAGCATGTTCTGGTCTGACACTCTCCTAAGAACCCCCAGAAAAAAAGTATTAACACTTATAATCTTTTCCAAGGAAGTATTTACTATAATTTTCCCTTTTTACAATATCTATTGAAGAGGATATGACTTCAGGTCATATGTGCCTGTGGTATTACAGAACATAACTCTTTATTTCCTGATAAAGTGTATCTTACATTAGATGTACATATGCCAATTGGCATCACAATTACACACAAGAAAGACTGCACAGAGAAAAAACCATATGTTTTATAGTTTTGTATATTAACTTAGCTTTTCTGAAATAAGAAATGTATTGTTACTAACGAGCAAGCATTTACCTTATGAATATATTTATAATTAATTTTTTTGTTAATGTGATTACTACTTTAGCTCTATTTTACTCTTTAAATTATAGTCTTTGTTAACATCACTTCTCATTTTATATGTAGTCTTTGATACTAACATTTTATTTTTATTTTTTTAATTTAAATTTTATTTTTTTTCTTTACAATACTGTATTGGTTTTGCCATACATTGACATGAATCCACCACAGGTTTACATGAGTTCCCAACCCTGAACCCCCCTCCCACCACCCTCCCGATATCATCTCTCTGGGTCATCCCAGTGCACCAGCCCCAAGCATCCTATATCCTGTATCAAACCTAGACTAGTGATTTGTTCTTACATGATACTGTACATGTTTCAGTGTCATTCTCCCATATCATCCCGCCCTTGCCCTCTCCCACAGAGTCCAAAAGTCTCTTCTTTACATTTGTGCCTCTTTTGCTGTCTCGCATATAGGGTTATCATTACCATCTTTCTAAATTCCATATATATGCGTTAGTATACTGTATTGGTGTTTTTCTTTCTGGCTTACTTCACTCTGTATAATAGGCTCCAGTTTCATCCACCTCATTAGAACTGATTCAAATGTATTCTTTTTAATGGCTGAGTAATACTCCATTGTGTATATGCACCACAGCTTTCTTATCCATTCATCCGCCGATGGACATCTAGGTTGCTTCCATGTCCTGGCTTTTATAAACAGTGCTGTGATGAACACTGGGGTACACGTGTCTCTTTCAATTCTGGTTTCCTCAGTGTGTTTGCCTAGCAGTGGGATTGCTGGGTCATAAGGCAGTTCTATTTTCAGTTTTTTAAGGAATCTCCACACTGTTCTCCATAGTGGCTGTACTAGTTTGCATTCCCACCAACAGTGTAAGAGGGTTCCCTTTTCTCCATACCCTCTCCAGCATTTATTGCTTGTTGACTTTTGGATCACAGCCATTCTGACTGGTGTGAAATGGTACCTCATTGTGGTCTTGATTTGCATTTCTCTGATAATGAGTAATGTTGAGCATTTTTTCATGTGTTTGTTAGCCATCCGTATGTCTTCTTTGGAGAAATGTCTATTTAGTTCTTTGGCCCATTTTTTGACTGGGTCATTTATTTTTCTGGAATTGAGCTGCATGAGTTGCTTGTATATTTTTGAGAGTAGTTGTTTGTCACTTGCTTCATTTTCTATTATTGTCTCCCATTCAGAAGGTTGTCTTTTCACCTTGCTTATAGTTTCCTTTGTTGTGCAGAAGCTGTTAAGTTTAATTAGGTCCCATTTGTTTATTTTTGCTTTTATTTCTAGTATTCTGGGAGGTGGATCATAGAGGATCCTGCTGTGATTTATGTCAGAGAGTGTTTTGCCTATGTTCTCTTCTAAGAATTTTATAGTTTCTGGTCTTACATTTAGATCTTTGATCCATTTTGAGTTTATTTTTGTGAATGGTGTTAGAAAGTGTTCTAGTTTCATTCTTTTACAAGTGGTTGACCAGTTTCACCAGCACTACTTGTTAAAGAGATTGCCTTTAATCCATTGTATATTCTTGCCTCCTTTGTTGAAGATAAGGTGTCCATAGGTGTGTGGATTTATCTCTGGGCTTTCTATTTTGTTCCATTGATCTATATTTCTGTCTTTGTGCCAGTACCATACTGTCTTGATGACTGTGGCTTTGCAGTAGAGCCTGAAGTGAGGCAAGTTGATTCCTCCAGTTCCATTCTTCTTTCTCAAGATTGCCTTGGCCAGTCACCATTGCAACGAAAAGAATAAAATACTCGGGAATATATCTACCCAATGAAACTAAAGACCTATATATAGAAAACTATAAAACATTGATGAAAGATACTAACATTTTAATAATTTAAAAAATTTCAGTGGAAGAACTACATATTTTTGGCATTTATTATTTGTATAGTACAATTTGTAATATGTAGAATTAATAGCTATTGGTGCTAAATTTGAAAAAAAACTAAAAAGGTTTTTTTAAAAGTAAAATGCTATGACTCATTCAGAAATAAGATTAAAATAAATTTTTGTTCCTTCATAAAACACTAAATGTTGAATGTCCTTTTTCCCAACTGTTTAATTTTAATATTAATTCTTTTAAAATTCATTAGCTAAATATTTAGTCAAGTGTTTGATATATTTTGTTAATGTATATCAGCTATTATTTAAACATTATTATAATTATTAACCATAATTATTACTCATAATATGGTTAGCAAAGTTCAAATATATATTTATATTAATACTCTGCTGCTGCTAAGTCACTTCCGTCATGTCCGAATCTGTGTGACCCTGTAGACGGCAGCCCACCAGGCTCCCCCGTCCCTGGGATTCTCCAGGCAAGAACACTGGAGTAGGTTGCCATTTCCTTCTCCAATTCATGAAAGTGAAAAGTGAAAGTGAAGTCACTCAGTCGTGTCTGACTCTGAGTGACCCCATGGACTACAGGCTCCTCCGCCCATGGGATTTTCCAAGCAAGAGTACTGGAGTGGGGTGCCATTGCCTTCTCTGATATTAATACTGTACTTAACATTATATTTTAAACATTTCTTATTCTATTCAATTATATCATTTGATTGGATACAAGACATTCTGCTGCATTGACATACACTGTATTATGCACTCTATGTACACATTTAAAAATATACTAAAATTGAGGAAATGCTTTTTATTTCATGTGACAGAAAGAAATATACATACCTACAAAAATACATGTAAAAGATA
This sequence comes from Oreotragus oreotragus, assembly GCA_006410675.1. Lineage (NCBI taxonomy): Eukaryota > Metazoa > Chordata > Mammalia > Artiodactyla > Bovidae > Oreotragus > Oreotragus oreotragus. The sequence continues at coordinate 40,906 of SJYX01001155.1, read as the reverse complement.
GTTTGGCAGAATTATGTTTGGAATTCCCTGTTATTTGTTTCATAAATATTTCTTCAAGCTATCATTTACTCCCAAGCATTGAAATAGTTCTCCCTTGGTTCATATAAATTCCCATGCTTGCTTTGGAAGAACCAATTGAATTCTCTATTCTTCAATTATGTAAGCATTAGCATTACATTATTCCCTTCAACTATGAGAATAAATAACTTTTTCATGTTTAAACCTGTAAAACACTTTATGATGAATATAATCAGAGTGTGAATATAGCAAAGAAATTTCCAAGCAATAGGTGTTTTCAATTTCACTTCTCCTTTTGTAATCTCTCTAAAATAAATGTAGGGCAAATCTGAAATATGCATATCAAATTTAATTTGGCAGGACTGAGGTATTTGAATTGTACACTGAAGTTATACTTAACAGCTTTCAGGAACTATATGCTTTTTTACAATGTGTTTTAAAGAGGTCATTCTGTAATTTTAGATTACAGTTGGTTTGATACAGATCCCAGGAACTCCAATTATCAAGTAAAAAAATTGGATACTTGCAAAATATTTAAGAATAATAAATATAAAAAATTGGAAATGACACACTAAGCATCCAAATCAGATCACCATTATTAGCATTTTAATTTATTTCTTAACTTTCCTTTGAATTCACTGTACCAGCCAGTAGATTTTAGTCTATTATTTTTTCATTCTATTGAGTAATATTTTGTTTAATATCCTTAAGGATGATGAGTTGCGTAATACTTTGGTATTTTTCATTTTTGATATGACATTCTGAAAGTATAGGACTAAATTTTTCCTGAAATTCTGTTGACTATTTTTGCTTTGTGACTGTAGCATGCAATTAATTCATAATTTACCCATCACACTAGGCAAAATAATCTGGTGGAGGATTTTTTATAGTAGGGGAAATACTAATAAATGATTAAATAAACACTAGCAGAACATAACTGCTGATGTAAGAGATCTATGGTATGCTCTAGGAAAAAAATGTAAGAGGGGTATCAAGTCTAGAAAGGCAGTGAGTTGTGTGGGAGAAAGATCTCAAAGAGGAAATGACATTTCAGATGAAAAGGAGATTGTATCAGTAGGAGTTACCAGATATGGATAATTATTATGCACTACAGTTTGGTAATTTAACATCCCCTTCTAGCATAGACAGGAAAGTTTCTGTTCTGCCTATTGGCCAATGAATGTTGAGAAGAGTTACTGTGTTTTTTCCCAGTATAGGTATATAATTGCTAGGACTTAACTCTCTATGCCTTTCTTCCCCTGTTCCAGCAATCATGATAGCACATGCTGGCATGAAGACTTTCCTCACATGGAGGTTGGCCTCCCTGGGAAGTTTCATCAACCAGCAACATAACTTGCATGAGAAAATTTTAAACCTCTGGCATTTTATGATGCTCTGATTGAAGGGTTGTCTATTCCTATGATATAACCCAGAGTTTCTTAAGTAATATACCATACTAACATCATACACGGAGAAGGCGATGGCACCCTTCTCCAGTACTCTTGCCTGGAAAATCTCATGGATGGAAGGGCCTGGTAGGCTGCAGTCCACGGGTCGCTAGGAGTTGGACATGACTGAACGACTTCACTTTCACGCATTGGAGAAGGAAATGGCAACCCACTCCAGTGTTCTTGCCTGGAGAATCCCAGGGATGGGGGAGCCTCGTGGGCTGCCGTCTTTAGGGTCGCACAGAGTTGGACACCACTGAAGCAACTTAGCAGCAGTAGCAACAGCAACATCGCACAAGGGAGTGTACAAAAAGGAGACAGAAATAAGAGAAACTTTATGTTCGAGTGTCAGGGATGAGAGAGAAAACATGGTTTTTTGAGGGGAAAATGAAAAATTCAATATAGCTTGATTTTATAGAAAATGTGAAGTTGGAGTTGAAAAATTAAGCTTAAGGATCTTATATAGTATGGTAAGAAATGAAAGTTGTTAAGAGAGAAAATTCTAGTAATTCTCAACAGAAGGGTGATTTTTTTTCTTTTTTCTTTTACTTTGTATCTAAATGGATGTTCACTAAACTTATTGTGGTAATCATTTCATCATTTATATAAGTAAAATCATTATGCTATAAACTTAAAGTTATACATTGCTATGAAAATGATGTTAGATTTTATCATCAGGAGCAAGGGCAGCTAGTGAATAATTAGAATAATTACTATGTCATTTACATATTAGAAACACCTCCCATAATCACACCAGGTTCACAGCTTTACATATGGAACAACTTCCTCTGGAAAAAGCCCTAAAAACTGAGCCACTCCTATCCATCTGACAAATGAGAAAAGGCCCACAGTGAAGTGGCTCTAAGAGGCTGGGCCACAGTTTTATCAGAAACCCCACCCTCACAGTGGGAAATAAACTCAAGTTCTCTTCCAGGAATAAAGGGTTTGAACCCACCAGGCAACCCAAGATTTTGAGACTTACACCTGAGATAGTCTCCAAAGCATCTAGGTTTGAAAACCAACAAGTTTTGTGTCCATAGGCCCACAGGGTTATAGATCCAAGAAACAGCTCTTAATTGGCTGGGTGCTCAGTGGCAAAGAATCCGCCTGCCAATGCAAGAGATGCAGAAGATGCAGGTTTGATCCCTTTGTAAAGATGATTCTCTTGAGGAAGAAACGACAACTCATTCTAGTATTATTGCCTGGATATTCCCATGGAAAAGGAACCTGGTGGGTTACAGTCCCTGGGATTGCAGAATCAAACAGATTGAGCACAAAATCGTGTGCTCAATGCAGGCATGTAAGCATATATGCAGACACACACGCACACACAAATGCAGACATGCACAAATGCATGCACACACAGGGACTTACCTGCTCCAGGGCCCACAGAGGAAGCAGCCAGTTGAGAGCACCTGGACTTTGTGCATATCTGGAAGAGGCATATCTGCTTGTTTTGAAATATTAGCCTGAGGAGCAAGTGTCTGATTTGACAAGCATCTGGGAGAGTGCTAAACTGTTCCATGATGGAGACTGGCAGGCGCCAACATTTTTTTCCTTTTTTCTTTCCTGGTGGGTGCCATCTTCAAGCTCTCTCTCTGCCTCACTACAGCTTACTGTATCTCCCAGAGAAAAGTTTATACTTCAATCTGAGTCCGGATTTTTGCCACTGCCATCACAGAGGGGACACCTCTAGATCACCTGGCACTGAAGTTGAGTAGGACTTGGACTTGTGTTCTCATTGCTGCTATTTAGTTGCTCAGACATGTCTGACTTTTTTTTATGAGAGTGAACATTTATTCTTTCTTCCATGAAATTGTATTGTGATTTTATTTATTTTTTTAAAGCATCTGGGATGTAGTATAGAAAATGTATTGGATTAATCAATTAAGTACATGAGAGGATTAGTAAGGAATTTGAGTTGATGGAAAAGGAGTACCTCAAGGTTGTATATTGTCACCCTGCTTATTTAACTTCTATGCAGAGTACATCATGAGAAACGCTGGACTGGAAGAAACACAAGCTGGAATCAAGATTGCCGGGAGAAATATCAATAATCTCAGATATGCAGATGACACCACCCTTATGGCAGAAAGTGAAGAGAAACTAAAAAGCCTTTTGATGAAAGTAAAACAGGAGAGTGAAAAAGTTGGCTTAAAGCTCAACATTCAGAAAACAAAGATCATGGCATCTGGTCCCATCACTTCATGGGAAATAAAGATGGGGAAACCATTGTAATAGTGTCAGACTTTATTTTTGGGGGCTCCAAAATCACTGCAGATGGTGATTGCAGCCATGAAACTAAAAGACGCTTACTCCTTAGAAGAAAAGTTGTGACCAACCTAGATAGCATATTCAAAACCAGAGACATTACTTTGCCGACTAAGGTCCGCCTAGTCAAGGCTACGGTTTTTTCCAGTAGTCATGTNCCAAAATCACTGCAGATGGTGATTGCAGCCATGAAACTAAAAGACGCTTACTCCTTAGAAGAAAAGTTGTGACCAACCTAGATAGCATATTCAAAAGCAGAGACATTACTTTGCCGACTAAGGTCCGCCTAGTCAAGGCTACGGTTTTTTCCAGTAGTCATGTATGGATGTGAGAGTTGGACTGTGAAGAAGGCTGAGTGCAGAATCGATGCTTTTGAACTGTGGTGTTGGAGAAGACCCTTGAGAGTCCCTTGGACTGCAAGGAGATCCAACCAGTCCATTCTGAAGGAGATCAGCCCTGGCATTTCTTTGTAAGGAATGATGCTAAAGCTGAAACTCCAGTACTTTGGCCACCTCATGCAAAGAGTTGACTCATTGGAAAAGACTCTGATGCTGGGAGGGATTGGGGGCAGGAGGAGAAGGGGACAACCGAGGATGAGATGGCTGGATGGCATCACTGACTCGATGGGTGTGAGTCTGAGTGAACTCTGGGAGATGGTGATGGACAGGGAGGCCTGGCGTGCTGCGATTCATGGGGTCTCAAAGAGTCGGACATGACTGAGCGATTGAACTGAACTGATCTGAATTGAGTTGATGGAAGAAAGCATTTTATTTAGTTTTCCCTCTTTAGCACTTTTAAAAATGTAGAATTGTTCTATTATACATTATCTTTGAAGACCAATCAGCCAGTCTGTATATTTGGTTTTCTATCTATTTTATGTATCTTGTCACTGTGACATCTTTTAATATTTTCTCTGTATCTTTGGTTTTTATGAATTTGGTTATGACTTGACAAGTTTTTTTTAATCCTACTATGGGATAAATAAACTTTTTGAATCTGTATATTAGTGATTGTTCTGTCTAATTTTAGAAGAATTTATCTATTTTTATCTTCAATTTTTTTTTCTACTTTACTCTTATTTTACTAAGATTGCAGTTACTGATGTTTGACATATGGTATTATATCACAGTTTCCTTGAGTCTTTAATTTTCTTCATTTTTTTTCTCTGTTCCTCAGATTTGAGCTTTTCTGTTGTTAATTTATCAAGTTTTCTAAGTGTATTTTGTCAGTATTGATCCAGTGAATTGTTCATTTACATTACTTACCCTTCAGGTATAGAATTTCCATTTGGCTCCTTATTTATAGTATCTGCTCCTTTGCTGAGTTCACCTATCTATGCATTAAATACTATTTTTCAAGTTTGTGAACTTTTAAAGTTATAAACAGCTTCTTTTATTTTTAACTTTTTAAATGGGTCATGGTTCTTTTTATAAGGTTTATTTATTTGTTTCTTGACTAGTGAGTCTTCGTTGCTGCATAGGATCTTTCTCTAGTTGTGGAGAGCAGGGGTTATTTTTTCTTGTGGTGTGCGGATTTATTGTGGTGGCTTCTCGAGGGAGCACAGGCTCTAGGTGCACAGTAGTTTCATCACGTGGGCTCAGAAGTTGTGGCGCATGGGCTTCTTTGTTTGGTGGCATGTGGAATCTTTCCAGACCTGGAATTGAACCTATGTCCCTTGTATTGCAATGTGGACTCTTAGCCATTGGACTACCAGGGAAGCCTCTATAAGCAGGTGGTTTTAAATCATTGTCTACTATGTTCAATATTTGTGTCATCTCAAAGTCTTTTTGTTGACTGGGTTTTTTTTTGGACGCTTCTTCATGAATTTTATTCAGTATAAATATTAGGCTGTATACCTGAAACTAACACAATATTGTAAATCAACTGTACTTCAATTTAAGAAAATTGACTGTTTGGACTTTTGATTTTGAATTACATTTTTAAGATTTATTTGCATGTCTCATAATTTTTATTGTATGCTTTATATTACAGGTTAGTTATAGCAGAAACTCGGGGTTTTGCTATCTTTCTGTGACAAGTGTTGATTTTAATTCTAGCAGATAGATAGTTGAATTAAAGACTAATCATCTTAATTTTGTGTATACTTAAATTTAAGATGTTTTGGGGTAGATGTGTAAACAACTCCAAGGTTTTTCCAAAGCCATTCTAGCTTGGCATGTCTTAAACTCTAATGTCTGTGTTTGTGAAGATCATATAAAGCCTTGTTTCTTAGGTTTGTTAGAGCAGTTCTAGAAGATCAATTCTTCTCATATGTGGTGATTGTGATCCTTACATGTAATCCTGGTGTTTCAGCCAGATGCCCTTTGTGATGAACACATTGTTCTATTTTGGATGAATTAACAATTTAAAATCTCCTAATATGATATGCTTGTTTCTCAAGCCTCCAGTAGGTTTGATAAATGGATGCACCCTCTGAGAAGCCTTGAGTTTTTGATCTGCATATACAGCACAGTTGTCATCTAAGGAGCTGGGGGGAAACTCTCACAATAACTTCTGAAGCCCTGCAGTTGTATAGCTACCTTCTCTTGAAGGACTTATCCTGGAGTTCCAAATGCTTCAGCTGATCTGATCATTTTGCTCAGGGAACCACCATGATTTTTTGGACTCTAGCTCAGTAATAAGGCTGATCATGTTGTTCACCTCATAATTTTCCCTTTTAATCATGATAAGACTGAACTTCCTATTGTCTGGTGCTTGAAATGAACTGCCTCACATATTTTATTTTAAATATTTACAGTGGTAGATTTATTTTAAATATTTATTTAAAATAAATATTTACAGCTAAATTATTTTATATATTTATTTTAAATATTTACAGTGGTAGGTTACAGTGGTAGAACTGATCAAATAGCACTTAATCGGTTATAGGTGGAAGTGAAGTTCTACATACTTTATTTTTGAAAAACAAACATATTAAATGAGAGAACAATGGTCTATTAAAGTAGCCTACTGATTTTCCCCCTAATTAACCCATCACCATTATATTCCAGCAATGACTCTCTGTATGTTAAGACAGTTTACAGATGGGCTTGAAACAGCTACGGTCCATTTATAGGTAGAGGAACTCATAATGAATTTTATTAACAACCTCTAAGCTTCCCTAGAGTTCCTATTCTCTTTTTCAAGCACAGCACTATTCTCTGTTAGCTTAGCTGGGCTTCTAACCTCGCTGAGTTTTGCTCACTATTGTCTCAGCATCATTTTGTTCTGCTCCAGTGCCTACCCAGCTCAGTTTATTTCGTTTAGTGCTCTCCAAGCTTAGCTCTCTTCTCTGACCTTTCCAATTTGTGCATTTATGTTAAAGACATGATTTGATTCGATTTTTTTCAGTAGATTTTGTTTAAGGTACTTCCACTGACCTAGAAAATTATTTAGCCCACCAGATTTTTAAGAGGCAAACTTAGTCATTAATAAAATAATGAATTGTGGCAAATGTACAAAATTAAGCTTTATAGTTTCTTTAATAATCTGTACAACTGAGAATTTGGATTTAGAAATATAATACTGAGTGCAATATGAGAATAAGTGATTCTAATAGCATTAGAATAGTTACAGTTTAGGTGAGCATTATGGGAATGTAAATTCAAAGCAATTCTATGAACTGCTTTGAATATGAATTCATAAAATGATTTGTATACATTTTACTTTCTGAATACTACTTTATGGTGAAATAGTTCCTTCTGGTCAGTTTTACTGATGCTGAAGGGGTTATAAATATGAGATATTTGGGGTTGATTAGAATCAGCTACTTATTCATGATATCCTGGCAACAGATGATAATCCTCACAGTGGGAATTTGATCCTAGCAGAAAAGCATATGGAGAACAGTAGGTCCAAAGAAAATATCCATCCAGTCTGCCTATTCACACTGTTCAGGCGCAATAAAAGGATCTTATAATAAATTCTCACTTGAGGTTTTTAAAGTCAACTGGTAATTCTGATTTGAGCAGGAAATTATGGAGAATCAAACGTGTACACTATTGCTCATATGCTTTTGGTAATCTACTTTGAAGCCAGTTTGATTATTTATTTGAAATAAAAGAATACTGAATGCATGTAATAGGGAAATTAAGTTTACCATATTAATATCAATATTCTGGCTTTTCCATAAATATTAATGAGCAAAATGAAGACATGTATACACTTTTTGAAACATACTTTTCATTGTGCTAAACAGTTCTTTTACTTTGACCAGTAAGGTCTTACATGTTATAAATCTCTCAATCATACATTTTCAAAAAATGCTTTCTTCCCTATATTTCAGGTGATTAAAAAAAAAAAACTCAAAGTAAGTAAAGGATAAATTTGTTCTTTAGTTTACTTTATAAATACCTTTCTTATATTTTCAGTGGTCACCTGGATTTTCAGTGCTAGCCAGCCCCATAGCAAAAGCATTAGTGGCATAAGACTACAATCATTATTTTACTGGGTGACATAATGAAGAAGATGAATATGGAAACAACAAAAATATTAATTCTGGCCTGGGCCTGTTACTAATTAACTAGACTATATTACAGTATTTTCTCATTTGCAAAAAGCCAAGTGTTTGACTGTGTATTAAAACTGTTTCTGTAAGTAAATATACCACCAAATATTGGTCCAATATGACACCAAAAATGGATATTCAGTTCAGTTCAGTCATTCAGTTGGGTCCAATTCTTTGTGACCCCATGGACTGCTGCATGCCAGACTTCCCTATCCATCACCAACACCTGGAGCTTGCTCAAACTCATGTCCATTGAGTCAGTGATGCCATCCAATCATCTCAATCTCTGTCATCCCCTTCTCTACTTGCCTTCGATCTTTCCCAGTATCAGGGTCTTTTCAAATGAGTCAGTTCTTTGCATCAGGTGACCAAAGTATTGGAGTTTCAGCTTCAGCATCAGTCCTTCCAATGAATAATCAGGACTAATTTCCTTTATATTGACTGGTTGGATCTCCTTGCAGTCCAAGGGACTCTCAAGAGTATTTTCCCAACACCACAGTTCAAAAGCATCAATTCTTTGGTGCTCAATTTTCTTTGTAGTCTAACTCTCACATCCAAACATGACTACTGGAAAAACCATAGCTTTGACTAGATGGATCTCTGTCAGCAAAGTAATGTCTCTGCTTTTTAATATGCTATCTAGGTTGGTCATAACTTTTTTTTCCAAGGAGCAAGCATCTTTTAATTTCATGGCTGCTGTCACCATCTGCAGTGATTTTGGAGCTCAAGAAAAGAAAATCTTTCATTGTTTCCATTGTTTCCCCATATGCCATGATGTGATGGGACCAGATGTCATGATCTTAGTTTTCGGAATGTTGAATTTTAAGCCAACTTTTTCATTCTCCTCTTTCACTTTAATCAAGAGACTCTTTACTTCTTTGCTTTCTGCCCTAAGGATGGTGTCATCTGCATATCTGAGGTTATTGTTACTTCCCCCAACAATCTTGATTCCAGCTTGTGCTTTATCCATCCCGGCATGTCACATGATGTACTCTGCATATAAGTTAAATAAGCTGGGTGACAATATACAGCCTTGACATACTCCTTTCCCAATTTGGAACAGTCTGTTTTTCCATGTCCAGTTTTAACTGTTGCTTCTTGACCTGCATACAGATTTCTCAGGTGTTACTATATTTTATAAATATATTATATTACATTTGAAGAATTTATAATTATTTGTTGAAATGATGAATCTCTACCACTGAAATCATTCAGTCAAGCAAATATAATGATATATATTTATCAGAAATACTACAAAAGAATTTTCTACATAATATGGAATCCTTGTCAATTACAAACTCTACTGATTAATCAGAAGTAAATAAGTTTTTCCTATAAATAAAATCATTAACATTTTCAGATTGTCAGATACTAAAATACAATAGTATCTCTTTATTAATTTATCTGTATATATGGAGCCAGAATACTGGAGTGGTTTGCCACTCCTCCAGAGGATCTTCCCAAGCCAGGGACTGAACTCACATCTCTTATATCTCCTGCTTTGGTAGTGTGATTTTCTACCACTAGTGCCCCTGGAAAGTACAATCCTGAAGTTATTAAGATGAAATTCTCAGGAGAAGGCAGAGAGTATAATAACAGTTAAACTGCTTTCCATTTAGGCATAAATATCATATGTTTAATAAAGAACAAACATTTAAAAATTTTCAAGAAGTGGGCAGTTCATTTTATTGGGCAGTTCATTTGGACAACATATTCAGAGTTGTTTAATCTCAGGGTTCATCTTTTGTAATGCTCTGCCTCTATCCACAGACAATTCACAGTCTTTGACGTGTCACCATAAGAGAATCAGAACTTGAGAAATTGATATAATGTATTAGTCACATGTGTTGCTATGATTAGTACCTTTGTCTCTAACCAAAAAGCCTTGTGTTTGTCTTCCAGGGTATGGATAACCATGAGAGGCTGACTGATTTCAGTTTCGATTCTACAATAAAGGTAAAATCTCAGACCCTTCAAACCTCCTGGCTTGACATTTAATCATGTGAAAATATTACATATCAAAAATGTCCTGTTTTAAAAAGAATGATTTCAATGAATATTGTATCATAAATATAATGTACATTATTGTTGTTGTTGTTTAGTCACTAAGTCATGTCTGAATCTTTTGGGACCCCATGGATTGTAGCTCACTAGGCTCCTCTGCCCATGGGATTTCACCAGGCTCCTCCGCCCATGGGATTTCTCAGGTAAGAATACTGGAGTGGATTTCCTTTTCCATTGGATCTTCCTATCCAGGAATAAAACCCACATGAACTGCATTGACAGGTGGATTATTTACCTCTGAGCTATCAGAAAGCCCATAATATATGTATTCTGGATAATTTCTATATATTTTTAATGTAATGATGAAATGTATATCATCCACAATGATAATGTGAAACAAAATATGGAATTTCTTATATTTTGGGGATGGGGTAAATATATAATATGGTTGAATTCACAATATTGTGTATACCACAACATTGTAAAGCAATTATTTTCCAATAAAAATATCTGGAAAAAATAAATAAAAGGTACAACATATTACAGATGTCTAAGCAAAACTGTGAATTTCCATTTTCTTCTATTCTTTCACCTATTTCTACTAATCTTTGTTATTTGTGCCATTTGACTGAGATATGAACGGCCATAGATTCCCAATGACTGATAGTGTGAAATTCATATACAAATATTCCTAATAAAATATTTAGCTAAAATTAAAGCTATGAAAATGAGTATCATAATTGTTTAAGATGTATGATAAAATCTGATAATAATTTCTAGTGTAATATTCTCCAACAGTCTAGTGAAATGCTGATCAAAAATGCCTTAGAATGGAAACACCACAACTAGGGCATAAGAGGGAAAGATTTGGGTAGTATTTGTGACTAAATCTGTAGATCTAGCTATACATTGTACTCCTATTGCCAGAGGTTAAAGAAGTAAAGCTAGGGACTTTCCGCCTGGTGGTCCAGTGATTTAATCTCTATGCTTCCAATGCAGGGGGTGTGGGTTCCATTGCTTTTCAGGGAACTAAGATCCTATATGCCGTGTGGCATGGCCAAAAAAGTTTTTAAAAGGCAAAGTTCATCATATTGGGGACTTCCCTGGTGGTCCAGTGGTTAGGATTTCATGCTTCCACTGCAGGCAGTGCGGGTTTGATCTGGTTGGAGAAGTAAGATTCTGAAAGCAACAGAGTCAAAAAAAAAAAAAAAAAAAAAGAAAGAATGAAAGAAAAGAAAAAGGACATATATCTTCTGTCCAAAGCTGTGAATAGTGTATTTAGTGCTCCTGTGTTAGAGAAAAAATTTTTCCTTCACTGTTTAAACACAAATATTTTCAAGCACAAAATTATAAATGCAAGTCGCATGAAATTCTTCCTAAGCTAAAATCTAATCAAGATACAACATCCTTATCTAGAAAGTATTAATCATAATTTATGCTTGAGTTTGGTAGACATATAACTTTACAGAATTCTTTAACTCATCTAAAGTTTCATTTTCAGTTGCCATCCCACTGAATTGGTGAAAAACCTTGAGAACTGGACATGGAACAACAGACTGGTTCCTAATCGGGAAAGGAATACGTCAAGGCTGTATATTGTCAATCTGCTTATTTAACTTATATGCAGAGTACATCATGAGAAATGCTGGACTGGATGAAGCACAAGCTGGAATCAAGATTGCTGGGGGAAGTAACAATAGCCTCAGATATGCAGTTGACACCACAGTTATGGCAGGAAGTGAGGAACTGAAGAGCCTCTTAATGAAAGTGAAAGTGGACAGTGAAAAAGTTGGTTTAGAACTCAACATTCAGAAAATTAATATTGTGACATCTGGTCCCATCACTTCATGGCAAATAGATGGGGAAACAGTGGAAATAGTGAGAGACTTTATTTTGGGGGGCTCTGAGATCACTGCAGATGGTGACTGCAGCCATGAAATTAAAAAATGCTTTCTCTTTGGAAGAAAAGTTATGACCAACCTAGACAGCATATTAAAAAGCAGAGACATTACTTTGCCAACAAAGATCCATCTAGTCAAAGCTATTGTTTTTCCAGTAGTCATGTATGGATGTATGATTTGGACTATAAAGAAAGCTAAGCACTGAGGAATGGATGCTTTCAAACTGTGGTGTTGGAGAAGACTCTTGAGAGTCCCTTGGACTGCAAGGAGATCCAATCAGTCCATCCTAAAGGAAATCAGTCCTGAGTGTTCATTGGAAGGACTGATGCTGAAGTTTAAACTGCAATATTTTGGCCACCTGATGCAAAAACTGACTCCTTGGAAAAGACCCTGATGTTGGAAAAGATTGAAGCCATAAGGGAGGATAAGAGGACAACAGAGGATGAGCTGGTTGGATGGCATCACAGACTCAATGGACATGAGTTTGAGTAAACTCCAGGAGGTGGTGATGGACTGGGAAGTCTGGCATGCAGCAGTCCTTGGGGTTGCAAAGAGTCATACATGACTGAGTGACTGAACTGAACAGTAAGTTGCAGTTCATATTTCAGATAGCAATTTAATAGAGTATCTTCATAGGGAACTGTCATCTGGAAAATGTTCTTGAGGAGATCAGAGTTGAAGAAATGCTGAATGAGCCTAGACACAGAAAAAGACATTGTACAGAGTAGAGGTAGCTTCTACATGTGAGCAATGAAGAATAAATGAAGAAAATTTGCTTAATTGTAATAGAAATTTCACCTTAGAGCTCAGTGGGAGATACACTTGAACACATAATAATATCAGATTTTGAAAAAAAAAATAAAGAAAAACATACAAACCTCATAATGTAATTTAGATTTAATGTGTCACTTTAAATTTCTGAGGACTTCCCTGGTGGCTCAGATGGTAAATAGTCTGCCTGCAATGCAGAGGAAACCCAGGTTTGACCCCTGGGATGGGAAGACCCCATTGAGAAGAAAACGACAATCCATTTCAGAATTCTTGTCTGAAGAATTCCATGGACAGAGGAGCCTGGTGTGCTACAGTCCATGGGATTTTAGAGTCAGACAGGATTGAGAGACTAACACTTTCACTTTTGCTTTGTTCCAAAGAGCCATTTCTGCACTGCCATGTAGGACCATCACTGCAAGAAGACTCTCCAATAATTACACTAAATCACTGTATTGTGGAAATTATGTTTTTAAGTTATAGAACTTATCAGTCTCTGATATTTTTAATTTATATATTTGGTTGACCACTTTTCCTCCAATTATTCTGTATCATGTTATCTACTTGTAAGGATAGCTACAACACCTTTTTTGAAAAGTATTTTTCAATCCCTGGAGAAAATTTTGGCAGAATAAATCAAGATCATGAATTCTACCTTTATGCCATAATTAACACCAACTAAGGTGTTAAAATGAACAAACCAGTCACACATGCATCAGCAGCATGCATGAGACACAGCTCTCAGCAAAAATTCCTTCTTTTCAAACAGTATTGATTTGTGTGTTGGAAGACAGCTTGGTTTTCATCCAAGTGTTATTTTTACAATGTTTGTTTATTTCTTAAAGCACAGCAGACTGAAGGATAGAGCAGTGGGGCTTCCAACCTAGATTATCAACTCTAACTTCCCATTGACTACAGTTTCTCTCTTAGCTATCTGTACTTCATGGGGAATGACCACTCAGGCCCTTTGTGTATATCCTTTGTTTATATCTCTTGTCACAGTTCGAAACCTTTCTCTTTTTTAGTGGACTCTCCCCACTGGTATCCCACCACTGATTTTTCCACCAGTCATTTGCTACTCTAACACTTGTGTACCAGATGGTTTAAATGGCTGAGTGTGTATTTGCTGAGTGAACATAAGGAAAGCTGTCACTTGGTTTATTTCTCTTTTATTACTAACATTTTGCCATTGATGATTAGACAAGGCTATGCTTGATGGATAGAACAAGTCCTGAACTTTATATACTGTCTAATATAAAGTAATTAACTTTTTATTCCCATTGTTTAGAAGACCTTTTAATGAAATCAGTAATTTGGTTGTGACATCTTTGCATTCTCTTTAAAAATTTTTTTAATTAGGGCTAATAATACTTAGGTTTCTTTTGTTCTTCAGATTTGCCTGTCTCCCTCCCTCCCTTCCTTCCTTTCACCCCTTTCCTAATTTTTTGCATAGCAGTTATACAATTTTAGTGATCATTATCTCAACAAAAAAAGTGCTAGTAATTTCCTAGTTATCTTGGGTATAATTAGTGAAGGAAAATTTCTTTTTATCTTCTCAATAAATAATGTGCCAGTATGCTTATCAGAATTAAAAAGTAAGGAGCAAATATGATTTTCAAAAATCTCCCCTGAGTAAATGGATTATTGCTTTCTGCAGCCAAACCTCCTACATTTAAATTTCAGCCACAGTTCCACAAAGGCTCAATTAAAAGCCAGAGATAATATTCATACTTCTTCACCATTAAATTTCTTCACCAGTAAATTTACATGTTCTCTAAATGACCACACTTCTGTTTCTCATACCTATTATTATTAGAAAAAAATATGTTTGATATGTGTTTTCCTATGTATCTTATTCTCTTTACAGAGCATTTAGTTCAGACAATTAGTTTACTTTTTTAATCTTTTGGTTCCTCATTATAGTGGTAAACTAGAAAATGTATTTACATTTAGCCTGTAAGAATAACAACAAAAAGACAAAAAAAAAAAAAAACCCTAATGTTATATGATAGGAACTTATCATTGAAAGTATACTGAGGTAGCTGAAGTACCTCAAATGTTTTAGTAGGAAAAATGTTTAAATGAAATATAAGCAGGCAATAATTTTTCCTAAAAAACATATTTTCTTGGGATATTCTGTGCTGAGTGGAAATAAATCATTGTTTATTGTGAACATTTGGAAAAGAAAATATAAATTAAGTGTTCCCTTAAAACTTTGAGCCAAATGATCATCTCTGCATTTTAAAAATGGCATCTATTTAAATTCTTTGAAGTGAAAATTTGTTTAAAATTATTTTTCCTTTCTTTAGTGCATTGACACTTAATGAAAGATTGTGTTAAAGAAAGATAGTAGTAGTTTGTTTGTTTGTTTGTTTGTTTTTTCTCAATGCTTTCTCCCAAATCTGCCTTGTAACACTGGAACTAATAAAAACCTCCCAAAGGTTCTATCTCAGGCTTTCATTTAGCGAACTGCCTTCTCTTGGCTAGTTCAGCCTTTGCCCTACCTTTGGCAGCTCCTTCTATAGGGAAAGTACTCGTTCCAATTTCTGAGAACATTTTCCCCCAGGGGAAGTCCTCTCCTCTACTTTTAAACCGCACAGTTGGTTCTGCTGACATTTTTCTAAAACTCATTTCTGTTATCTATCAATAACTTTGTCTAAATCTTTTGTTTTGTGTGTTTGTTGTTAAATTTGGTTGTTATTGAGGATGACATTTTAAGCTGTTATAGTCTTAAATATAAAACAAATGTTTTCAATCCTCCTCCTAAAGTCTGTGACTATATCAGTTTTTAATTCTAAATTGTACTTATGTTTTATCAAAATAGATAAGCAATTTGGTAAGTGTGAATGCAATTTAATAGCTTGTTAGTTATAGTTGACTTATTTAGGGTGTATGCTTCTGCTTAAGATTGTAAAGAAGAATACTAAAGAGTTTGTTTATGGCATATTCCAAGATAAATACACAATATTATAAATGCTGTACTTGTAAAATTTAATAAATAAGAAACATATATTTTGTATATAACTTAAATGGTAAAAAGGAGCTTTCATATCAGTAATTTTTAACAATCATTCATGATTGATAATTTGATGCTGGAGGTACTATCATGCTGCATATAACAATTTTTATTATTTTATTTTCTGATCACCTTGACTTTTATTGCTTTTATTCATGTCTTCCTACTTTTTCTTTGTGCCCAGTGTTCATTGCCATGAATTTATTTTCTATCATAATGACACTTACTGACATAAGTGTCAGTGTGATTAGGAAATATAGTTACATTGCTTCAGTTGCTATTGTTATTCTTCCAGTGTTTTGAAGGTATTATTGGCATATAGTACTATAAGTTTAGGGTATACAGTATGATAATTTTACTCACATATATCAGGAAGTGATTATCACAGTAAGTAAGTGAACATCCAACATCTCATATAAATACAAAATTAAAGAAAATGAAAAAAAATGTGGTGACAATACTTAGGATTTACTCTCTTAACTGTCAAATATAATATACAGCAGTATTTTTCATGATGTATATTACAAGCCTAGTTCTCTTTTATTTACCTTTTTGCTTCTTTTTGGCTGTGCCAGGTCTGCATTGCTCTGCAGGCTATTCTTTAGTTGTGGAGAAGAATGGAGGCTACTCTCTAGTTGGTGTGTGTGGGCTTCTCATGGCACTGGCCTCTCTTGTTGCAGAGAACAAGCTCTAGGGTGTGTAGGCTTCAGTAATTATGGCACATGGGTTTGGTAGTTGGGGCTCCTCGGCTCTAGAGCACAAGCTCGATAGTTGTTCCACATGGGCTTTGTTTATCCTTGGCATGTGGAATCTTCCCAGGCTAGGGATCAGACTTGTGTCTCCTTCATTGGCAGGAAGATTCTCTACCACTGAGCCACCAGGGAAGCCTTCTAGTTCTTGTTTATCTCACAACTAAAATTTTGTACCTTTTGATTGCCTTTATCCAAGTCCTCTCTCCCATCCCTATCTCTGAGGTGATGGAATTCCAGTCTAACTATTTCAAATCATAAAAGATGATGCTGTGAAAGTGCTGCACTCAATATGCCAGCAAATATGGAAAACTCAGCAGTGGCCATGGGACTGGAAAAGGTCAGTTTTTGTTCCAATCCCAAAGAAAGGCAATGCCAAAGAATGCTAATTACCACACAATTGCACTCATCCCACATGCTAGTAACGTTCAAAATCCTCCAAGGCAGGCTTCAACAGTACATGAAGCATGAACTTCCATATGTTCAAGCTGGTTCTGGAAAAGGCAAAGGAAGCAGAGATTAAATTGCCAACATCTGTTGGATCATCAAAAAAGCAAGAGAGTTCCAGAAAAACATCTACTTCTGTTTTATTGACTATACCAAGCCTTTGACTTTGTGGATCACAGCAAACTGTGGAAATTTCTTCAGGATATGGGAATACCAGACCACCTGACCTGCCTTTTGAGAAATCTGTATGCAGGTCAGGAAGTAACAGTTCGAACTGGGCATGGAACAGAAGACCATGTCCAAATGGGAGAAGAAGTATGTCAGGCTGTATATTGTCACCCTGCTTATTTTACTTCTATGCAGAGTACATCATGAGAAATTCTGGGCTGGATGAATAACAACCTGGAATCAGGATTGCTAGGAGAAATATCAATAACCAACGATATGCAGATAACACCACCCTATGGCAGAAAGCAAAGGAGAACTAAAAAGTCTCTTGATGTAAGTGAAAGAGAGTGAAAAAGTTGGCTTAAAACTCAACAGTCAGACAACTAAGATCATAGCTTCTGGTCCCATCACTTCATGGCAAAGAGATGGGTAAACAATGGAAACAGTGACATACTTTATTTGGGGGGATTTCCAAAATCACTGCAGACGGTGATTGCAGCCATGAAATTAAAAGACGCTTACTCCTTGGAAAAAAAGTTATGGCTAACCTAGATAGCATATTAAAAAGCAGAGACATTGCTTTGCCAGCATAGGCCTGTCTAGTCAAAGCTATGTTTTTTCCAGTAGTCATGTATGGGTGTGAGAGTTGGACTATAAAGAAAGGTGAGTACCGAAGAATTGATGCTTTTGAACTGTGGTGTTGAAGAAGACTCTTGAGAATCCCTTGGACTTCAAGGAGATCCAACCAGTCCATCCTAAAAGCAGATCAGTCCTGAGTATTCATTGGAAGGACTGATTCTGAAGCTGAAACTCCAATACTTTGGCCACTTGATGCAAAGAATTGACTCAATGGAAAAAGCCCTGATGCTGGGAAAAATTGAAGGCAGGAGGAGAAGGGAATGACAGAGGATGAGATGGTTGGATGGCATCACTGACTTAAGGGGCATGAGTCTGAGTAAACTCCAGGAGTTGGTAATGGACAGGGAACTCTGGCATGTAGCAGTCCATGGGGTCACAAAGCATCGGATATGACTGAGCAACTGAAATGAACTGAACTGAATGATACTACAAAGAACATATGGGTGTATATATCTTTTCTAGTGAGTGTTTTTGTTTTCTTTGGATCCATGCCCAGGAGTGAAATTGCTGGATCATAAGATAGTTCAATGTTTAATTTTTTTGTGGAATCTTCATACTGCTTTACTTAGTGGCTGCACCAATTTACATTCCTACCAACTGTGTATGAGTGTTCCCTTTTTTCTATATGCTGTCTCACACTTGTTATTTGTCTTTTTGAGAATAGCCATTGTGACAAGTGTGAGGTGATAGCTCATTGTGGCTTTGATTTGCATTTTCCTGATGATTGGTAATGCTGAGCATCTTTTTATGTACCTGTGGTAATCTGAATATCTTTGGAAAGATGTCTATTCAGATTCTCTGTCCATTTTGAATACCAACCCACTCTCAGAAACATCCTTTGCAAATATCTTCTTCCAGTCAGTAGGTGACTTCTTTTTTGTTTTATAGATAATTTGCTTTGCTGTGTAAAAGCATTTTAGTTTGATATAGTCCTACTTGTTTATTTTTGCTATTTTTTCCCCTTGCCAGATAAGAAATAGCCAAAAGATGTATTACTAAGACGGTTGTCAAAGAGCTTATTTTCTGTGTTTTCTTCTAGAAGACTTATGGTTTCTGAATTTTACTTTTAAGTTTTTAATCTGTTTTGAATTTGTTTTTGTGCGTGATGTTAAAGAGTAGTCCCATTTGATTCTTTTGCATTAGTGCTCCAGTTTTCCTACCACCATAAACTGGCTGTTTTGGGGGGCTGTCTTTTTCCCAGTGTATATTTTGGCCACCTTTGTCATAAATTAATAGCCATGTAAGTGTGGATTCATTTCTGGACTATTATGTTCCATCAATATATATGTCTCTTTTTGTGCCAGTAGCATGCTTTTGTCTTTTAACCTTCTTACTAACTTTGTACATGGATGATTCCCTGCCTTTACTATATGTTTGCCTTATTGATGAACTTTTACCTTTTATTTCCTGGTTGTGGTATTTTCTTTTATGCTTAGAGAATTTCCTTTAACATTTCTAGTAAAGCTATGTTAGTGGTGCCGAAATCTTTTAGTTTTTGCTTTTCTATAAAGATTTTGATCTCTGCATCAAATTTGAACAAGAGCCTTGCTGGATAGAGTATTCTTGTTTGTAGGTGTTTACCTTTCATCACTTTAGTTATGTTATGCTGCTCCTTTCCGGCCTGCAGAGTTTTTGCTGGAAAAGTAAGCTGATAGGTTTATGGGAATTATCTTGTACATAATGTGTTGCTTTTAATAGTCTGTATTTTTTGCCATTTAATTACGGTATATCTTGGTATGTGTCTCTTTGAGTTGATCCTGTTTAGGACACTCTGTGTCTCCTGGACGTATGTGTCTTTTTCCTTTCCCACATTAGGGAAATTTTCAGCTATTATGTTTTTAAATATGTTCTTTGGCCCTTTCTGTCTCTCTTCTCTTTCTGGAACCCTAAAATACAAATATTAGTACACTTGATGTTGTCCTAAAGGTCTCTCGATGTCCTCAGTTTCAGTGATTGCCACTACTCTGTTTTTCAGATCGCTCATCTGATCCTGTATGTCAGCTAGTCTACTTTGGATTCCCTCCAGGATGTTTTAAAAATTTCAGGTATTGTATTCTTCATCTCTGTTTGATTCATCTTTATTTTTTTTAATTCTTTATTAGAAACTTTTAAGTTCTCACTCTTTTCACCCAGTTATCTCCCAAGTTTTTTGAGCATCTTTAGGATCATTTCCTTGAACTCTTTCTCAGGTAGATTGCTTATGTCCACTTCACTTAGTTCTTCTATGATTTTATCTTGTTTTTTTCATTTGAAACATATTTTTTTGTTGCCTCACTTTGCCTAATTTACTTTTTTTTTTTTTTAATTTCTACATATTTGGTGGGTTGCTTATATTTTCCATGCTTGGAGAAATGGCCTTTTGTAGGAGATGTTCAAGGCTTTTGAGCAGTCCACTCCCCTCTGGTCACCAGAGCTATATGCTCTAGGAATTCCTCATGTGTAGGCTGGACAGATGCTTCTGTAGAGGTGGGTGGTCTGGTAGATGTGACTATACTCCATTCAGGTTTGCTGTCAAACCCAGCTTTGTGCAGAGGCTGCTGTCCACTGGTGGGTGGAGCTGAGTAATGAAGCCAATGGCTAAGGAGTCCCAGGGGGTCCTGGGGCTAATGCTACCTCAGTGGTGGATGGATTCTGAGGTGGGTGATTGTGGGATCAGGTGTCTTGGATCTAATTTTAACCTGTTGTTAGTAAGGCTCACTCCTGACATGGCTGGCTGTAGTGTTTGGGGCATTTCCAAATTGATGCTGAGTGGGACTGGATCCCAAGGTAGCTGGTGGAGCGGTCCAAGGTGTCTCATAGCTTGTGTTGTCCTGCTAATGGAAGCTGCCAGGAAACAAGTGCTCTGACTATAGGGTCCTAGGAGTTCCAGAGCTCATAATAGTCCACTGGTGGGTTGGGTCAGCTCCTGTTCTGGCTGGCTGTGAGTCCAGGGTGTCCCAAAGCTGATGTCTGCCTGCTGGCAGGTATGGTCAGATCCTGGGGAGGCTAACTGGGGCGCCCAAAGAGTTGCAGAGCTAAGGTTGGCCTGCTAATGGGCAGGGCTGAGTCTCCATGGGTGTCTGAGCTGTGGTCACCTGACTGGTGAGTGGTGCATGTAATAATTTGAAAATATTTTTATTATTTTATGAACATTAGCTTATAATTAAAAAATATTAGCTATAATAGTTAATATTTCTCTGAGTACTTAGTCTAGTGTTGCATTTTATATACTTTTTCAAATTTTTGCTTATAAAAGACTTCATGAGATGAAAAATTAATGTTTATTTTACAACTAAGTTGAGATTTTGAGAATTCACCTGGGAAAGGGCCTATAATTGTAACTCCTACAATACACTGGGTTTTTTACTTCAATCAAACTGAAAATTATGTACTCCTAAGACGCGTAAGGCTGAAAGTGGTAAGAATTTTCATTAAAGTCCACACTACCAGACACTATACTCTTATTTGCCAAGTGTAGATAATGTTATGCACAATTTCCTATAATGACCAAAGGATAAGTTATAACTATATCTACAGTTAAAAGAAGCATTGTTATAATAAAAAATGTCAACATTATAGTTATTTCTAAGTGACAAAAAATTTCCTTTGAATTATTTCTGATTTTCCAAGGTCAATCAGTGAGATTCAGTCCATTAGTATAAGTATTTATCTTATTTTAAATGTCATGACCTCATGAAGAAAATAAACATGAAATCTTGTCAATGTAATCTTTGAAAGCTATAGATCCTTCATAGAAGTTTGAAGAGACTTTTTCTGGAGGNGATTTTCCAAGGTCAATCAGTGAGATTCAGTCCATTAGTATAAGTATTTATCTTATTTTAAATGTCATGACCTCATGAAGAAAATAAACATGAAATCTTGTCAATGTAATCTTTGAAAGCTATAGATCCTTCATAGAAGTTTGAAGAGACTTTTTCTGGAGGCTTAGAATAAACAACTGAAGTGATGGTAAGACATGGACAGAGAAGCTGTGGTCTCTGAAATTACTTTACCTAGTGTACTGTTTTGCTTGAATCTGGCCATATTCAGGACTATGTGATGGAAATAAGATGAGGAATGTACATTTATCTTCTTTTCCTCTTTTGAGTATAACCACCACATAAACAGATTCCAACTTCTGTTGGCTGTATGTTAGCAAAGATTTTTTTTTTTTTCCACTGAATATTGTCCTCAATATGGCAGAACAGACTGGTTCAAAGCAAAGTTTTGATGAAATGTTTTCTCAGGAAAATCTGTTTCTGCTGCTAAGAGACTACCACCTACAACCATCTGTGGTTTTGTATTCCTTGCCAAACTTTTCTGTTGTCTTTATGTAGCTACCGCCTTTTCTCATTTTTTTGTGGTATCCAAACATGGCAAATGCTCCTATCAGCTGAATTCTTTGGTTAAAATTGTCTTACTGTCCTGCTAAGTATTATAATGCATCTTCACATACATATAGATACAATACCTACTTTAATATATAATCACTATATCATTCTAGCTAACTTATCCAGAAAGAAGCATAAAACTACCTTAAGGATTCTTATCCCCAATATTGGCAACAGTGATTTATATAAACATTATGAATCATAAAAGAAATTAAGGAAAGATAGATAAACTTTAGTGACAGATTAGTAAGAGATAAACTATGTAATTGGTTCAAATGTAGTTTTAATGGAATAAAATATATAACATGGCAGATAAGAAATACTGGAAATGATAATTACTAAGTTTCCAGAACTGAAGAAAGGCTTGTGTTCTTCAGTAATAAGCACATATTGATTTCCAAGCAAGATAAATAAAGTAAATTCTCAGTTTGATGCACCATAATGAGAAGACAGTACATATAAAAAGTGATGAAAGCCCATTAGACACAAGGAAGGAAGTAAACATTACATTAAAAAATAAATTAGTGTTTTCAGATATAATCAGTCAGTTCAGTCACTTAGTCATGTCGAACTCTTTGCGACCCCATGGACTGCAGCATGCCAGGCCTCCCTGTCCATCACCAATTCCCAGAGCCACCCAAACTCATGTCCATTGAGTCAGTGATGCCATCTAAACATCGTATCCTCTGTCTTTCCCTTCTTCTCCTGCCTTCAATCTTTCCCAGCAACAGGGTCTTTTTAAATGAGTCAGTTCTTCGCCTCAGGTGGCCGAAGTATTGGAGTTTTAGCTTCAGCATCAAATACAATAGGGTAGGTCATATCAAATTAATATTTCTACTCAATGATGCCATCTAAACATCGTATCCTCTGTCTTTCCCTTCTTCTCCTGCCTTCAATCTTTCCCAGCAACAGGGTCTTTTTAAATGAGTCAGTTCTTCGCCTCAGGTGGCCGAAGTATTGGAGTTTTAGCTTCAGCATCAAATACAATAGGGTAGGTCATATCAAATTAATATTTCTACTCAGAGCAGCTAAAGAGCTAGATTTAATATCATTGTTATTATTGTTTGCAACAACAGGAAAAAAAAAAAAAAACCTCCTTGAGGTATTGGAAGGCAAGCAAATCAGAGAGAAATTAAGAGACCAAAATATAAGGAAGATTAAATAAAATGAGCCTTACATTTTTCTGCTGGTATTTTTCTGTTTGCTGATTATTGATATAGATCACACTGTCTAAATAAGAAAACAAAAACCTAAAATTTAGGGCAGTTACAATGGCCTGGGAAGACAGAAATTGATATTTAGAACTATCAAAATAGCCAGGGATTGGAGGACTAATATTTTAGAGGAAAGAGAGTTGCAGGCCAGCAGATTCATCACTCAGAACACAGTTTTTCTGAGGCACTTGTCACCTCTAAGGCTGTGTCTATTTGTGTGTGTGTGCTAGATGTGAAGGGTAGCACTGGAAGAAATCCAAAATAAAGAAGCAGTTATAAATTAAGAGAGAGAGAAAGAGAGAGAGAGGGCAAGAGAGGTTTTCTGTTTTAGTTTTATTTCTTTTTCTTATCAAGAAGAGAACAGTTAGCTAGGAATAATGAGCCTTAAGAAAAATCTGTACATTTCAGGTAAAATTGTGAAGAATTCTACTTTAAAATGCAAGCAAATCAGACTGGATTGATGTAATATACCCATTCTCTATCAAAGAAACATAAATAGTCTATAGGGAAAGATAACAGTTCACAGTTACTACTTTTTTCTTTCCTTACATATGTTTGCTGCAAAAGTCAGCTATTTCTACCACAAGATTGTGTAATAAAGCACACCAACATTTATTGCTTTAAATAGCCACTTATTCTTATATTCATAGATTCCAATGTTTGTACTTTTGTCTTTTGTAGACTTGCTTCATCTGGGCTTGACTCATGTTCAATGTTAGATTGATTTCTGATCCACGTTCTTTTATGGCCTGTGGCCCTTTTCAGGTGCAATCATATTAATGAAAGAAGAAAAGACAGTATATCGCATGCAAAAACAACTTTAAACTTGTACCTTAAACCATATTTACTAATGTTTATCAGTCAAATTAATAACATGATATATTCAAATTTCAATGTTAGAGAAATACGCTCCATATTTACTGGGAAGAACTAAAAGCCATTTTCATAAGCTGAAAAATAATGTAAGTTACTGGTTCTCACAGTTATTTAATACTTTAAAGCATTCAAGAATAACAGAACCATATGTTAAACAACCAAAAACAACAACAACAACAACAAAAAACACATGTAAATGAATCAAAATATAGAGTTAACATATACTGACAAAATATAATTACAATGAATATTTTGAGAAAATTACAAGAGGAAGAGATAAAAAGTATCACAAAGATAGCCTAGCACTGATTTTTACAAAGCTGAAAATAGCATTCAGGTAGTATTAATAGTAATATTAAACAAAACAAAATGGAAAGCAAGTGATTGTATTGTGTTCAAATAGAAAGTGAAGTCGCTCAGTCATGCCCAACTCTTTGCGACCCCATGGACTGTAGCTTACCAGGTTCCTCCATCCATGGGATTTTCCAGGCAAGAATACTAGAGTGGGTTGCCATTTCCTTCTCAGGAGATCTTCCCGACCCAGGGATTGAACCCACATCTCCCACATTGTAGGCAGATGGTTTACCATCTAAGCCACCAGGGAAGCTCTTATTCAAATAGAGGCAAAAAGAAAAATGAAAAGGTACAAATAGAAGCATGAAAAGGACATAGCAGTCATTGTCTAACATGTATTTAATTCACACACAGAAAACAAACAAAATATGAGAATGTACAAAAATATAATTGAATGATAATAACTGCAAATTTTCAAAAATGATGAAAGATATAAAACCACAAATACAGGAATGTTAACTATGTCTAAGCAGAATACAAAGAAAATCAATCATAGGCAGATCACAGTAATATTGAAGTTAAAAGACAAAGAGAAACCTTACCATCAATAAGAGCTTATTCCTCTTCTGTTTAGGGTTTATAAAGCTTGAAAGGGTGATGCTCTCACCATAAAAAAAAAGAAAACTATGGATAAAGTAAATCATGACTCTTTTTGAACCCATCAGAGTTGCAGATAAATAAAGTAGAGTGAAATCTAAGAAATGGCAGGCTCTTCTATAAGAGATGGGGCTTCCCTGGTGGCTCAGATGGTAAAGAATCAGCCTTCAATATAGGAGACCTGGGTTTGATCTGTTGGTCAGGAAGATCCCCTGGAGAAGGAAATAGCTACTGATACTGGTATTCTTGCCTGGAGAATTTCATGGACAGAGGAGCTTGGTCTCTTGCCTGGAGAGTTTCCTGGGTAAAGGAGTCTGGCAGGCTACAGTCCATGATGTCACAAAGTCGGATATGACTGAGTGACTAACATTTTCACACTTTCTGTAAGAGGCAGGACAAAAGCAATTATTCACCTGTAGTAAAACACAGGAGGACTTCTCTTGTGGCTCAGATGGTAAAGCATCTGTCTAGAATGTGGGAGACTCAGGTTCGATTCCTGGGTCAGGAAGATCCCCTGGAGAAGGAAATGGCAATGCACTCCAGTAATAGTGCCTGGAAAATCCCATGGACAGAGGAGCCTGGTAGGCTACAGTCCATGGGGTTGCAAAGAGTCGGGCACGAATGAGCGACTTACTCACCTGTAGTAAAACATAGGAGGGAGAGGTGCTGGTTGCCATAAAATAATCCAAATAAAAATGTTGAATGTAGGTTAGAATAAATGTATAGAAACACTAGGAATCAGAGATATAGTCATCTGTCTTTTCTGTGAACTTCCATGCAATACTCCCAGAAGGACTGGAGAACGGGGTGTAGACTCGGGAGGGCTCACAGGTAGGGTCATCCTAAAGGAGGGAATCAACTTTTGCTAGGGTCAATACACAGAGCCCCACACAAAGCCTTATCCATTATGAACCAAAAGGTTGATGCCACTGGAGAAGTGATAGACATGCTCTCACTGCCAGAACCAGGATGAAGACCTGGAGAAGATTCCTGGAAAACAGACCACTACTCATAGAAGTGAGACAGGAAAGAATACTGGACCAGAGATCCTATGTTAATAGCATGCAAAGTCTTTTACCACTGCAAGAGGAGCAGGGACTAATTTCTCTTATAGTAACTATCAAAGATATTAATTAGATGTCAGCCATAGTAGAAAAGAGACACGACAACTGAGAATAGACCTCTTCTGAGATCCGAAAAGTAATGTTCAAAATTCTCCAAGCTAGGCTTCAGCAATATGTGAACCGTGAACTCCCTAATGTTCAAGCTGGTTTTTGAAAAGGCAGAGGAACCAGAGATCAAATTGACAACATCCGCTCGATCATGGAAAAAACAAGAGAGTTCCAGAAAAACATCTATTTCTGCTTTATTGACTATGCCAAAGCCTTTGCCTGTGTGGATCACAATAAACTGGAAAATTCTGAAAGAGATGGGAATACCAGACCACCTAACCTGCCTCTTGAGAGATCTGTATGCAGGACAGGAAGCAACAGTTAGAACTGGAGATGGGACAACAGACTGGTTCCAAATAGGAAAAGGAGTACATCAAGGCTGTATATTGTCACCCTGCTTATTTAACTTATATGCAGAATACATCATGAGACATGCTGGACTGGAAGAAACACAAGCTGGAATCAAGATTGCCAGGAGAAATATCAATAACCTCAAATATGCAGATGACACCACCCTTATGGCAGAAAGTGAAGAGGCACTAAAAAGCCTCTTGATGAAAGTGAAAGAGTAGAGCAAAAAAGTTGGCTTAAAGCTCAACATTCAGAAAACGAAGATCGTGGCATCCGGTCCCATCACTTAATGGGAAATAGATGGGGAAACAGTGGAAACAGTGTCAGACTTTATTTTTGGGGGGCTCCAAAATCACTGCAGATGGTGACTGCAAGCATGAAATTAGAAGACGCTTACTCCTTGGAAGAAAAGTTATCACCAACCTAGATAGTATATTCAAAAGCAGAGACATTACTTTGCCGACTAAGGTCCATCTAATCAAGGCTATGGTTTTTCCTGTGGTCATGTATGGATGTGAGAGTTGGACTGTGAAGAAGGCTGAGCACCAAAGAATTGATGCTTTTGAACTGTGGTGTTGGAGAAGGCTATTGAGAGTCCCTTGTACTGCAAGGAGATCAACCCTGGGATTTCTTTGGAAGGAATGATGCTAAAACTGAAACTCCAGTACTTTGGCCACCTCATGAGAAGAGTTGACTCATTGGAGAAGACTCTGATGCTGGGAGGGATTGGGGGCAGGAGGAGAAGGGGACGACCGAGGATGAGATGGCTGGATGGCATCATGGACTCGATGGTTGTGAGTCTGAGTGAACTCCGGGAGATGGTGATGAACAGGGAGGCCTGGCGTGCTGCAATTCATGGGGTCGCAAAGAGTCGGACACGACTGAGCAACTGAACTGAACTGAGCTGAACTAAGGTCCGAGCATAAGTTTGAATCTAGTATTTAAATAATTACTTCTAACCATCATCTTTGGTGTGGAAAATGGCAAGTAACAGCAAAATTGTTACAACCCTGGGAAAAAACAAGAGTGTGGAAATTGACAGCCTCTGTGGCATAAGCACAACAACCTATTAGTAAGAGTAAAAGCAAAAAACAAACTCAGATCCTGACCCAGGCTCATAGATGTCTCCAGTGTTGCTGTTGTTGTTGCTGCTGCTGCTAAGTCACTGCAGTCATGTCCCACTCTGTGCAACTCCATAGACGGAAGCCCACCAGGATCTGACGTCCCTGGGATTCTCCAGGGAAGAACAATAGAATGGGTTGCCATTTCTTTCTCCAAAACATGAAAGTGAAAAGTGAAAGTGAAGTCATTCAGTAATATCTGGCTCTTCCCAACCCCATGGACTGCAGCCTACCAGGCTCCTCCATCCATGGGATTTCCAGTCAAGAGTACTAGAGTGGGTTGCCATTGCCTTCTCCACTCCAACGTTGACATTACCATAAATAAATTTTACATGACGGTGATTACCATATTAAATGCTCTAGTGGAAAAGGTAGACAACATGCATTAACAGTTGATGAATTTAAAACAGCAAATAGAAACTAAAAGACTCAAATGAAAGTGCTAAAAAGCAAACCAACAACATGGGAACAAAAATAAAACATGCCTTCAGTTCAGTTCAGTTCAGTTGCTCAGTCGTGTCTGACTCTTTGTGACCCCATGAAATGCAGCAAGCCAAGCCTCCCTGTCCAACACCAACTCCTGGAGTTCATTCAGAGTCACATCCACCGAGTCAGTGATACCATCCAGCCATCTCATCCTCTGTTGTCCCCTTCTCCTCCTGCCCCCAATCCCTCCCAGCATCAGAGTCTTTTCCAATGAGTCAACTCTTTGCATGAGATGGCCAAAGTATTGGAGTTTCAGCTTTACCGTCATTCCTTACAAAGAACACCCAGGCCTGCTCTCCTTTAGAATGGACTGGTTGGATCTCCTTGCTGTCCAAGAGACTCTCAAGAGTCTTCTGCAACACTACAGTTAAAATCATCAATTCTTCAATGCTCAGTTTTCTTCACAGTCCAACTCTCACATCCATACATGACTACTGGAAAAACCATAGCCTTGACTAGACAGACCTTTGTTGGCAAAGTAATGTCTCTGCTTTTTAATATGCTGTCTAGGTTGGTCATAACTTTTCTTCCAAGGAGTAAGTGTCTCTTAATTTCATGGCTGCAAGTACCATCTGTAGTGATTTTGGAGCCTCAAAAAATAAAGTTTGACACTTTCCACTATTTCCCCATCTATTTCCCAATTAGTGATGGGACCAGATGCCATGATCTTAGCTTTCTGATTGTTGAGTTTTAAGCCAGCTTTTTCACTCTCCTCTTTCACTTTCATCAAGAGGCTTTTCAGTTCCTCTTCAGTTTCTGCCATAAGGGTGGTCATCTGCATATTAATATTTCTCCCGGCAATCTTGATTCCAGCTTGTGCTTCTTCCAGTCCAGCATTTCTCATGATGTACACTGCACAGAAGTTAAATAAGCAGGGTGACAATATACAGCCTTGACATACTCTTTTTCCTATTTGGAACCAGTCTGTTGTTCCATGTCCAGTTCTACTGTTGCTTCTTGACCTGCATATAATGGACCTTAGAAAACACAACTACGAACAAAGCTAGTGGAGGTAATGGAATTTCAGTTGAGCTATTTCAAATCCTGAAAGATGGTGCTGTGAAAATGCTGCACTAAATATGCCAGCAAATTTGGAAAACTCAGCAGTGGCCACAGGACTGGAAAAGATCAGTTTTCATTCGAGTCCCAAAGAAAGGCAATGCCAAAGAATGCTCAAACTATTGCACAATTGCACTCATCTCACACGCTAGTAAAATGATGCTCAAAATTCTCCAAGCCAGGCTTCAGCAATACGTGAACCGTGAACTCCCTGATATTCAAGCTGGTTTTTGAAAAGGCAGAGGAACCAGAGATCAAATAACCAACATCTGCTGGATCATCAAAATAGCAAGAGAGTTCCAGAAAAACATCTATTTTGCTTTATTGACTATGCCAAAGCCTTTGACTGTGTGGATCACAATAAACTGTGGAAAATTCTGAAAGAGTGGGAATATGAGACCACCTGACCTGCCTCTTGAGAAACATCCCTTTGACAAGCTCATCAGTAGACATAATTTACATTTATAGAAAAATCTATCCAACAACAACAGAATGTACATTCTCTTTAATTGTACATGAATCATCCAGGTAGATCATACTCTGCGTGATAAACACATCTCAACAAATTTAAGATTTTGAATTATACAAAGAATTGTCCTTGTCTACATGGAATTAAGCTAGAAAACAATACAAAAATATAACTTTGATAATCATAAATATTAACCTATAGATCAAATACAAATCTACAAATGAAATGTAAAACTATTTTCAATTGAATGAATATGAAAAGAAAACAATCTGGCACATATATATAAAGACCCAATAGATGCAGAAAAAACACTTGCAAAATTCAGAATTCATCAGTCATATTTAAAAAGGCTCCACAATTTCAGAATTAGATGAAACTTTAATAAAATGAGGGGTGTACATATAGACAAACAATTGTTACAGATAACATATATGTATGATGAAAGACTAATTATTTGCTCCTACAATTAGAAACGGAGTAATGATGTCCACTGTTAGTCCTACTAATTGATAGCTTTTATATCTTCATGAATATAACAATGTTAAAAAAAAGGATGTAGAAATTTTAAATACACACACAAAAAACTGTAACAGAAGAAACATCTCCATGTAAAATTTCTAACAAATGTACACTTAAAGAAAACCAGTGAACATTGCAATGTCAAAGACATGTCAATATATAAAAGGCAATTTTATTTCTCAATACTAATAATGAATAATTGGGATTTAAAATTAAAAGTATTTATTATGCTCACAAGGTCATTTAAAAGCTAAGTATAAAGCTGACAAATATATGCAAATTCTATATGCTGAAAAATAGAAAAACTTATTTTTTTCTATTAAAGAAGATGTAAGTTATTTGAATTAGAATTTTAAAATGTCAATGAGCCCAAAATGGATTTACAAATTCACTATAATATTAATCATATACCAGTGAGATTTTTATAGAAATCAAGTTAAGGCATTAGTTTAATTATTAATTAATTCATAAAAATTAACTCAAAATAAATTAGATAAGAAACAGGTATTCCTTCTCATGGCATTTATTTTCCATTTACTTATCCTGAAAACACCTATTTATGTTCATGAAATTAAAAGACGCTTGCTCCTTGGATGAAAACCTATGACCAACCTAGAAAGCATATTAAAAAGCAGAGACATTACTTTGCCAACAAAGGTTTCCTACTCAAAGCTATGGTTTTTCCAGTAGTCATGTATGGATGTGAGAGTTGGACTCTAAAGAAAGCTGAGCACCAAAAAATTGATGCTTTTGAACTGTGGTGTGGAAGAAGACTCTTGAGAGTCTCTTGGACTGCAAGGAGATCCAACCAGTCCATCCTAAAGGAAATCAGTCCTGAATAGTCTTTGGAAGGACTGATGTTGAAGCTGAAACTCCAATTCTTTGGCCACCTGATGCAAAGAACTGACTCACTGGAAAATACCCTGATGCTAGGAACGTTTGAAGGTGGGAGAAGAAGAGGATGACAGAGGATGAGATGATTGTGTGGCATCACCGATGCAATAGACATGAGTTGGAGTTGGTGATGGATGGGGAGGCCTGGCGTGCTGCAGCCCATGGGGTCTTAAAGAGTCCAACACAACTGAGCGACTGAACTGAACTGACCTGATGATCATGTGATATATTCTCTATATAAATTTTAATATTTTTGTAAATTTTTATACATTTTAGAAGAATATAATATCCTTATATACTTTAGAATATTCTATACTTATATTTTAAGATTCTAGAATTGCAAATGTTCTTTCTTGAATATAATTTTTAGACATCAATAATACTTGATAATTAGATAATATCCTTGAGGCCTGTGATTTAGGAGTGACTAGCCAGTACAGTTGCTTTTTTAAAGCATTTTTTCTTGATAATTGATAAAGAAATTATGTTAAATTAGAATGTAATATTGAAGTACGGTGAATAAAGTACAGTGAAATATATACATACATAACATTCACTGTAAGCCAGTGAAAACCTGACCAAAAGAGCTAAATATTAGATAATTTCTCTTTTTGGTGTATTAGGTATTTCATAAAACCCAAAGATAAACTAGAGACATATCATTTCCTCCACTGGGTTTATTGAAGATATGTATCTTTTTTGCTTCCAGGGAAGTTTATGAAATATAAGAGTAAAGAATCAATGGCCAGGATGCTTTGGCTGTATCCTGTAACAGGTACCATCCTAACAGACACAATTTAATCATTAACAATTTTAAAAGAGGGATTGGGAGAAATTTATGAAACTGAAGTCATTCCTGCTTAGTATTTAACAGGAAAGCTGTATATCATGAATCTAAGCTAAATGTTAGAAATGTTCTAAATGTTAGAAAAATGTGTATTTTAAAAATAACAGTTACAATTTTTTTGTATCTGTATTTGTAGAAATCAGTTGATCATTTAGGACAGTGTTTCTCAGTTAGTCTGAGTCTTGTGGGGAACCTCTCCACATCAGAATTGGTTGCATGCATAGAGATGTGTGGGATTTGAAAATGGTTAACTAGGTGGTTTTAAAGACATCTCTAAATGACATCTACAAAAGACTCGTTTAGAAAGTGTAGTGCTTATGGTGGAGGGTGTAGAAACAATTGTCTTAATGAAGCAAAAACCCATGTAAAATCCATTTGCAATAAACTCTAGAGCAGACACAAACATTTTAAGTGGTTGTAGTGCTATATACTCAAATCAAATGAAGGCACTTGTTTCTCTAGCTTCTTGGAGTGTTGGCTGCTCACAACTCAGCCTTCCTAGAGTTAGCCACTGTCAAAGGGAGTTGCCTTGCCCAAGTTAACAATTTACTTTATACCAGTTCAATTTTTCTGTCAGCCAAATCCTACTATTCTGACTTCCTTATAGATCTTTTCCCCAAAGCACTAATAACTTTCCTGCATACAAATCTAGATTTCAGGGTGTGCTTCCCAGGGAACAAAACTAAGACAGCTGGAACAAAAGGTAGTCCTGTGATGCAGATTCTAAAAATGAGAACAGGAACATCATCATATGTTTCCTGCTTGACAGTGGAGTAGGTCCTCACCATTTTTGGAAGGTAGGATCCTGATAGCCTATAGCAAACTATAGCTATAGTGATGAAATTGCTATGCTTTAACTTGGAGGGACCTACAACAGTGTACTGACAAAAGGGACTCCTGTGGAATGTACAATATCTCAGGTATTTGAGAGGTTCATAGGAAGAAATAATAATGATGACTGTGAAATTGGATGACTACTGCTGAAGGTTACTAAATCATTGGCAAAGGAAATTATAAGGCTGAGGGCGATATACACCTATTTTGAGTAGAATATGAAAACCAGAGGATTTCCTTGGTAACATGTCAAGTATCAAGCATTTTTAATGCAAAAGGAAGGCTGCTTATGTTGATGATCAAGATTGAGATTTAATATTTGTGAAGAAAAGCTCCAGATAAAGTTGAATTCTCAGCCTCAGCCAATGTGTTACACTTACTAGGGAGGACTGGAACACTGAAATTTAAAATTGATTTCTTCTGAAGTCCATGAGAAAAAAAAGTTCAATGTTGTTCACCTAGCTTCCTTTGGCATTCCTGTTTGTAGATCCACAACCCCAATTTGTGCCTTCTTCATATGTAATTCCTGTTGTTTGCATGTCTGTCTCCAATTTTATCTTTTTTATAAGGATACCAGCTATGTTGGATTAGAGGGTCACCTTCCCCAATATGACTTCATTTTACTGTAACTAATTGTATGTGCAATGACACATTTTAAATAATGTCACATTTGAGGGACACAGGATAAAGAATTCAACATATGCATTCTAGCAGGCATAATTCAACCCACAATACGTACTATCTGATTATATACTGTGAAAGGAACTGAAGAACCATTTTCTTTTTTTTTTTTCCATTTATTTATTTATTTTTAAGATCTTTACCACACTGTTTCATTTTATTTTATTTTATTTTGGTATTTATTTATTTTTTTACACGAACTCCCAAATATGAACCCCCCCTCCAACCTCCCACCCCACATCATCCCTCCAGATCATCCCCATACACCAGCCCCAAGCATCCTGCATCCTGCATTGAACATAGACTGGCAATTCATTTCT